>PVJI01000166.1:0-346986 GCA_004026765.1 Micronycteris hirsuta | reverse complement strand
TTGGTGGGAATGCAGACTGGTGCAGCCACTGTGGAAAACAGTATGGAACTTCCTCAGAAAAATGAAAATGGAACTGCCTTTCGACCCAGCAATTCCACTACTGGGTTTATACCCTAAGAATCCTGAAAAACCAATTCAAAAGAACCTTTGCACTCCTATGTTCATAGCAGCACAATTCACAATAGCCAAGTGCTAGAAAATAGTTTTATTTTTGATAAAAAGAGAGATACGTGAGAGGAGAGGTTTTTTCCTCGCTACCCCATCTTCTTCTTTTTGAGGTAGTTGTAAAAGAATATGATGCTTGGAATTGTGGCTGCTGTTTTCTGACCACGAGATGACAAGCCTGAGCATCAAATGCACCATCTCAGGGGTGACAAACTGGACAGATAAAAACATCTCGATGTTGTGGTATCGTTGAGCCATGTTTACAGTCCTGTGGCCATGTGCCTCTTGATTTCTTGTTGAAGCCACTTTCAGATGAATATTCCATTATAGCCCAAAGCCTTCTAACTAAATACACCTACTAAAAAGGCGGCCACATGTGCCAACAGAGTACAGAGCTCAAAGAAACCCATAGCCTGCGGCCTCCGGTCATCTCTAATCTTTGATAGTCATAGACGTAGTTTGGCGTATTCCTCGGGGAAAACACGGGAGGCCGGGATTGCCTGGCCTGGGTCTGAGAACCCACTGGCTAACGCTGGCAGAGCTGAAGGCCATGCACACTCGTCGTTACCGAGGAGGCAGCGGTCATCGGTGTTACAACTCAACATGAGAAAGAAAAGGAGGATTTTACTCCACATTTCAAACAACATTTCTTCATCTTTCTCATTGCCCACAATTCCACCTTTTCTTTCTTCTTACTTTGACTTTGGAGAACTTCTTTTACTTTTCTATTTTGCCAATTCTGTTACTTACTTCTTTTACATGGTAAAACAATAAAAAGAAAGCTGGCTGATGGACTCAGAGCAGCGCCAAAAATCTGTGTATGGAATGTGAGGACATACTCTATTGAATAATCAGAAATTGAGTTAATCTCCAAAGGGAATCTAACACTCCTGCTCCCTACCACCATCCTTGTCCAAATTTCCCTCCCTTTGATCCTAGTAACGAAGTGACTCTCCAGACTGGCATGTGTTCCACTCTGCATATCCTAAACGAAAACCCTCAAATTGCTGTCACTGAAAATGGTAGAACTCAAAGGCCTGTGAGAAATTCTGCACTATGGGAACACGTCCATTTAAAAATTTGTTTATATCGGAAGTTCCTGTCTGGATTTCTCTTCTTGAAGGGTTTGATTTTCATCATACACGAGGAGAGAACTATGATGTGTGCCTTATTTTGTTACTTAGTTAATTTGAAAATATGCACTTTCTTCTTTTACATCTATTGGATTGCTGGTTAATGGCAGTACCTATCTGAGCTCAAAGCACAGAATTCAGAGATGATTAGTAGCCAAGACATTAGGATTTCAGTACTGACAGCAATATCTAGAAATCTTAGTTTAACTGGAGGACAAACATTTAGCATTCTTACCTAAAATGTGTGAAAGGAAATAAAAGCCTGTCAAAAAAATTCTGTTTGCAAAGCTAGGAGGATCTGCTGGGTACTCTACAGATACTTCCTATGTGACAGACTCAGTATCAATACCATCTGTGTTGGGAGGTTTTGGTTTTGTTGGTTGTTTCTGTTCTGTTTTGTCTGAAGCCTTTTTGCTTTTGTTTCTCAGATTAAGGAGAGGAAGATTTGCCTGAAAATAAGTAAGACATGCTCCTGCCAGTGTGCTGTTCAGTGACTGCTCTTCCATTGCAGGTGTTGCTTTACCAGACGTCACTGTTTTTCTGTATTACGCAAACATGGCCAGACATGACTGCTTCTCAGGGTTGAGAAAACTTCTTGGCTCCCATCACACAGAGGGAGCAATCCTTCAAGTTCAACAGTACACCCTCCATTAGCTGGATAGCTGACAAGTCTATGATTTATCATTCCTTACCTATAAAAATTAGAGACAACTTACAAAGCTTTCTGGGTCTGTTTCCTCTGCTGCCAAGTAGAGATGATAACAATGCAAACTTTCCTCCCAATGTTGTAGGAAGGAATGATTATTAACAATAATTATAAAAACATGTTCAACAACATTTGTCATTAGGGAATCACTAATTGAAACAGTTATGAGATACCAGAAATTTTCATTCATTGCTGGTGGAAATACAAAATGGTGTAATCACTTTGGAAGATTGGCAGTTTCTTACAAAAGTAAACATACTTTTACCTTCCAGCAGTTGTGTTCCTTGGTATTTAACCAAAGGAGTTGAAAACTTATGTCCAAACAAAACCTATATATGGGTGTTTATAACAGCTTTATTCATAACTGCCATAACTTGGAAACAACTAAGATACATGTGAATATGTAAAGAAATTGTGGTATTTATATAATGGTATTATTTTGTGCTAAAAAGAAATGACCTATCAAGTCATGAAAAGACATGGAGGAGTCTTAAAGGCAGATTACTAAGTGAAAGAAGCCAGTGTGGAAATGCTGTGGACTGTATGCTTCCCACCGTATGACATTCCGGAAAAGGCAGTATTATGGAGAGAGTAACAGATCAGTGGTTTCCAGGGACTTGGGGAGAAGGAAGGAGAAATTAATAGGTGAAGTACAAGGGATACTTAAGGCAGTGAAACTATTCTGTATGATATACTATAATAATGGATACATGTCATTATAATTTTCAGAATTCATAGAATATAACCGATGTACCACCAAAGAGTGCATCATAATGTAAACCATGCACTTTGATTGATAATGGTGTGTTCATGTTGCTTCATTGATTTTAACAAAACAGAGTGTGAGATATTGATGATGGTGGGGGAGGCTGGGTGTGTGTGGGTGTGTGCAGAGAGGGAATGGTTTTGTGAAAACTCTGTACTTTCCTCTTAGTTTTGCTGTGAACCCAAAGTTGTTCTAACAATAAAGTATTAAACTCAATAAATTTAAAAAATTTAAATAAATTATTATAAAGTAGAAAGTGTGTATAATTACATAATTATATAAATTGCTAGAAAAAATTGTTGAATGTATGCTTTCAGATTAGGTTCTGCTCTACATGACAGCAAAAGCAACAACAAAATGGTGGCTAAGAAAAAGGTAGAAGAACATTTCTCTATTATGTAAAAAAGGCCTAGAAGCTGGCAGTCCTGACTTGGAATGGCGACTCCATACAGATTTTGTAGACCGAGGCTTCTGACTTTGCTAAGACTCCCACCTCAGTACTTAACTACCATCCCACAGTCTAAAATAGTTGCCAGAGCTCCAGCCATTACATCTGCATTCCAAAAAGCAGAGAGTGAGGAAGAGGGGAATAATGACATGGCTGACACTCTTTTATGAAGATTTACTGAAATGTCCACATTACACTTCTGCTTTTATCTCATTGGTCAGGCACTTAGATAAATGACACGCCTACCTGTCAGAGTCTGGCAAATTTTTAGCTATTTAAATTATTTTCAATTTAAAACAATATGTATATAGAGAGAGGCCCAGCTAAAAAGCAGGTCTCTGTTTCTAAATCAAAGGAGAGGAAAAAAATTTGGAGTGGGCAGCTAGCCATCTGAGATATTGAGCAACAGCGGCTATGTTTAAAATACAGTGCTGGATGCAGAGGATGTAAAGACATCAGCTCAATAAAGGAAATAAACAGGTAAGCACATAGACATTGTATACAGGGGCAGTTTGTTAATGACACAAAGATTTCAGGAGAGGACGTGAGTATGCCTAGCTGGGGCGGTCAGAGAAGGCCTCCTAGAGGGAGGGACATGTTACAAGGATCTAGAAGAATGAAGAGAATTTGGAGAGTAAGAGGTGGAATAGAGGGCAAACTTGGTACAGGAATGGCGTAAGAAAAGGCAAATTGTTGTTTGACAATGAAGGCTATGCCTGTCATTGGCACGTATTACATTCTGCTCAGTTACAAACATTTCCCAGACAAGGAGAAATTGATGTCTGTCATTTGAGTACATACCCTAATGACATCAGTTTCTCTCCTCACAATCTGTCCACCATCCCCATGGAATGGGGAGTGAGAAAGAATTCCATTCAACAATGCACACTTTGAGGATCTCAGGCCAAGAGACTGTTTTTTTTGGTATTTATGATAAAACACCCAAATATATATCCAAGTGGGATTACCAGTCTGGGTTGGATCCAAAAGACTTTGGTTACCAGAACTATTTCTCATCATAAATCCCTAAACAAGTTGAGTTTTTCACTTCCTCTCCTAATCTGCCATGGAGCACAGCCGAGTTGCTTGAAGTCCTGTACTTTTTGGCAGTGGCTACAGTTCCAGGATGATAGAGCGATTCTTTTCCATATACATCATTATTATTTCTAGTATAAATATTTATCAAGCACTCACTGTGCAATAGAGAAGAGCTCCTGCTTGGTGGTCTTCCCAGCTGAACAAAACAAGCGTGAGCAGGGGCCCGGGGAAGAGTGGGAAGAGAACTTCAGCTGGTGGGAAACAATAGGAGCAGATTCCTCCCCCCAACCCCTTTTCTTCAAGTTGGATGGTGTTTGAACTTGGCTGCCTTATTTCAGATATGTAAATTAGGTGTTTTTATTTGTTTAACATACGTGTATATAGGGTGTGTTCTGCATTGTTCCAAGGTCTCTACAAATATTAACTCATTTAATCCTCATAGGAATCCTGTGAAATAGACCCTGTTTATTATTCCATTTACAGACAAGAAAACTGCACATAGAGTAATTTGCCCAAGGTCACCAGATCATAAAGCTCGAGAGCCACACTGTCTGAGAGAACTTTCTCTGCTGCATGTAAGAAGGCTTCTATATCTGCACTGCCCAACCGGGTAGCTGCAGGCCCCCTGTGGCTATCGGTCCCTTAAAAATGTGGCTTGTGTGACTAAAGAACTGAATTTGTAATTTTATTTCATTTTCACTAGTTTAAATGTAAGTAGCTACCTGTGGCCAGTGGCTACCATAACTGGCACTGCAACTAATAAAAGACCATGCTCTGTACTATTGCGCTAGGATTTCCTTTTCTTTTTTTAAAGAGTGAAGGCCAAGAACATAAGGATTCTTTTGTAGAAGAGAGTTCCTGTCTGGTGCATTTGCTGTTTAATTATGATAAACAATGTGAGATGGAAGTTTATGGGAGAAAATGAACAAATCCCTCAGGTGGTGCCATTCCCCATTTATTCCCTGGCTATTACAGAAGACTACAATAAACTCTATCTCCAATGAAAGTTTTCTCACAATTAGTAGCAGATGATAAGGTCAAAAGGGAGAGACTGAGGGCCGCGGTGGGGGATCATGCATATTTGGTAGCACAGAAACATTTTTAGAAGCAAAAGGCAACACTTTAGTATCCGGTGTCTGCTCAGAAAGGTGGAGAGCAGAACAATGTCAGATGCTGTCCTAACCTCATCAAGACTCACATTCCTGCTTTCTCTCTTTTCCTCCCCACCGTTATGCATCTATACTCTACTTGCCTTTCAAGGATAAACTCAAAGATACCTCCTCCTTGAAGACCGCTCTCATCTCTCCACCTGAACGCAAACTTGAGAGTATAGAACCTGTTAAGGGTCAGAAGGAAGATCCGGCCATGGCCATGTCATTGCTATGTACGCACAAGCCCCAACTCTCCTGCCGCACTCCTGTATTTAAGGTCTGATTTGTCTTTGCACTTACTTCCCATAAAACGTGCACAGTTCCTTGCTCACATTCTATAATTTTAGTTTTTTCTCTGTTTCCCTATGGGAAAATCTAGTACTATGTACTTTTATTTTAGCATTGACTGAATTGTATTGAAAAAAATTGATAATCTCTCTCCCCAACAAGATTATAAACCCTTTCAAAACAGCACAAATCTCATAATAGTTGCTCAATAAACAGTGAACAAATATTTGTTAAAGAAATGGTCATTGTCAGAAATTTTTTAAAAATTAAAAGATTTTATTTATTTACTTTTTGAGAAGGAAAAGGGGGGTAGAAAGAGAGGGAGGGAAACAATGATGCACAAAAGAAACACTGATTGGTTGTCTCTTGTGCCCTGACTGGGAATTGAACCTGTGACCTTGTAGTGACCCTTGTAGGGTTTGTAGTATGACACTGAACCCTCTGAGCTACACCAGTCAGGGCCATTGTCAGAAATTTGAAGTATACATTTTTTGTCTTCTGTTTAAAACAAAGTGGAATCCCGCTCCAATGGCACTGTTCTACACTAGCAGATTAAGCATTAGGTTACATCAAACCAACTCCGTTATTTTCTCAGAGCCCTGCTGTGGGTAGAGACAAAGTATAACTGTCATAGATAATGAGTACATTTTCTTGCTTAACTTTGCCCAAGGAACGTAGGCTATCCAGAGAAAGTTGGATTTTTGTGAATTGTACAGAATCTAGTATAGAAAAAAGTGTGAAAAATGGCCATTAGTCAAGATACTGCAATTTTCTACAAGTTCATAAAGCTCAAACTTAAGAGAATACTTTTGAGAATTGTAAGAAGTGTATGTGAAGGATGTTATGACATTAGGTGAAGTGGAGGGAGTTGCAGAGAGAGGCTGAGATAGACCAAGATCAATTTAACAGCCTTTGATTTCATTTAATTGATTGAGCGCAAGAAGAAAAAAGGGAGAAAAAGAATGAGGAGCTGGTGAAATTGACAAATGTAAAATACTGTAACAGAAATTACTGTAGCTTGCCTTGAGTAGGAGTGGAAAAGTTTGTTATACTAGGAAATAGTCATTTAAATGGAAAGATGTTTTTTCATGTCTTTTATGGCTGTCGTAAATGATTAATTAAATACTCTGAGTGTTTCATTAAAAGTATACATTCCTTCCAAATTAAAGTGTGTAGAGACTCGTTATAAATAAATTCATTGGGTGAATGAAAGAAGCATTTACTTCTAAATGAATATTACTGGCAAATTTCATTCTTGACATTGATTAAATAGACTGAATTTATTTTAATGTGCAATACGAACAAATTATAAGGCTAATTGGTTTTCTACCTTAGTATTGCATTATTTAATGCATTTATAAGTGATTCAACAATTTTAAGAATTCACTACATAAAACGCATTTTGCTATTGAAAATAAAAGAACAGATAAGATACGTTTCCTTTCCTGTTTCAGTTATTTTCTACCTTTGCACGTGTGGAACAATTTTAAGTGCCTACTATGCGCAAAGTATTTTACTGGATGTTGAAGATAATAGAAAAAAAAAGACTTATTTCTGCCCAAGTTCAAAATGTCATAGGAAAAACATATGTATAAAGTAACTTTAATATAAGACAGACTCAGGTAAGTAAGTGCTAAAATAATAAAGGTACAAAGTGTTTGGGGAGTGCAAGGAATAGAGGGATTAAGTCTGATGGGGAGGGGATCAAGAAAGGCTTCTTGGAGGAGGAAGGATTTGAGCCTGGCCTTGAGAGATGGCTGGGAATTTAACAGGAGCCGCAGCGGGAGAGGAGGAGAGAGAGGGTTTGTGTGGTCCAGGTTCCTGGGCTGTTCTATGAAGAGTTTTAGTGTTCTTCTGGACAATTGAACTGTCATGTGGAAGAGACATGTCACGCAGAAAATACACAGATCAACTAAAAACTGGCCTGCAAATATAGCTATGTGACTTCAGAGAGAGAAACCATGTCAGGCTGGGGTGTGGGCTACAGAAGTGACAGGTATAATTAGACATTGAGCAGATCAGCATTTTTTGATTAATAAGCTCAGTCTTCCTATACATTGACTCATGGGCCTAAAAGGAACCTCAGGAAGTTATTTAGGTCACCCCTGACTGTGATGTTTTTCTATGCTGTTCCTTTAGCCTTGGCCCTATAATACGAGCTCTTCAAACGCTGAGACCACATCCTCGGGGCTCTGCATGAGGACCAGTACAATAAAACACAGTGGTGGCATCGGTAGAAACAGCCTCTGAAGAGCACTGGTTTGCAGCTCTACTATGAACATCGGGTGGGAATTGAGCAAGGACTTGTGGGCCTCCCAAGGCTCTCTATCAGTCTGCCTCCATAGAGTGACACCTCCCGCCTGAGGGGAAAGCTGATCCCTGAACTGATTCATGCTGGTTCCTTACCGCCTTGCCTTAAGAAAATGTATCCTTATCTAGCTACCAATTAGAAGTGTAAAGTTATACAATGTTGGAGCTGGAGGAACTATTAGGAATAATCTGGCCCTGCCCCTTCATTCATCATTTAACACTGGAGGAAAGAGAATCTCAGGGAGAAGCGGTTTGCCTAAAGTTGCACGATTAACGGTTGGCTTAGCGGAACCACAACTAGAATGCAGATCTGTAGGTTTCCTAACTTTCAGATCTGATTCTTTCCCCTGCACCACACTGGCTTCTTTATTTACTCCCCTGGGTGAGTGTGTGTGAGTGTCCATGTGTGTGAATATTTCCAAGAGTTCAGCTTAAAGCCTTCAGTGGGATCATATAGAACAATGCATGCTAAGCTAAAGGAGGAAACTGCACTGGATCAAAACTCTCCCACTTGGAAAAACATTAGAATCCTGGGAATTTCTTGCGATGCGAGAAAGCTCAGCCCCCAGGACTTGCAGTGTAAACACTGTGGCTAATTTGTTGAAGTGAGATGCCGTTGATGATTCTCCCTGCTTTGAGAGATGACAGGACTCCCCGATGGAACAAAGCAGATTGCTGTTAGCAGATTTCAAAAAGTAACCGGGGAAAGACAAGACATTTTACCAACACAGATCATCTTTCTTGAAGAGGAGATGGGGAAAAAAAAAAGAAAAAAGACAACTCAAAAGGCATTCTCCCATAAAGTTTGCTTTTCAGAGTGCAGCCCTTTCTACAGCTCTGCCTCTGCCCACAGAATGTCGGACACGATCTGGGGTAAAGCTTGGCAAAACCGGCACATCAGTTCTGCAAAGCCGTTCTGAGAGCAGCGAATAGGACACTATAGAAAGCACCCCGGACACCTGACCCAGGAATCTGCAATATCAAAGTTAGACGAGAACAACATTCAACATGTTTACTTTCTAGTCACTTGTTATTTTTTAAAGGTTACTTTTACAAATAAAAATGATACTTAGCTTCTACACCTCTTTTCTTATCCAAGAAAAACGTCAAGTCTTTCTGTAGAAAAACCTGTCTTACCTAAAAAAGTTTTGTCGCTTCGATGTGGTTCAGTTTGGGGCTGTCCGTTTACTTCCCGTTTACATTTGAAATTCTATTTATAATGGCAGGATAATGCACTTGCATGGGGCTTTGTTTTTATTCTTAAAAAAATTATTGTTTCCATCCATTGGTAGAGCACTTCTATTGCTACATAATAACTTTTCTTCTGCCTTTACAATAAGGATGGTTAACCTGATGTTAGAAAGCTTCCTTAGCAACCATCTGCTTCTATGGCCTCATGTTCTGGATGTGGGAACGTCCAGGAATTAGTAGACACCTCAGGGTTCACTCGGGGCAGGAGCAGTCACAGTGCGGCCGGGACACACCTCTCTGCTCCCGCTCCCGTGCTCCTTCCCGCAAGGCCATTTGCCTTCATTAAAACAGCCCCTTAAATCACATTTCCCTGAGGAAATATGGCTCCCTTTTGATTTTTTAGTTTCTCATCTTCGAGGAAGTTTTAGGAAAACCACAAAATGCCCTTTCTCCCATTTTAATGGAAATAGAATTTTCTTTCTAAAATTCCAGGAGGAGGAGAGCCACTATTATTAAGTTCATTATTTTATTAATGACTATATTAGTCGTATTTTTAATGCGCTACTTCTGGATAACAAACCCGTAATCTCTGGCTCACAGCAACAGACATTAACTTCATGCTCCCAGGTCTGTGGCTTGTCAGGCAGTTCAGTTTCAGGCTGCGGATTGAGCCCAGGTTTGCTCTACTGGCCTCTCACCATGGGACCAGCAGCTGACTGCAACTTGCTCTTCTCATGGAAGATGGCTAATGCCCAGGACAAGACAGAACAGGCAAGCACATTGAAATCCGCAGCTCAGAACACATCTGCTAACTTTCCATTGGCCAAAGCTAGTCACATGGTACAGATCAAAACCAGGGATGAGTGCCCTGACTGCTCTACTAGGAGGCACTACAGAGCCACATGGCGGGGAACATGGGGTCAGAATGTTACCATAAGATGGGAGCGGGTAGCATTGAGGGTAGGAGGTGGGGATGGGTGGGTGGGGGGTGTGGTGGGGGGAAAATGGAGACAACCGTACTTGAACAACAATAAAAACTTAAAAGAGAAAAGATGAGAGTGGTAGAGTAGTATTCGAATCTACCAATGTGACAGTTTAAGACAGAAAGGCAATATTACTCATCTCTGGAATCAGAAATTATACTACTCAGTTCTCCAAGATGCCCAGAGTAAGACAAAGCCTTATTTAAATTTTAATTTTCTAAATGCCTTTACATTTCTTGAATGATCTACCACATGGCAGATTGTTTGGCTACTCAATAAATATCCAAAGGATTAAAAAGTACTGTGCCCACTAAGGAACTTCTTCTCCTCCTCTTCCTCCTTCTTCTTCCTCTTCTTCTAGGGATGGAAAGGGAAGGAGAAGGAGGAAACATGCATGACCTGAGGCGTGGCCCGCTCTTGTGCCCCTAGGAAAGGGGCTGGGGAGAAACTGCTTTGTTTGTAATATTAACTCATTTATTCACTCAAGGAATATTTGTTGAGTGCTACCATGTGCCAGGCACACCTTTAACTGTGTAGGATATATCAGTATACAAAAGGAAAAAAAAAGCTGCCTTTGTGGAGCTTATCTTGTAGCAAGGAGAGATAATTCAATATAAAATAAAAATAGTAAGTAAAGCATGTACTGTGTTGGTATTTTATATGTGCTTTGAAAAAAAGAGCAGGCTAAAAGTGTTAAGAAGACTAAGGGTAGGGCTGGGGAGAGTCTGCAATTTTACTACAGTGGGGTTAAAAGTTAGTCTTAGGGAAGAGGTGACATTTGACCAGATATTTCAAAGAGGTGAGGGATTATTTTCAGTCTTCTGCATGCAGCCATAGAGTCCCATAGTGGGTCCTCAGAGACCATTCTGAGTGTGAGTGAAGGGGAAGGGGTGTTTGGGGGAACACTAAGAGTCAGGGCTTTCGACTAACTCCCATCCCCACCCAGCAACAACCCGAGCACTTCCAATTTTATATTTAGATTTAGCCATAAGATTTCTTCTAAGGAATATCCTTCCGTTTAAAATCTAATAATAATAAATGCCTCAAAACACTATGTTGGACTATGTTGGACAACTGTCTCAGTTGACTATAGGGACAGTGACAAACCCTCCTTTTCTCTCACTACATTTTCCTTTTGGATGCGTCATCTAGTCCTGTGACCCTAAATACTATCCATATCCTAACGACTCCCAACTTTAACATCCCTGACTCCTCCCATGCGCTCCAGATAGTTCTACTCAGATCCTCAAACATGACTGGAACAGAACCCGTGATTTCTGCCTCCCCCATCACACCTCTGCCTCCTCAGTTGTCCTGTTCTCAGCAGATGGCGCACACCATCTCACATCTTCTTCCAGCACCATCAGCTGCACATCCAAAATATGCCTTGTATCTTCTCACTTCTCTCCACCTCCACTCTTGCCCAAGCCCCATTGTCTCTTGCAACAACTACTGTTATGGCCCCCCAGCTGGTTTCCCTGTTCTACAATAGATTGCCTATACTGCAGTCAGTTATAATTTAAAAATGCAAATCATATCATGCCATCCCCCCTCGTGCTTTATATAGCAATGACCAACTTCTTACTGTAGTCTGAAGAACCCAATGCCCATGCGCATATCCCCGGCCTCTTACACTTCTATCCCTCACACAGGACCAGAGCATACCATGCTCATCCTGGCCTTAGGGCCTTTGAACTTGCTGTTTCATTTGCCCAGATTGCTTTGCCCCACTGCTCCCACCTCCTCACTGTGATATGGCTGGTTTCCACAGATGGTCCCCGTTCAGCTCAAATGCCTACTCCTCACGGAAGTTTTTCCCAGAGTTCCCGGTCATTTCCCATCATGTCAGCCTTCCTAGTACTTATCACCCTGCCCAATTATGTTATTAATTTATTTACTTGATCATTATCTGTTTCCCAACACTAGAATGAAAGCACCACTGCAGCAGAGAGAGATTACACTGATGTATTGAAAGCACCTGGAACAAGTGCTCAAAAAGTAGTGGCCGAATAAATGATGACTGATGTCAGTGCCTTTTCAGGGGCCAGGTGCTACGAGGAAGAAACTGGAGAGGGCACCTGGCACTGAGTGTTGTGGAGGTGGCCATGTGGGCCGGGAATTTTTGGCTTCCTGGCAAGGTGGAGATGGAAAAGAAACGGGAGCTCCAAGAACCAAGTTTTCACTGCTGCACAATTATAACTGGGTCCAGCTCCAGATGCTGTCTCTTTGACATCTCAGATCCACTTTGTCTGCCTGTATCTACTGGGTTCTTTCATCGCAAGCTACAGAAACACATACCAAAACACGTAAGGAAAAGAAAGAAAATAATTAAAAGATGAAGGAGTAGCTCATAGATGGGAAGTGAAATTAAAAACAAAAACAAAAACAGGTCTTGGTACAGAAAAAGCTTCAAGGACCCGGGACCAGGAATAAATGGACACTGCTTCAAGACACTGAGTTTGAGATAAAAGAATTACAACAATTTTCATTTTTTAAAAATCTGTTAGCTGCCCTGGCTGGTGTAGCTCAGTGGATTGAGCGTGGGCTGGGAACCAAAGGGTCCCGGTTCGATTCCCAGTCAGGGCACATGCCTGGGTTGCAGGCCAGGTCCCCAGTGAGGGCCATGTGAGAGGCAACCATTCATTGCTGTTTCTCTCCCTCTCTTTCTCCCTCCCTCCCCCTCTCTAAAAATAAATAAATAAAATCTTTAAAAAAAATAAAATAAAAATAAAAATAAACAAAAATATTTTAGTTATTTATTTTTAGAGAAAAAGGAAGGGAGGGAAAAAGAGAGGGAGAGAAACATTGATCGGTTGCATCTTGCATGTGCCCCAACCAGGGACTGGGCCTGCAACCCAGGCATGTGCCCTGACTGGGAATCAAACTAGTGACCTTTTGGTTTGCGGAATGACACACCATCAACCAAGCCATACCAGTCAGGGCAACAATTTTCATTTTTGACACTTTACTCAAGTTGTAATCTCTGGGGTAGCAACGTCTTACACAATTCAAGGCCTGGGCCCACCCCTGGACCCAAGCATGGAATGAGCTCCCACCACCATAAACCCAGTGGACTGTTAGCAGAATAACAGGCAATGGATCCTGGACAGGCAACCCAGCAGCTGTCCACTCCAGCCCATGAAAATATCATTGGGTGAGGTGTTTCATTTTAGAAGGTTATAATCTAGTCTGCGAGGAAATAAAATAAGAGGTCCCTTATCTCAGTGAATGTAATGTATTATTGCTGGGAAAGTAAGGCATCCTTCCTGTTAACCTATGAGAAACTAACAGAGATTTATTCCAGGACACGCGTTTTCTCTCCTGAGGCCCCTTTGAAAATCAGTGTCTCTCATCTCCCGTGAACTGTCAGCTGGAACTGGACCTCTCCTGACTTCGCCAGGGCATGGCTTGCTCCTGACTGCAGGATTTCCGCTCTTCTTGCCCTCTCCAGATTTCATAGCAACTTGGGCAACAAGTTTATTTCTTAAATAAAATAACTCCAACCATAAGCCTCCGTAATTCATAATCTATTCCTCCAGTGCATACAGGTATGTGTTAGGTGAGACTTAGAGCCTAGGGAAAAAGTGTAGAAAAAGGGAAGGAGGAGAAACCTTAGGGATGGAGGCTCAACAATGGAAAAATAAAGAGGATATCTCCATGGTGAAGACATTCTATCCCCCGAAGCTCTTGGATGTTAGGGCAATTTGCCTAGTTGGAGCTAGGTGATTGAATAAGTGAAGAGTAATCACGCGAATGAAAAAGATTCATTTTTGGATGCCAATGGATACATACTATAATTAATGTGCCTATTTGTTTCTTCAACAAAACTTCACTATGCCTACACTTTGTGCTAAGCACATGTGAGCGATTCAGGTGTGTTTCCCGCCTTCATGGAGCTGACAGAGGGCTGTGGCCATGAGGCAGGTGGAGAAAACAGACCTGGATGAACATTCTCCGCTGGGCGGGGGGCGGATTGAAGATGCCATGGGCTCCTGTCCAGGAAGAAAGAACATGAAACTTTCATTCTACTAGGAGTGATTAAATTTTGGGGGTATTTTTGACCAGGTGTCAACTTAGTCCATCGTTGGCTTCCAATCTTACTTATCTGAAGATTGGAAGAACTTTTCAGACCAGCTTCTAACTCTGTGTATTTCAGACCTTGTTTCTCTTCCACAACGCGCATGCTTCCAGTGCTTCTGCGGGGCGGCGTAGGGCGTGTTCTTCTCACGACTGGACTTCTGGTCCTGCCCCTTCGGGTCAGCAGTGTGCTTCTTCCGGGAGTGTTGCTGGAAGCTGTTCCAATGCTGGGGAAGCCAGAAGTGCCTGTGACCCACAAAAATGTGTCTCAGGAAATCCAAATTAAACTCAACTTTCCCTTAGATGGATGCCAAAAATGCCCATGGCCACTCTAATGGGGAAGACCACGAGGGCAAGAATGACAGAGTGGAAGTTGTAGTGGAAAGAGACAGCAGTGTTAACGGATTGTAGTTAGCTTATTCTTTCACAAATTTTATTATCCGTAGGACCATGTGAACGCATTGTATGGGTCCTCTCGCAGCTCTGAAAGATAACTGTACAACTGAAGGACTCTGAAATTTGTCAGACCCTGGAGTAGGCCTGGGTATTTCAGGAAATTTCAGAATAATTCCTCATTATGCAAAAACAAACAGACACAACCCCAAAACTCAGAATAACAACGACAAAACTGCAATCCAAAGTGTTAGGATCTGGGAAATAGGCCAGCTACCTAAGGAGAAGAGAAATGCATGAGATTTGGGAAAGGTTTGTAGGGCTTCAGCCAGTGCCGAGATTAGCTAGAGGGTCTGTGCTTGTAAACCAACTAATCCTAATAATAATGATGATAATTAAAATACTAGAGCACTTTCCTCTGTACTAGGTCTTGGCCTAACTTTCTACGTACATCATCTCCTACTGTATTTGTGACAGCCAAGGAAACTGAGGCACCAAGAGGTCTAGCAAACAGTTCAGAGTCATACAGCTCGTAGCAGTAGAGCTGGCATTTCAGCCAAAGTTTGGTGTCCAAAGCTCCTTTCTTCACCCTCACATCCCACTCCTCCCAAGCCTTCTGTTTTGCTACGCCTATCAAGTTACCTCCTTCCTAGCATCCTTCACCCCGTCCTCCCACCATACCTTGTCCTCAATGAGGAATCTTTTGTTTGGGGCTACTCCCAAGGGGTCCTGCTTTATAAATCCCTGGACATAAGAGGAAACAGAGCGAAAACCTAAGAAGTTGCACAAGAATTCAGCATTGAATTCTAAACATTCCAGACATGCAGTGCCAAGTTGATTTTATTCCAAGGAGGTTTAGCCTTAAGTTTTCAGAGCAAAACTTTGAGCCTCACCTAGCCGAGGCCTTTCCAAGCCAAGTGCTCTGATACACGACAGCCAACACCAGTGTGGCCCTCATTGTGTGCTAGCCATTGTTCTAAGAACTGTAGGTGTGTAGACGCATTTTAACCTTTCCAATAGTCTCATGAGGTAACAGTACTATTATTGTCTTCATTTTAATGCAATTTATCCACAAGTTTGCATAGCTAAGTGAGTGGTTGTTCTAGGATTTGAACACCGTGGCTCCATGCTATTTGCTACGTCTTTGTCTTTTTTTTTTTTCCAGCCTGCTCTCACCCTGGTGGTGAGTGCTCTGTCACTGGAGTCTAAGATTTGATCCTCATGTTTGTGAACATTCATTAATAAGGATTCTTGAGCCTCTGCTATGGTGAGGTGCTGTGATAACCACACAGTATAAATTGGTAAGAGATAATAGACATGATCCCTGTACTCCCTAAGCTTGCATTCTTGTGGAAGCAAACAGGCCTTAAAGCAATAAACATCTGTATTTAGAATTAGCAAGTCAGTAAATAAGGATATAACCTGCAATCTTATTAAATGTTATGAAGGAAGCAGACAGGGTGCTCTGACAGGTAATTGCAGAAGGACCTCCTTAGACATGTGATTAGGGAAGCCCATCTCTGACTTTGAATCTGATATAATATAAAGGATGAAAGTCTTCACATGAGATAAGGGAAGAGACCCTCCAGTTAAACATGAAAGCGGAAGACATTCTTTCATCCTTACCCTTTCCACAAATCCCACTAAAATTGAGTATAAAAAGAGTCATTAGTGAGAAAGAAACCAAGAAGGATGAAGGGAGTTGGTGAAGAGAAAGATAATTGTGGTTTGAAAGAGTGAACACATTTTCGAAAGATAAAAAAATGGAAGGAGAACTTAGCAAAACTAAGAATGCTGAATGCCAAGTGCTTGCTAATGGATGCTAGTGTAAAAGGAGCCAATCACAGCAGGGGACTCCCCAGGAAAGTCTCAGAAATTGAAGGCACTTGTGTGCAGCAGGCAGGGGCAAAGGTGTGGGGAGGAAACCAGGAGAATGATATGAAATTCCTGGGAAATGCTGGGATTACACCCTAAGAACCCTGAAACACCAATTCAAAAGAACCTCTGCACCCCAATGTTCATAGCAGCACAATTTACAATAGCCAAGTGCTGGAAACAGCCTAAGTGCCCATCAGTAAATGAGTGGAGCAAAAAGCTCTGGTACATTTACACAATGGAATACTACGCAGCAGAAAAGAAGTAACTCCTACTCTTCACGACAGCATGGATGGATCTGGAGAGCATTATGCAAAGTAAAATAAGCTACGCAGTGAAAGACAAATACCATATGATCTCATCTATAAGTGGAACCTAATCAACAAAACAAACAAGCCAGCAAAATATAACCAGTGACACTGAAATGAAGAACAAACTGACAGTGACCAGAGAAGAGTTAAGAGGGGTATGATGGGGGAAAGAAGGGGAAGGGTCATCAAGGAACATGTATAAAGGACCCGTGGACAAAGCCAGTGGGGGAGAGGATTATACGTGGGAGGTGGGGGTTGGTAGGGTCGGGGAGAGTATGAGGGGGAAATGGGGGCAGTTGTAATTGCACAACAATTTTTAAAAAGTCAGTATGAAACACACTTAGACCCCCAGATTCTCCCCTCTACCTCACCTCTGCAGGCAGCTCTCCCTCCCTCGCCTTGCCAGGATATCAGAAAAGCTGAGTGGCCCCATATCCCTGATGCCAAGTCCAGAGGAAGTGGGCAAAATATGCGTGGAAACAAGAGCGTAAGCACAGGTCTATATATTGGAACATGATTTCTTTCTTTCTTTTTTTTTTGAAAGATTGTACTTATTTATTTTTAGGCAGAAGGGAAGGAAGGGAGAAAGAGAGGGAGAAACAGCAATGTGTGGTTGCCTCTCACCGTGGCCCTCACTGGGAACCTGGCAACCCAGACATGTGCCCTGACTGGGAACCGAACCGGCGACCCTTTGGATCGCAGCCCGTGCTCAATCCACTGAGCTACACCAGCCAGGGCTGGAACATGATTTCTATTCCCCCAGATTTCCAACCCTCCAGGTTTGGATTGAAATCTTGTAGTATCATTTGACTCTTTTCAATTGTGTGCTTTTGTTCCTTTCATAAAAATTATACATGCACATATACACATGCTTTTCTTCTTAAGAGAAGAGGAAGGGCATTTCCAGCAGAGGGAACAGCATGTGTGAAAGTCCTGTTTGGTGCATTCGGGGACCAGAAAAGAAGCCCCTGTGACAGGAGAGCAGGGGCCAGAGGAGGAGACCTTGGAGTTGGGGTTAGAGAAAGAGCAGGGCCAGGCATTGCAGGACCTTGTGCACCATCAAAAGGAGTTTGATTTTTCTTTGAAATGCATCCATGAAAGGGTTTTCAGCCCTGGGTAACATGATCTTATTTAGGTTTCAGGAGTTACTCTGGTTGTATAAAGAATAGATTGTCACATATTTTGCTGGGCCTTCTCATGAAAAATTATGTATCCCAGTACTTTAGAGCGGAAAGGACCTTCAAGATCATTTAGTTCAACCCTTCCTTTTAAAAGATAAGCAAACTAAGACACAGAAAATTTATGATTTGCCCAAGGTCGTATAGCTAATAACTGTGTGAGGCTTTTAAACCAGGAGTTGGAGGGTGATAGATTATACTTTTAAGAAATCATTCTACTCCATATTTCCTTTGGCCAGAAGTGATGTCTCCCTTTTCTGAACTTTCATCTCACCTTATTTTTCTCTCCTCTGGTACTTACTCATTTATTACCCTGATCATAGTTCTTTGTGTTCACATCTTGTCTTGTCTCCTTTGCAAGATTGTAAAAGCACTTTCTGGAGAGCAGGAAGTATGGTCTCTACTTAATATGTCTCTGTAAGACTTTGCACGTGGTGGGTGTTCAATCAATGTTTGTTGGGTGGGTGGATAGATGGATGGATGGATAGATGGATTCTCCATATGCTATAAACAAAACAGAGTTTCTCTACTGACCGGATATGCACATATAGATTTTATTCATTCTGATTTATCATTTTAGATTACCTTCCTAGCTATATTTTCATTCATACAAACATATTGAAAAGTGGTCATTTTTAAAAATCACATGAAAAGAGGTAGCCTAAAAATGTCATATTTCTAACTCAGGCAATTCTTTCTCCCAAGTTTACCAGCAGGGAGAGCCTATCCACACTCTTCCTGCTGGTTGGGCTTTTATTCATTCCTTCCCAACACATGGCCCTTTAGGAATTATTTTTAATAACTTTTTTTAGATCCTCATCTGAGGATCTAAAAAAAGGATATGTTTACTGATTTCAGAGAGGGAGGGAGGGAGGAGAGAAGGAGAAACATTGATGGGAGAGAGAAACACCCATCAGTTAGTTGCCTCCTGTATGCGCCCTGACCAGGGATCACGCCTGCAACGTTTGGTGTACGTGGACAACACTCCAACCAACTGAGCGACCTAGCCAGGACTGGGTATTTATTTTTTATCAGAACGCCCCACACCCAGTCTCCCAAGAGATGGCAGAGACTGCCTGTAAGAAACAAATCCCGTGTCCCAGGTAAAACAGTGATATCACAAAGCGGAAACATGTTTTGCTAAAGCACTAAAAGAAAATGCTGAGCCGTCCCTCTGCCTTCTCCAGTGGAGAAACGTACAAACGTACCAATGAAAACTCGTGCTGCCAACAGTGGGGAGAGGGAGAGAGCCCTGGATTCCTGCCTTCCCTCGTCCGTAAATGAGATATGAAAATATTTGCAACAACCAGTCATAGGTTCCGTTTCTGCTACAACCTAATGACCCACGAATTCTGCCAATAAAATCAGTCAGACTGATTTTGGGGATAACTATTCCATTTTGGGACTCACCAACTTGGCTTTCTGCACATACATGCTTAAGTCGCAAGCTGAGGATCATTGCCAGGGATGAGGTTCTATGATGCATCGGCTTCCTGAGTGGAGAAATGAGCTTCAGGGTGTGGGACTTTCAAGGATCTGAGATCTTCACTCAGGCCATAGGCATTCAGAAGACAAATATGACTCACCGTGCATGGGATCTCAGAACTTCGGTCTGAGGGTTGGGAGGGTCTGGAAAAGATTCTAGAGGAAAGCTTCATTCAGAAGGGTACAGAATGTTTTCTTTGCGAAGTGACACACGTAGGAGTTGGGAAACAGTGGAAACTGGAAAGGAGTGCCTTGTATCAAGTCTCACGGAGTCATCCTGCTGCCCCAACCCCCAGGCATCAGTGGATTTCTTCCGTGTCCCATGATTTCAATGACGCCACTGCTCTCAGACCTTTGCAGCTGCTTTACCTTGTCAGTTTTCTCTTGCTAAGAAAGAAAGTGTCCTCAAAGTTACTGGTCTAAGGTCACGACATTTTATTATTTGCTCGTGATTCTGTAATAGGAGAGGGGCTCAGCTGGGCAATTTTTTTTTTTTTTTTTTGATGGTCTTGGTTGGGGTTTCTTATGTAGGTGCTGTCATCTGGAGTCTCCGCTGGGCTGGAACGCCCCGAATGACATCACTCACATGCAGGGACAACCAGGACGGCTGGGCACTGGCCTGGCACCTCCTTGCTCTGCCCACCCACTCTCTCCAGTGGTCTCTCTCCAGCAAAGTAGCAGAACTTCATGCCGTGGTGACTCATGACTTCCAAGAGCGTGAGGGAAGAAGCTGCCAGGCCTTCCTAAGGCTGTCTCTAGAATGACCACAATGTCTATTCTGCGGTATTCTGTTGGTTACAGCAAATCACGGGTCAGCCCAGATTCGAGGAGAAAAAACAGCTTCTATCTCTTCATGTAGCGTGGCAGAGCATGTCTGGCCATCTTTAATTGACCACAAATCCCACTTGTGTAGTCCAGTTTTGTGGAACACAGGAGCATCTTGTTACCTGCTCATTCTGTTCCCCCAGGCACACATCTCCTGTTTCCCATTTGGATGCCCCGCCGTTAGAATGGAGCCTCCACTCCAGGTTTCCAAGTCTGCTGCTTCCCCTTCTCCACCACCACCAGCCAGATTCTCTCTAATCACTTTCTCTCCACCTCATAGTTTCTTATTATTCATGGGCTTTGTTCCTCTGTGGCATGACTGCCCTGTGGCTTCTGTGGCTGTGAAAGTCAGTGTGCAGAAAAGAGTTAACACAGAAGGCCTGGGACTGCTATGCTTAGGAAGATCTGCTTGCGAGGCTGACCTTTGACTAGCATCTGGGAACTTGGGTTTTGTGAGGTGTATTAGGCAACGTTCTCCAGATGAGCAACCAAAAGGATATGTGTACATTTGTATACAAAGGAATTGTCTTGTGTATGTATGGAAGCTGGCAAATGTAAAATCTGCAAAGTAGGCTGTCAGGCTAGACACCCAGGAGAGCCAATCCAAAGCCTGATGGCAGTCTCCCTGAAAATTTCCTCTCCCTGGGGAGTCCAGTCTTTTGGGTCTAGTCAAACCTTCAACTGATTAGATGAGGCCCACCCCTATTATGGAAAACAATCCACTTACTCAACATTCACTGATTTAAATGTAATCTCATCCAAAATATCCTCCAAATTGACACATGGGTATGACATCACAGGAAGGTTCCAAAATTCTCCAATTTAGTAAGAATGACTCAAGGTGCCTAAACTGTTTATACAAGGAATACGGCTCATGTGGAAGCTTCCATTATTCCCATAAAGAATAAAGAAAGGAATTCTCAGTCTGGAATTTTATTACGAGCTAAGCAGAGTTGCCTATGTGACCGGCTCTTAGTAAAAACCCTGGGCACTGAGTCTGTAATGAGCTTCCCCGGGAGGCAACACTTCACACACGCTACAACTCACTGCAGGAGGAAGCGAGCAGGCCTTGCATTCCTTCACTGGGAGAGAACTCTGCTAAGCTAGCACCTGGTTTCCTCTGGGTTTTGCCTCATGTGCCTTTTCCCTTTGCCGATTTTACTTTGTATCCCTTTGCTGTAACAAGTCCTAGTCCTGATTATGGCTACATGCTGAGTCCTGTGAGTCCTCCCAGCACATCACTGAACCTGGGGGAAGTCTCGCAGGTCCCCGGCCCAAGCAGGAAATGGAAATATGATGTCACTAGAAAAGGTCTGTCCCTAATTGTTAATACCGCTGAAACAAAGGTGGACATTATTTCATATATTTAAGGCTTTATATGAGTGCAGCACTGCTACACTACACTATGATGCATTCAAAGGGGATATTAGGCACCTAAGTGAGTGCCCAAGGCTTCCTAAAGGGGGCGGGATATTTGAGTAAGAAGGAAAAACGAGCGAGGAAGGTCTGGAGCCCAGTGTTTGAGGATTCAGACTCTGGGGATGTGGTGGAGTCCAAATCTTGTCTTTAGTGGCTACTACCACGTCATTAATTAACATGAGCTTTAAATTTCCACATTAGAAGGTATAATAATAATAATAATAATAATAGTGGCTAATATTTATTAAGTGCTTGCCACATCCTAGCCACTTCATGTATTAACTCACTTAACTCCCACAACAATCCTATTAGGTAAGTATCATTTTAATCCTTACTTCACAAATTTGGAAACTGAGGCCCAGAAAGAGGTCTTGCTAAGATCCACCGCACAGAGTACTGGGAAGCATAAATGAATTAATACATGTAATGCTCCTAGGTAGGATCTGGAGCATCAGAAGCATCCACTAAGCAGTAACTATTAACTTTTAAAACATAATAAAAAGGAGAGGAAAGGAAAATGTTGGGAACAAGGGCCCTGCATGAACAAAGCACAAGAACGTACCATTGCAGAGTACATTCCATGAGCAATGGGTAGAATGATGGACAAAGAGCTTTGACTGAATACTCCTATGTGCCAGGCATTGGGCTAGGAACTTCTACCTAGCGCTTACAGGGAGGGATGTGGGATTAATGAGTAGTAAAAATATGACATGGGAACAGAGTTTAGAGGGTCCTGACCATTATATTTTAGCACTTACTATCTAGGGCTGTGATTGTCAAATTGACATGTGACAGAGTGCCTAGAGACCAGTCTGTGCAGGTGACATGAAATAACTATATATACTTATATTAGCTGGTGATCAGAATAAAAGGTTAAGAAACAAACTGAAGGGAGAATGATTTCAAATATTAAAATTTAAAAGCTTATTTTAAGAATGAACATTTTCTTTTTTTTTTGTAAATGAGTGAAACACCATATTACTTGATTTTTCGTAGCTTCAGAGCTGCTGCACTAGACAGTGGAAAAAGACCCATGGTTGGAAAGCTATATCTGGTTTGGGGCACAGATTTGGACTGAAGTGGAGGAAAGAAAATGGTTAGGAAACCAATTTGAGCATAAAGAAATGAAGATCTGACTCAAGGTAAGTTCATGGAAAATGGAAGGAAATGAGTGAGCATCAATAATAAATGAAGACTGGATGGTATTTTTAATCCATAAAGACCTGCGTTCAGGTTTCCACTAATTATCAGTTTCTGACTTCTCTGAAGCTCAGTTTCCTCATGGGTACGTGGATAATGATTATATTAGTAGGGCTGCTATGAAGACTGGATCAAATGAGAAGCGAGCCCTGTCTGGGTTGCTCAGTTGGTTGGAGCATCATCCTGCAAACCGAAAGGTTGTGGGTTTGATTCCTGGTCAGGGCACATGCCTAGGTTGAGGGTTCAATCCCTGGTTGGGGCGTGTATGGGAAGAACTGATCGATGTTTATCTCTCACATTGATGTCTTTCCGTCTTTCTGTCTGTCTGTCTCTCTTTTCTACTCTCTCTCTCAAATCAATAAACTTGAGTGAGAATTTAAAAAAAATGAGAGAGTGAAGGTATTGTGTGCTTGGTACAAAAGTTATGCCCTTTGTAAATGATGCTTGCCTGAATGTTACAAAATGAGACGGCTGGAGGTGTCAAAGATGGCTAAGGGTTTGATCCCAGGTGTTCGGGAAACAGACAGCTCTGGGGAAAGCAATAAGGAAGAAGGAAGATTAATCTAGCCCTGGGGAAGGATGATTGGTTTCATTATAAGCACATTGAGTGAGAACAAGTTTTGTAAGTGTGCCACACTAAAAACAGAACTTAAAAAAAAAGATTTTATTTATTTTTTTAGATAGAGGAGAGGGGAGGGAGAAAGAGGGAGAGAAACATCAATGTGTGGTTACCTCTAGAATGCCCCCAAATGGGGTCCTGGCTCACAATCCAGGCATGTGCCCTATCAGGGAACTGAACCAGCGTCCCTTTGGTTAGCAGGCTGGTGCTCAATCCACTGAGCCACACCAGCCAGGGCCTAAAAAGAGAACTTTTAATGAATATGGAAAAGTAAAATTATAATATCAGAAAAAGTGATACATATATTATCACTTTCCTGCTTGTGGCATCTTGAATGGCTTTTATTGTTTTGTTAATTTAAATTACAGTGTATGGAAATATTTTCAAAGAAATATAGATTTAGGGCAAAAAAGTGAAAGGAGTCCTAGAGCCTAGAATAAGTTGCACACAGTTTGTGATATAAGGAGTGTAAGTGGATTTTTATATGATAAACTGTGATTATTGTATGACTGTACAGCCTTACAGGGATTATATACATGGAAACATACGCTGCATGGGTGGAAATAAACTCTGTTACATGACTTTCTGTGAATTGTCAGATCATTCATGTCCACACTGAGAGTACCATTTGGAATCAGGTAGTGTTGGCTTTGAATTCTGGCCCTGTGTGCAAATTTGGACAAATTTCTCAACCTCTCTGAGCCTCAATTTCCTAATATGTAAAAAGAGATAGAAATAAGACTTCTTTTATAGGGTTTCTGTGAGAATTAAATAAAATTACATTTGGCACTCACGCATAGCTGGTAATCAATAAATATAAGTGCCCCATCCCTTTGTCTTTCCTGTAATTGCATTAAAGCTATTAGCTGCAGAAGCAAGTTACAGATATAATTTGAGAAGTTTTAGAACCATATTAATAATCTGGCCTTTGTCTTAACCAGTGGAAGATGATGTACAAAGAAATATTCTAGTGAAGTCTGGACTGCGTGACTAAGTTCAGAATAGAAATATTAACAAAATGTACATACCAGGCTGTACCTATAAAATCATTATTTTAAATCTTGATTCTTTATAATTCCCCTTTTCAATAGGTATTGTGTTAAAAACATTCCATGGAAGAGCCATTTTATCACTTAAAATATGGAGTTGAAAGTTCATGGATTTGACTGATATCTCATTAGATGCCAGCCTTGTCTAGGGAAGTATGATGAAAACTCCATTGACCAATGGCAGCCAAATCACTTACACTTTTGAGAACTGTCCTCATAAATGTGGGTACAGTTCCCATAAATGGAAACTCGTAACATGGTCTTGCTGACCCTGAAAATCTGATAAGATGCCCCATATTCCACAAGTACTATTGCAGCACCTGGAACTTATCTCTAGTTCTACACCTGGTTGTACTTGCATAAATATGTCTTTCCTCTGGATCACAAGCTCTGTGATGGAAGGAAACACATCTGTCCATCACATTGCCAGCTATTTTCCTGGAATCTAACACAATGCCTGCCACCTCATAGACACACGGTAGATGCTTGTGGAAGGATGAGGGAGGGAAGGTTGGAGGGAGGAACCTAATACAGTACTTGGCAATGCAATCAGCACTTTAAAAAAGCTTTTTTAATGAATAGAGTAAGTCACGCTTCCTGTTTTTCTCTTAGTCATACACTTTGCAGGACAGAACAAATGTATCTTAGGCCTCGAGGAAAAGTCTCAAGGTAAATGCATAAGTATTCATGAAAACGATATTAATATTAATATTAACTACAATTTTACGAAGTGCTTACTATGTGCTAAGCACTTTATATGCATTCATTTATTAAATAACAATGCTGTGAGAGAATTTCCATTGGACAGATGGAGAAACTTCATGAAGCTCAGTGTGATTTTATAAGGTTGTTAGCAGTGGAAATAGGATTAAAATCCAAGTCTGCCTGACTCTTCACTACTCTGGGCACCTCTCTAAGGGCTCAGCACTACCTTGCAGTGGTTTCTGAGTCTTCACTCACAGCACAGGGGCAGGGCGGTCGAGCCTCCCGTGGGCAGGCTATGGAAGGTCACATCTGCTTGAGCACATAGAGACGGCCTTCCTGGGTTCGTGCAGCCCAGGCAGGACAGGTGTTCTTCCAAGTGCCTGGCCACACACAGTTCAGAATCAAGGGGGCTTGTGGGAGAAATGAATGAATAGTTAAGGGCAGCAGGCAAGTTGTCTTCATATAAGAACAAAACAAAGACAAATCTGGAAAAACAAAGCACCTGAATCCCATGGATTAGGCTGAGGATGGCAGCAAATGCATTGTCATTAAAAAGGGAACATAGGAGCTCACTGCTGGGGTCTTGGAAAACTAAACAAAGGCCTTGGGTCAGAAAGTGATTGATGGAACACAAGATAGGACCTTCTGCAAAAGGCATGATTCTTTGTTCACCCTCAGTCTCATCTCTACCTCTACAAATGCTTTCTCCTTTCTCTCTCTCTCTCCCCTACACATGCTTATGCATGTGCATATGCATACACACACTGGTGCTGCTAAAATCTTCTTAAATGCCCCAGATTGCTGCTTCTGCTCATCATACCAACATGTTTGGAGAGCAAGGTTAAAATGTCTGGCTCTAGGATTGAACTGACAGTGCTTATGTCTCTGTCTCCTTCATCTTGAGGCAAGAGCGTGTATTCCATTTCTTTTTTTATCCCCCTCACAGCACCTATTACTAGATACCATATGCTCTGCACGTACTTGGCACTCAATAAATGCTTGCTGAATGGCTGACTTTTCCCGTCCCCCCCACGCTTTCCACCCTACCCCTACAGCATTACTTTAAAGATCTGCTGCAGAGCTAGGGGGCGAGGTTTAAGATCCATTTTGACAAATAACCCTTATGGGTGTTTAAAGCCAAAAGATCGAATATTTAAGGCAGAAATATGAGCTGTGACTTCATGGGTGTTCTGTGAAGAGATGCATAAAGCTGTACAAATAGATAGCATTTCAGACAGGACATAACAGACCCAGCTTTGTGCATTTGCAAATATACATAGGAGAAGAGCCCGAACTTCGCTTTGAACCCTATGTTTCCTTCTGAAACCAGTTTAGATAGAAGAGTGAAAGTAGTTAAATCATCTATATATTTTTAAAGGAGATCTTACAAATACTCTCAGCTTTAAAAGCCTATGTCATTGATTCATAATATAAGAGGTGACATTAAACCTATCCTCCCTTACTCCTTCCTCCACCCCCATAGTTAGGAACATACGAGCAGAAACGGGACTGAATCCACAGGAATGTTGGGAGCAAACCGATGCAATAAAAAGGGGCTTTTAGACTCTCAGACGTGACACCTTGGTGTTGGGAAGTCTTAGAGGACTAAAGGAAGCATCTAGAGTCAGCAGATGGATGAAGAACCATAGCAGAATCAGAATCACATGGTGACTCTCGTAAGTGACTTCATGATGATGCAGAGCTTAGAATACAAGTCCCTAGAGAGAAATGAGCATGAACTGTGCAGGTCCATCACTCCATAGGGTCCATTTTTTCCACAAGATGCTCAGAGTTCCCTGGCTGCTTAGGTTCATGTGGCAGAAACAAGAGTGCTTCCTGCCTCTTTCCAGACTCCAACTCAGACGGTCTCTTGTTCTCTTAAAGCAGCTGATATGAAGAATGTCCCAAGTTCTTAGCTCATAAGTCTGCTCTGAGTTCTAAAGGTGCTTTCAGCAAGTGAAAACTGCTTGATATGTGTTACTCTGTGTTTTAACTTAAGTACAACTAATTTTCATAGAGCTATGCTTGTCTGGGGGCTAAAGAGGTTAGTTACTAGGATCTAAGGATTTGAAGGACAGTTGGACTTAAATATACTTTGCTACCTAGAAATAGAAATTAAATTGACCTCAAGAACTCTGGGTTATATTACTAACTTTTACATTGCTAATATCAAAAGTGTGCCCTCTTTCCAATTTATCCTTTGTTCTCATTTTCTATGGATTTAAGTATTTGAATATCTTTGGATTCTATAGAAATTATATTTGTGCAAGGCGATTGGTTAGGTAATAGGTATTTGGATAAACACTCAATATCTTAGTTTTATTGATACTTTTTATAGTTTACAAAGAACCTTCTCATTTCTCATGTAGTTCTCAAGAAATTTTAGGATAGGAATTATTATTATTGTTTTTTTATAGATGAGGGAATGAAAGCTCAGAGAATTTTATTCAGTTATTCATTCATTTAATAAGTATAATTTTGGACCCAATTATATGTTAGGTACTAGAAATATGAAGAGAAAAAATCTAGTCATGACTTAAAGGAGTTCACCATCTATTGTGTATAACAAATAGATAAATAAAATATTGATAGTGGTATGGGGTGAGTACTATGTTAGGCAGAGTTATTATATATGATGGGGGCAAAAGGAAAGAATTGCTAAATTTACCTGCTGTGAATGAGTGATCTTTTCAAATGAGGAGACTTTTGATGTGGATCATAAAAAGAAGCCATTTGCCAGAAAGCTGAAGCATAAAGCGGTGGAGCACCAAGTGGCAAGACACAGAAGCAAGGAATTGTATGATGAATTCAAGACTAGCAGGCAGTTCAGCCCGGTTGTGAATACAGAAGGCAGAAAAACAAGATTGAAGAGTACTTCTTTGGGAATATGTTAGCAGTGAGGAAGAAGGAGGTTCTGGATTGGTTTGGTGTGTCGGTGATATGAAGTCTTTGGAAACTCGAATTCATTTCATCTTGTTTCACCATACACATGGTTTTCATATCCAAGATCACTTCCTGGCTCAAAATGGCTACTCCAGATTTAGTCATTGCATCTACTCTAAATAGCAGAAAGGAGGAAAAAAATAAAGAAAAAAGGAACAAAGGCATAAGCCAACTGTCTTTTAAGAGACTCTCTTAGAAGACGCCATGGGATGGTTCTGCCTACGGTTCATTGGTTAGAACTAGCCAGATGGCCACATCTACTGCTAAAGACTTCTCATAGATTCTATTATGGTGACTAATGTGCTCAGTTAAGATTTTGTGGTGCTATTAATATAGAAAAAAAGAGGATGGAACTTGGAAGACAACTGGGAGTATCTGCCATTGAATGGCATGAGAAAGCTGATCATAAATTGTTATGAAATTTGAATTTTGCCTTCTGGAGAATGGAATGTCATTGAAGGGTTTTGATCAAATACTTAGATGATCATCTTTTTATATATCATTGAGATAGATGATACACTGGAGAAAGTGAGATTGGAGACAGAAGGACCAGTTAGGAGATTATTGTGATGGTCCAGGTGGAAGACAATGGAAGCCCAAACTAAGTGTTAGGAGAGATGAGGAAAAACTAATGAGGAGGGGAAACATTAAGGAACTTACCCGTCATGATAGTTGAGGCAGTAAGGGGCAGGAGTCAAACCCCAACCTTCAACACCAAGTCCATGTACGTGAAATCCATCTCTCCTAACCAACATTACGGTAAGCTGGTTTTCAAACTCCCACCAGCTCTTCATATTCAAGTTGTGTTGTGAAAATCAACTAATATAGTCTAGATCCAGGAGCCAAAGATGCCAAAAATAAGAAAACATCTTTGGGAGGATAGTATTTTGAGATATTTCTGCTTTCAAGCAGGTAAAAGATTCTGGGCTGGGCTTCTTAGCTTACAGGAGGTTTAATTGCTGACTCAGCACATGCAAGGATGGGGGGAGAGAGAGAGAGAGAGACTCCAGCCAGACTATGAAAACATGTTAAGACTCTGGAGGAGGAAGATGGGTTTCTCCCGTTCTCTCCCGGCACCAATTGGAGGACATGGCAGGAGATCAGGGGAAAAGGCCATGAGATGCCCCAGGAAGCTGGATCCAAGGTATGGTGTTGCCCAAGATTGCCCTGCCCCTCAGCATGGCCAGCCTGGTAGGACAATGTGAGCTGTAATAATCTACAGTCTGAAGGAGATCTCAGAAAACTTAGCACCATATGGAACCACGGCAAATCCTCATCTGCCGTTAAATTACCTTCTATAAAGAGAGCTAGAAGTTACAATTAACTGATGTACAGAAATGAAACAGTACACTGAGCTACTGAAAACAAAGTTTAAAATGTACGAGAAGTAAAGAAAAGAACTGGGACTCATACCTACAACTCTGCAGAAGAACCCTGTGTGACGACCAGACTTTCTATAGCCTCAGGGGGTGGACAGTTCAGAGCAGCTCCAGGTCAGAACTTTGTGACTGCCTCTCCCTGTTCTTAATTCTGATCATGTACATAAACAAAGGCAGACTGAGTCTATGTATATCCATACCCATTATTTACTTGTAAATGTTCCAAATAACTGAGATCCCCCCTCAGTAGACACTCTAGCATCACTTAGCTGGGTATTTCAGGACAAATACACTTTCTGTTTGGAATTACCCAGATAATATTCTAGTTATGGTCTAATTTTTTTCTTTCACTAAAACAAATGCTCAGATCAGGATATGTGTATATGGTATTTATCTAAACATCATTAATGTATATAATATTGACACCATATAGAGCCAGCATAATTTGTAAAATCAGCATGATTCTTCTGTTTAAAGCATAAGCTCTGGGTGTGACCTGAACTTATAAAACAAGTTTATTATATTTGGGGGGGGGGGCAACATGTCAAACCGTAAGTATGTTTATAGGTCAGAAATCTGGGGGAAACAAATTGCAGCCCTGCAAAGAAGGAAGTGCGTTGTGGTCCACAGACTTGGAAATAAATGGTAATGTTCTAGAAATCTGAGAAAAACCTACATTCTTTGTCTTCCTCTTGTATGTTGCCTGCTCTAAGCTCCTTTGGTCCTATTCACACTTTATTTAATTTTCTCCCTGCCTTCAAGTAGTTATATTTTATCTTAAAAATATTAGAATCTAAAAATATGGCAAGGGGAATTCAACTAAAAAAATAATAATCAGAGCCATTCATAGTTCATGTGCCCAGACTAAGCTGTGTTTTTTTTTTCTAGAAATTTAATGTGTAAATTAAGTTGCAGCACGGCAAGTCAAATTATTCCCTGGCCATTTGTAGTATGCAATGTTTTATGTGACTTTTTACCCTCTTATTCAATAAAACAATGCGTACTTGTAGAGCAGCCAGACGAAGTGGTGATTCACGCTCATCTAGGAGATGCCAAGTACTGTACCTCCTTGAGGAAATACACTCACCCATGTGTAATGAGAACACTTTGGATTTCCTGAAGTGATTCAACACTAAATTGAATTCAACACTGAACTGAGTATCCATGGATGTTAACAGTCACAAGATCGGATGTACTAAAGTTTCATTTGCCTTTGTGCAACTCCCACTCATTTATTACAAGTTAAGAGAGGCATCCTTGTTAGGTTGAAATGGAATATTTTCACTCAAGGAAACTGATTAAAGATTTGACCTGTTTCTTATTCATACAAAATACTCAAGGATTTTTCGGGAAAGGGTGGCCAGCTGTGGCTCTGTGACAGAGAGCTCCTACTGTGCCCTTCTCTTAAGTTACACAACTTCCAGCTCAAGAGGAACTCTGAGCAAGGCTGACCCCTGGCTACATTATTACTAGCTTGATAACATAGTTACTGGTCTCCTTTAGAAAAGGTGCTTATAATAATCCATGGTCCACTAAATATCAAGCCACCAGTAATTATTGCTTTTAAGCATCGGCAGAGTACAGGTTTGATGCAGCAGCGCCAGGGAGCCACAGTGGGTCACTGAGTGAGGAAGTAAGGATTCCATTGAAAATTCAAGTTCACTCCCAAATGCATCAACACAACAGCTTAGAGAAATCCAGCTACTTTATCCTTTGAAGACAGTAACCAAAAACAGAGGTTCTTGGACTATAAGAGTAAAATCATAAGAACGGGAGTGAGGATGGGGGAGAAAGAAGCAGCTACAGGAGTTACAGTGGGCATGGCCGCTGGAGGGTAAAGAGGGCTTTAGATACAGCTTGAAGTAACCCAATTAAAAAATAAGGCCATTTGGACATGAGTGAAAGATGAACAGTTACCAGAGAGCTCGAGTTTATTATACAGAGCATTTAGGTCCTTTAATCACAGAGTGTTTGGAAGGTTAGAATTTCAACCTAAATTATAAAAGTGTCACAGCAAGGTTCTACATAAACTAAAAGCTGGGGATCCAAGAAGAAAACCTTCATGGAGAGTGTGGTGCAAGAAAGTCAAGGGCCACTTCCAAACTACCCATTAATCACTCTGAGAAAGCCTTCTTTTCACCAACAGGCATGGTATGTTTAAAGGCTAGGACTAGACAAGCAGCAAACCTTTTGTTTCCAAAGAATTGATATGGACTTGCCTTGTTTGTGCAAGTTAGCTTTGCTACCAGCAGCTGGCCAGGAATGCAAAGTCTGACTCCCTCTCCTACCTAAAGAGAGTGGGGGGCATTATCAAGTCGGCCAACTAGACTGCTCCATTCCCCTGGCCACAATGGTTGGTTTAGGAAGAAACCATTTCGGTCCCCCACCCTGACCAGTTCCCACCATATGGATTAGGAGAGCTGTGATTCTTCTTTCAAAAGTTTGTTAAGTAAACAACATACGAACTTTACGAGGAAAGTTATTCCTCTGAGATCATAACCTATGAGGACAATTGTAAACTTGTAGCCGTGAGGGTTCATATTCCCCATAACGTGGAGAGATCCTGACTAAGAACTGCCCCCTCCCCCCAAAAAAGAAGAGGGGAGAGAGAGAGAGTCGAAACCATTGTTTGAACCCTGGAACCAGCCATGAGTGAAGCCAAATGAATCCCAGGACTTCCCAGATATGTAAACCAATAAGTTATTTTTTGGCTTGAGTTAATTTGAGTTTCATTTTGGCCTCTTATGACCAAGATATCCTAAATCTCTACATAATTCACACTTCCATGTAAATCACGTATCTTCCAATACATGCCTTCATGGGGAGCATAAATAAAAGAGCACACTGGAGTGGTGGTCTAGAAATTGTAGATAATATTTTGGCACTATCTATTGAAGAAACCTCAAGCCAGGTGTATATTTTAGTCCCTGAGCTTCCCCTTACTTAAAAGAAACAGCAAAGCTTGATCTTGATTCACTGTAAAAACAAGTATTTTTGAACTGGTAGAGGCCTTGGAGATTCTTTATTTTAGAAACGAGAAAACCATAGTCCACAGAGGTGGTCACTTAATCAATACTCTAAGTTGTTGGCAGTCGTTCAGGCTCAAACCTACCCCCACCCCACTCCTGTTCCAATACCCTTTCCATAATACACTTGACAGAATTTCTGATGGTGTGTTTGTCTCATTGTTACCTTTATTATACACGGTTTAAGTTGCAGGTAACTCAAATGCTTTTAAATTAAGAGATTTATTGTTCATATATCAAGAAGTCCAGAGAAAGGCTGATTGCAATGTTGGTGAGTCCAAAGATCAACAGCATCCATAAAAACCAAGACTCTTTTCGTATTTCCTCTCTGCCATTTTCAACATGTCGACTTCGGTCCAGTCCCTGGGTTCATTTTTCTTGGTCACAACACAGTAACAGCAACTCATATAAGTCTTTAAGCCAAAAGGAGAAAAAAATTACTTTCTCCTGCTTCTTTTTAAGACTGAGAAAACATTTATTAGGACCCCAGAAAACTCACACTCCCATGCCATTGGTCAGAACCAATCACTGATAAATAAAATGAAATTGCCACTTTGGCATAAGCTACTGTATTCTCACAAATATAAAGTGCATTTGATGTCAGAGAAGTTGAAATTTTTACAAAATGCATCTTAGAATTATTAAAATATGGCAATACAATTTTTTGCCTGGAGGAGAGCCTGGGGGAGAAGCTGGGCTGCATGGGAGGGCTCTGTGGGCCCATTTCCCTGTGTCCACATTTTCCTTCTCTATAAATAGGAAAGCCAGGGAAATGTATCACAGCCAGGTGCCTGGGAGGAAACCGTAAGACGTGGTGGTCTCTGCCCTTGGCCAACTAATACCTGAACCAAATCAGGGCTGTATTGGCAAGAGAAGGGGTATGTATAGCTATAGGATAACCAACCTACAGAATTTACAAGCTTATACTTAGAAGTAGTAACTTCTTCCATTATCTGCTCACATGAAAAATGGCCTTTGTGAAGCATAACTCCCCATCCCTGAAGAGTGGGCTGCACATAGTAAATTTTTTCCAAAGGGTACAGATACAAACATGAGAGGAGAGTACTTTACAATGGGGAAACCTGACAAACACTACCTTAGTCAGGTGGTAACATCAACCATAACGAGGTGTATGTCGATAGTATGTACCTTTGATGAAATATAATGAAAATGGCGGTCTACCTCTATGGTCTTCTCTCCAAACCCCAGGCTAATCATGACAAAAACATTAGACAAATCTAACTAAGATGTTCTTTAAAATACATGACCAGTATTTCCCAAGAGTGTCAAGGTCATCAAACATAAGGAAAGTCTCTCGCAGCTAAGAGAAGCCTACAGGGACATGACTGCTAAGTGTAGTGTAGTTGTCATCTCTGGATGAGAGTCTAGAACAGAAAAAGTGCATGAGGTAAAAACAAAGGAATATTGAACAAAGCATGAGCCTCAGTTAGTAATAAGGTATAAATCTGGTTAATTAGGACAAATGTATATAGTAACTAACATAATGTGTTAATAGGGGAAACAGTAGAGTATATGAGAAGTCTCTGTGCTACCTTTACAATTTTTCTGTAAATCTAAAATTATTTTATAATGAAGTTTATTTTTAAATGGTCTTTTCTTGAGTCCGAAATAAGCAGAGCTCGTTCCTTCTTTTTTTTGAAAAATATCTTTGTTCAGAAGTTACTGCTGTTGAATGTGGAGAGCCTGCCTCTGCCTATACCAACCACTGGAGTGAACTGATTTTAGATCGAAGCATTTCCTGTTTCTCTAGAGCAATTACTCATTGAATCTTTGCAGCCACAATGGAATTGGGCTATTATCAAAATTCTGATAGTGTATGCTGCCAGAGCTTACAGAGTGTAACTTCTAATGCTGTAAGTAGTTAATTATGTGCTGCACCTTCCCAACTCACATGCGCATGAACCGCAAATATTCTTGTGGTTGCCCTAGAGAGCCTTGCAGGTAAAAGGTACGGCCAAGTCACTGCTGGACAAGTCACGACAGAAAAGAGGAGGCTGTGAGAACTGTCCTCCATCTCTCACCACCACACCACACCCCTTCACCCAACACTTGAGTGTGTGTGCCAATATCTGTATAATGCCAAGCTCACCGCTGAAGGCTCCCAGGAGGAACCGTGAGACACTGTCCCTGCAACAAAAAGGGAACACACCACATTGTGTGCTGTGTGTTCCAACTGGTGCCAATTCAACCTGTAAGATGAAATATTTTATAAGATCTCAAAGTTTAAATTTATAATTCATATGCAGATACCAAGATACCCTTTAGCTCTTTAATTAGGAAATGTCTTCAAAAGAAGGCAGGTATAGCCGTACTGCATTATTTTGAGGATTATCAACTAATATTTTCTTCCTAAAGATTTTGAGACCATTTAGATTAGATTAAATATAACAATAGCATGAAGATGAAAGTTTGAATTTTTTGCTTAAATGGAGACTATTAAGAAAAGAAAGTTAAATGAGGTATTTTTGTCTGACTAATTAACCACAGGCCCTGAGCCCTTTCTGCATCAGGGGCCACAAGTCTCAAGACATTTGGTCCTTTGTATGCGATGTATAGAAAAGCAGCAATATTCGAGAAAGCAAGAGATGCCTAAAATTTATCTTTAAATGCAATAAGAAAAAAATCTAATGGATTCTCATAGTGTTTCCCTCCTCATGTGACACCAACATGAAGGCATGAGAATGTTCTCAGGTCAGGAATTCTAAGTGAAAATATAATCAGTTTGACTTCAAACATTAGACCTGATTCTCTAGAAAAAACAAACATAGATATATCCTATCATGCTGTAAAATCTTGACACCTTGAACTGTATAAAGAGCAACTAATTTACATTAAGGAAGGATATTTCACTTCACTGAAAGCTTTTCTTAGTGACTACTTAACTAATCAGGGTATTAAATGTTAGGAGATCCTGTCTATAAAGATTTAATCACTGTGTAAATGTACCCTAGTTTTTTGATCCATTACACAATGGAATACTACACAGCAGAAAGAAAGAAGGAACTCCTACCCTTTGCGACAGCATGGATGGAACTGGAGAGCATTACGCTAAGTGAAATAAGCCAGGTGGTGAAAGGCAAATACCATATGATCTCACCTTTAAGTGGAACCTAATTACCAAAACAAACAAGCAAGTAAAATATAACCAGAGACATTGAAATTAAGAACAATCTGACAGTAACCAGAGGGGAGATGGGAGGGAATAATGAGGGGGAAGGGAGGAAAGGGTTTTTAGGAACAACTATAAAGGACACATGGACAAAACCAAGGGGGTTGGAATCAGGCGAAGGAGGTGGGAAAGGCTGGGGTGAGAGGGAGTGGTGGGGGGGAAAGGCAGACAACTGTACCTGAACAACAATAAAATAAAAATAAATAAATAAATAAAGTATTTTGAGACCCTCATCAAAAAAAAGATTTAATCATATGTGAAATTGACATATGATTGATCATATCCTTGAAATGATGAAAGTAAAAAAAAAGATCTATCACAGTTTTAGCAGTCATAAATTCTATATAACTTCTAAAGAATGTCAATTCTATAAAAAAGATAGTACAGCTGTAAGGTTGAGTCGCAGGAAATAAATGAACTGAAACAGCCTGAACAGAGCAGTTGATAAGGAAGGGTTGAACTTGACACAGATAGGTTTAACATAGTGATTTAAATGGCACCTGGAGCTTACCAATTGAACCCAGAGAACCAAGAAAGAATGGCATGCCTACTTTATGACTGAATGGTGACTGATACGGTCTTTAAAATTTTTTATTTATTGATTTGAGAGAGAGAGAGATCTATTTGTTGTTCCATTTATTTATGTATTCATTGGTTGATTCTTGTATGTGCCCTGGCTGGGAATTAAACCTGCAACCTTGGCAAAAATACTTTTGCTAAGAGTATACACCATTTAATTTAACATGTTCTGGGGGGTTAACACATTCCCAAAAGGCAATTTGGCATTCCATAGTTAACCAGGAAGGTAGAAGAAGCAGGGATGTGACATGTCCTGAATGGACTCTGTATGAGGAGAGGACATTTTTTCTCCACATTTATCATTTGTTACTTGGACTTAATGTATCACAGACTATCAATTAACATAGATTAATCAAAAAATTAGAAGACTAATGTAGTAGAGCAATTCCAGACAATTTAAAAGAACTTCTCATTTTTTTATTGACTAAAAAATTAAAATGTATTTTATTCCATTTCTAATGAATATTATGAAAAGAAATACTCAATACAAATTGAAATTTACAGCAATTAAATTGGCACACTATAAAATTTATATTAATAAAATTTGTCCCAGAAATAGCCCGGCTGGTGTAGCTCAGTGGATTGAGCGCGGGCTGGGAACCAGAGGGTCCCGGTTCAATTCCCAGTCGGGGCACATGCCTGGGTTGCGGGCCAGGTCCCCAGTGAGGGCCATGTGAGAGGCAACCATACATTGCTCTTTCTCCCTCCCTTCTCCTCTCTCTGAAAATAAATAAATAAAATCTTAAAAAAAAAAAAAAAGAATTAGATACCTGACCCCTATGCTGTTTGGGGTAACTTTTATGAATATTTTGTCATGTTGCCATAACTTCTTGTTTACACAGCTATCTCATACACTGCATCGTGGATCATCTTAAGGTTTGGCTCATGTGTTATTCCTTTCGTTATTAAATCCCTGGCATATAATAGACACACAATGAAGTAAAGCTAAATAACTGAGTGAATGTGCAAGTGAGGTTTCCCTGCTACCCACTCAATCATTCCCCTTATTTTTTACTTCTGAACAAAATTTTCAAATCTGCACTGCCATTGTAAAGATGTAGTCAAGAAAAAGAGTCCTTCGCTATAATTCAAATCAGTACTAAATATGTATTTCATGATTCCTCTTTCTGAGAAACACCTCCCCCCTTTGCATCTCTCCCTTACCCACACCAAGACAAGCAGTGCATTTATGGGAACTCGCTCAGGACTGAGATGGCCAGTTTAGGAGCTCTTTTCCACGGGGCATTGCTACATGAGGGAGCTCTTCTGGGAGGTCCAGAGGTTAGGTCAGCCAAGGGCTTTTTCTTTCCATCCATCTTCAATTGGCCTCTGGATTCAGCTGAATATAGTTAAAGGATTAATTGCCCATCATTTTGTTCCCTAAATTAGGAGTCATTTTGGTAAGAACCAAGCATAGCAATATGGGCCAACCACAAAGAAATAAATTACTTTGTAAGTTTCAAAAGATTTTCACCAAATTACTGCTCTGTGAAAATTATGTTCGGGTGGGGGAGAAGAGTTTGTTTGAGAAACATTTTCTTCTGTGACTGTAATAAGGTATTTGTACCCCTGCTGAGATATGAGTCATATGCCCTGTGATCGGAAACTGTGGCTAGTTTTTGTGGGTTTGGGGTTTTATACTAAATTTTCAGTGCCTCATGTTTCCTATGACTGATGAACGGATCATCACCTGACTCATAGACTATTTTGCTATGGGTCACTCAAGTGTAGCTTTTAAAATCCAGTAATGTGGCACCCAGCTGCTCAGTGTTAATACGAAGGGAGGAACACCGGAAACTTGTAATCAGTGATTTAAAATGGACTTTTCTGAGGTCACCTCTGCCCATCCTTTGGCAGGACTGTAATGAAACCAATCTACAATAGATTGTTTTGTAATTCTTATTTTAGAAGACCTCCAATGCCCCCTTTTTGGTCTGAGTAATGTAGGTGTGTTTGTCCATTTGGGCTGCTATAACAAAATGCCCATAGACTGAGTGGCTTATAAACAATAGAAATTTATTTCGTACAGTTCTGGAAGCTGGGAAGTCCGAGATCAAGGTGCCAACAGATTCAGTGTCTGGTGGTACCTGCTTCCTGGCTTATAGACAGCCACTTTCTTGCTATAAATGTCACATGGCAGAGTCAGGGATTTATCTGGGGTCTCTTTTATGAGAACACTAATCCTCTTCCTAAGGGCTTCACACTCAGGACCTAATCACTTCCCAAAGGCCCCACATCCAAACTCTATCTGGACATTGTGGACCAGATTTCAACATATGAATTTGGGGACGGGGAGAGGCTGGGAGACACACAACCATTCAGACAAGAGCAGTAGGTATGCGATAAACATTTGCGTTTTTTTTCCACATTAAGGACATGCCACCAACCTCAGCTTCAGCATTCCTGCAAGTGAATCTTTATTAATTAATTTATGCAACAAATATTTATTGGATAAATAATTCTGCCCCACTTACTGAGGCAGGTAGAGATGAATCAAGGCGAGGTCTCTGCAATCAAGAAGATAAGTGTGGTGGGGGAAACACACCATTAAATACCGCAAGTGCCGCGGTGGGGTGTTCACTAAGTGCACAGAATGAGATGTGATAGACCTACAGCAAAGGCATGTACAAAGGCAGGAAGTCAGGAGAGAAGACAGCTATTAAAAGATCAATTCAGTGTGGCTGAAGCACAGACTGGTGGCATTGCTAGGGAGAGGGTAAGAGATGAGAGTGGAGAGGGAAGCTAGGATCTAGATCTTACAGAGACTTACAACTTTCTCCTGGGATCCAGGAGGGGCCCTGAAAGCTTTTGGCACAGGGCTGACATGACACAATTTGCTGAAGTGGTAAGGAGAGATTAGACGAGGGCTAAGTAGGATGTGAGTAGACAGACCAGTGAGGAGACCAGCACAATAATTAAGGAGAAAATGCTGTACAGCCTGAATGGAAGCAAGCTGGGTGGGAGTGGAGAGTAGGGGAAGAAAGTATTGGGTTGGCCAAAATTTTCATTTACTTTTTTCCATAAAATTAAAGGCACATTTTTTTCATTTTCACCAATAACTTTATTGATTTGGACATTTTGAGTATGTCTTCTCTCTCCTGGAAGGTATAACATTGGTTGTCCTCAATTAATCTCTCAGTTTGATTGCTATCAACATCAACTGGTCTACCCAACTGCGGACCATCATCCAGCAAGAAAGTTCCAGCACAAAACTTCGCAAACAACTTTTGACACATTCAATCAGTCACAGCACCTTCTCCACGCATTGCACAATTTTTTTTTTTGCGTTTCAGTTGCATTTTTACATTTTTGAAACAATAAAGCATAACATGCTGAATATATTGCTTGTTTTCTTCCATCTTCAATATTAAAATGGCTATACAAAAACTCACCAATTTTGCCCAGGCTGGTGTAGCTCAGTGGATTGAGCACGGGCTGGGAACCAAAAGGTCCCAGTTCGATTCCCAATCAGGGCACATGTCTGGGTTGCGGGCCAGGTCCCCAGTGAGGGCCATGTGAGAGGCAACCATACATTGCTGTTTCTCTCCCTCTCTTTCTCCCTCCCTCTCTTTCTCCCTCCCTTCCCCTCTCTCTAAAAATAAATAAATAAAATCTTAAAAAAAGAAAAACTCACCAATTTTGACAAGTTTTTTAAAATGTATGCTGATGTGACAGCTGTCACAGTACAATCTAACGAAATTGTTTTGAATGTAGTTAAAGACAGCTAAGAGCTACTAGAGCCATCTTAAGGGGAAAAAATAAATGAACTTTTTGGCCAACCCAATAGAACTGATGGGACCTGGTGATTGACTAGGCTCTGATTTAGAGTCCAGATGATCAGACTCTTACTGTTGGAACCCAATCCCCTGCTCCACCCCAGGGCACAATCTTTGGTCCTCTCCTTTTTTTCTGGAAGACATATTCCCTTGCCAATCTCAACTGATCTCATGATGATATTTGAATTTATATCTTCAGCTCCTACATGTCGGAACTTTAGACTTGACTATTTAACAGCCTATGTAACATCTCCACTTGCATGTCTGGTAAAGATGTTAAACTAAGCATGCTCTACCCTGAAAGTGAGACCTGTCCTGAAACCTCCTTTACCTGCAGTCTTCTCCATTTTTGTTAATAACAACTCTACTTCCACTTGTTCCAGTACAAAACTTTAATATAATTGTTGACTCCTTTTTAAAAAACTTATGCTTCACATTTACTCCATCAGCACATCCCTTTGGCTTTAACTTTGAAACGTACAAAGAATCTGATCACTTCCCAGCACTTCCACTGCCACTACCCAGACCTAAGCCGTCATCGTTTTACTCCTGGATGACGCTGACTTCGTAATTGGTCTTCTGCTTCTTCCCTTGCCCTCTGCAGTCTACACGGCAGCCGGCATGATGTACCTCTACCCCAGCCAACTTTGTATTTGAAACTTCAAGCATACAGAAAAGGTGAAATAATTGTACAATATGAAATATTTTAAGTTTTTCTTTCTCATCCAGGATCCAATCAAATTTCATGCATTCACTTGTTTATTATATCTTTTAGTCTCTCTTAACCTAGAAAAATCTGCCTGCTTTTTCTTTAGCGACACTCACTTTTTCATATAGAATACCCCACACATTCTGAATCTGTCAGTTCCTTCACAGATGATCTTGTGTGCTTCATATTGCATCACATCAAGAAGTACATAATGTCAGGTTCCTAATATTAGTGATGCTGTTTGATCACTTGGTTAATGTGGTGACCTGGAAGAGTTCTCCTTTGGGAAGGTAAATGTTCCTCTTTGTAATTAGTAGAAAATTGTAGGGTTATATTTGGCACTTTTCAAATATCTACCACAACCTTTCACCCAATGGTTTTAGCATCTATTAATAACCCTCACTAGATTATTTATTATACTGGATGTTGCAAAGTGATGGTTTTAAAATTTTTAAAAATATTTTAAACTTTATTTTTATTGTTGACACCATTATGGATGTACCCATTCTCCCCTCTCCCTTTTTGTAAATAATCCTATTCCTACTTTTTAGCAGACAATTTAATAAAACAATTGTCTCTCTTTCCCTTTCTCCTTCTCTTCCACCCTCCACCTGTTTGCCTTTCTCCTTTTCCTCTTTCTACTCCTTTTTTCTTCTTTTGACTTTCGCAGTGGAGTCATAGAGTCTATTTAATTTAATATGCAGTAATTACCACAAGACAATTGATTTCAAATGCGTATCAGATCATGTTCTACCCCCCTACTTAGCCATTACTGATGACTTCCCACCTTACTCAGAGTAAAAACCAAAGTTCTTATGGTGGCCTCCGAGGCCCTGCATGGTTGAACGCGCAATTCCTCTCTGGCCTCATCTCCCTGTGCTGGCACCCCCAGCCACCTGGTCTCCTCAAACACTCAAACACTTTATGCATGCTCCTGCCTCAGGGTCCTTGGCACCACTATGCCCTTTCTCTGTAAAACTCCTCCCCCAGATACTCACTTGGTTTCATGCCTCACCATCTTCAAATATTTTCTCAAAGTCACCTGACCAAATATTTTTTATAAGCAAATTAAAGTCAGTACTCTCCATCTGCCTTATTTTATTTTCTCTGTCAATCTTATCACCTTCTTACGTTATCTGTGTTTTTTGTCTGTCCCCAACTAGGATGCAAGCTCTTTGAGGGTAGAGAATTGTCTGTTTTAGGCATGGCTGCATCCCAGTGACTGGAAGAGTACCGCTCCAGTAAATGTTTAGTGTGAATGGATGCACTGCTTGGATAAGAGGCTGAAGGAAAGGGAGATGCCCATTTTTCAAGTTGGGCTACCTGAGATGACAGTGTTCTACTCTCTGGGATAGAAAACAGAATAAAAGGCACATTTGGGAACAAATTTTGAATAGGTTGGGTTTTAGGTGCCTATGATGTAGCCATGTGAAAAAAACCTGTGGGAACTCAGCCAGATCTGGATAGACAGGGTATGAAGTATTTTCCAAACACCTTAAGCAAAGTCATGTCCTAATTCATTTAAAATGAACTGAACATTATTGAATTGAATTAATATGAATGAAAAGGCTAAGCGTCTTTTACCTACCAATCTGGCATGTCAACCAAGCATGGGAAGAAAGCTATTAACACTTTCTTGACTCTGGTAGGTTTTGAACTGCTGGACTCAAAGACAGCACTAAACACCTGGTAATAGTTCTAACGGTTTGTCAACAGAGCTGGACCTGTTAGTCTTTTAGGGTGATAACTGTTTCTAGTAGTCTAAAGACTTAGTTAAACACTCCTGCATCCTGTATATAGCAATTAGTACTTTTAAAGTGAGATTTTTCTATTGATCTTCTACTGGGACAACCTTTGCAATTCATTTAGTCAAAGGATAAGAAAAGCAACATCAGAAATCCTTTCATTAGGCACTAATCTCTTTCTTCTTAATTCTCCCAAGTCTTGAGAAAGTCTCCAATGCATGAGCTATAAGAATGCAAAAAAATATTCCATTGTGTAAATCTATCATAGTTTTTTGATTCAATGGAATATTATACAGCAGAAAGAAAGAGGGAACTCCTACCCTTTGCAACATCATGGATGGATCTGGAGAGCGTTATGCTAAGTGAAATAAGCCAGGTGGTGAAAGACAAATACCATATGATCTCACCTATAAGTGGAACCTAATCAACAAAACAAACAAGCAAGCAAAATATAACCAGAGACATTGAAACAAAGAACAAATTGACAGTAACCAGAGGGGAGGGGGATAATGGGGGAGAGAAGGGGAAGGGTCATCAAGGAGCATGGTTAAAGGACACATGGACAAAGACAACGGGGGTGGGGGTGGGATTGAGGGTGGGAGGTGGGGATGGGTGGGGCAGGGGAGAGTGGTGGGGGGAAAATGGATACAACTGTACTTGAACAACAATAAAAAAAAAAAAAGAATGCAAGAAAAGTTTGTCTTGTGTGGTATCACCAGAGCTTAGAACAGTGCCTAGCTTAAAATAGGTGCTCAGTGAATTTTATTCAGTTGCATACTAACATCCACCTTCTTGATAGCCAAACCACCATCCATATCCCTGCTATAATCCCAAATCTCAGTCCCCCATTTCTCAACAAAGTCTTGAGCCACTCAGTCCTTCTAGTTAAAAATAAAGAGGGAGAAGTCAGTGGCATTTCAACAAGCACACTTGTAAAAATTGTCCACTGCTTTGGATATAAGGGAAATTTAAACTTATTCCAATGTCCTAATACTGAACACATACCAATGAATGGGAATATAAGTCTTTTTGGATGCTCATGGAGCATTTCCATATTAGTTGGTAATCCTGCCCACATGGTGGGTCATTCCAACATAAGTTTCTAGAAGTCTTTATTTTCTTTTTTAAATGATGATGCATAAAATAGATGCTGTCATTCATATGTCAAAGAAAAAAGGATCAAAGTGAAATTACAGGCATATGTTCTAGCGATTTCAAAAGAGTTTGTCATTATTTATGACATGACAATACTGGGGTGTGCTGATCTATAGTATTTTGAGATGGCAGTGTTACTAAGGTACGGATACAATAAATCAGAGGAGCCACCCTGCCCCTTTAGATACAGGAAAATAATTAGAGTCTGAACTGGTCTACATTACAGTCAAAAGTAAATATATATTTAATATGTCTATTGTTTTTATGGCTCTCCCTGTTTCTTTTCTTTTTTCTGGAACAGAAACTGGTGACATAGTTAAGTTAGGAAGGCAACTGACATTAAAAGCACTTTCTAGAGTAACATGACAAGGTGGCCAGATAAGGACAGCATCAACCACACAAGTGTCGAGCCACTGAAATTCACTTCAGTGAACCTGGAAATTAACAGTTGTTTAAACTCCAGCACTGGAACAAACTCTTGCCATTCTGACCTTTCCCAGGGATTTGATTTTAAGTCATCTATGCTCTTTAAAAAAAAATTCTGTGCAGAATATATTTTGTATGTGCTAATTGCTAAGAGGAGACGGGTAGATATATGGATGCCATCCTTTCAATTAAAGACATACAGCTTATTAATTTGAGTGTTAAATTCAGCAATAAAAAAATTCTCATAATGAACTTTCATGAAGTCATAAAGCTGGAAAAAATTAAGAAATACAATAAAAATATTTTTAAATAATTTCATAACATCAAACATGTCTAAAACAATAAAAAGAGATCAAACAACTTAAAAAAGAGAGAGGATATCTAGCTATGATTTTTATTTAGATAAGCAAGATTAAAAGAATTAAAAAGGGCTAAATAATCCCTCTGAAGTTGGGTAGTTATTATTTTATATATGGTGTTTTAATTAGCCCATTCATTCGTTTTAGAATTCTACAGATACCTGAGCACTTAAAGTTTAAGTCATTGACATAGAGGTGGCAACTCCTAAAAACATCCCATCTGCTTCCAATAAGAAACTTGATATTCTTTAGGATTTATGGGTGGTGGGAGGAGGTTGCCTAAAGTGAGATTTCAGAAATGGCTGGAAAATCCTTGCAGGTGAAACCCATATTTCTTGGACTGTATGTAGTTCTACATTTATATGTAGAATCTAAGCAATAAACATAGAGCAGTTTCCTTGACCAAAGATAGCTCAATTACAGATTTCTGATGGATCAAGTAGGCATACTTATATATAAATCTTTTGGGGAGAGGGGGAGGTGTAGGGAAAGAAAAACATCTGATGACAGATTTAAAATATTTTTAGTTGCACACTCATTTGCACTCATACAACAGTTCCAGATAAAGATAATAATACTACTACCAATAATAGTTTTAGACTCTCATGGCTGCTGCTCGACTCTTTCCTCCCATTCTATTTCCAGAGTGTGAAATGGTTCCTTCCACCTGGTCCCAACTGAGAACTGACCCAGAAGCTGTGCTACATGAAGATTCAACAGCCACCTTTAAACTCAAGAGAAAAAGGCCAAAAGAATCACAAACCCTGGCCTTTACCTTGTAGGGACACTAAACTGAGGCTAGTAGTCCCCTCTCTCCAAACTTCCTGTTATTTTCAGAAAATAATCATCCAGTTATTTAAGCCACTCTTGGTTGAGTTTCTGATTATTGGCAGAAAAATACATTCCTATCTGAACACACCCAGCCCCAGCTTCATCTGACACTCTCAAAACCATGTTAGATTTGGACTGACCTCTTTAGATTTTGGAAAGTAGGCCCAAGCCTCTCTCCGTGGGTTTGACTGAAATCCAAGCAGCACAAGGCGTGCAATGAGAAAAGAGGGAATGGTCTGCCTCCCTTTCTCTCGGCAGCACTTCTCTTGTGCTTGTGTGTGCTACTCCGACTCCCGATGCGAATCTAGTCATCGAACATGCCTCCTCCGAAATCTTGCTTTTAAAAATCCATTTCCTGAATCCTGCGTCCTAGCCCCCCAGCTTGCTCACTCTGATGCCTCCCATTTCTACAGTTTTCAACGACCCCTCCTCTTTTTCACTGTTCATTTATCCCATAACACTTGCACTATTCCTGACCCTTCATGTCTTCACTTCCCTTTTTTACTCAATTTAGATTCCATTGTGTGTCACTGAACACGCCCTTAACTCCCTTCGTTCTCTCTCCATGGCACTCTTCTGGTTAAAATTAAGCAAATCAAAACAAAATAAAGAAAAACAAAACAAAACAACCTTACTTAAACCTAGCCCTCCTCCATCTCCTGCATGAACCCAGGTCACCTTGTTGGTGGATAAGACCCCACCAACAGGACCTTTTTAAAAATCATGCCTCAAAGCCCATGTCCCAAATCCCGAAGTCACTGCCCAAAAGTTCTAATTTAGTCGCTCTGTACCTTGCTTTCTTACTCTTTGATTTAACATTCGATACTTCCTCCTGTTGCCTCAAACCTCCCATTGTTTCTACCTCACTGTCTCAGGCATTGGTGTCTCAAAATTTACTGAAAAAGGAATTTCCCAGCATCCCAATGACTCGCCTAGATGTTTAAGCGACTTGCCTACTTTTATAGAAGAGTCATCTCTATCCTTAAAAAAATGAGAAGTCCTTTCATTTGTGCTCAGATAACCTCTCCTCTCCCCTTCTCAAGAACATTTCTTTCCCAGATATTTCAGCTTCTCTGCATCACCAATCTCTTTCTCTCTGCTAAGTCATTTTCCTATGTTAGTATATGTTATCCTTTGACAACCTTCCATTCAACTATTCAATCATTGCCCCATTTCTCTGTTTTCTTTCACAGCAAAATTTCTCAAAAGTCCTCTAAACATGCTGTCAGCACTTCAGTCACCTCCCATTCCTTCGGTCTGTAATGCATTCCAGCCTAGCTTCTGTTCCCTCCACTCCATTGAAACTGCTCTGGTCACGGTCACCAGTGGCTTCTGTATCGCTAAGTCTGTACTGCTCAGACATTCAGAAGGACTGAATAGGGGCGAACATTTCCTCCTTCATGAAACACTCTCTACTCTCAGCTTCGATCACACCACACTCTCCTGGGTTATTTTTCTTCCTCGCTGGTCACTTCTTAGTCTCCTTAGCTAAACTCTCATTTGTTTACTTGACCTCTGATGCTGGAGAGCCTTCTATTCTGATGTTTGGTCTTCAGCCTTCTTCCCTATTTATTTCTTCCCTAAGGAATTGCATCTATTCTTGTGGCTTTGAATGCCGTCTTTATGCTGCTAGTTTTCAGATATTTTTCTCCAACCATGGCCCCCCTTTCTTGAGCTCCAGATATTTATAGTCAACTTCCTATGTGAAAGCTTGACTCCACTGGGATATTTAATAAGAATATCAAATATTTAATGTGTGAAAAATTAATCTTCCACCACTGCATATACCATAATTCTTACTCCCCTGGATCCTCTCTTTCAGTAAAAGGTATCATCTCCACCCAGATGTTCAAATCAAATATTTAGGAATCGTATTTAGATTCCTCTCTTTTTCTCAACCCTCATACCACCAAGTTCTCTGGGTGCAGCTTCCAATATTATGTCAAATTTACCAATTTTTCTCCACTTTCACTGACATTTTTTTTAGTCCAAGCCAAAATCCTCTCTCTCGTGGACAACTGCAATAACCTCCTAACTCTTCTTGCTCCTCCCTTAGGGCATTCTAAACCCCACAGAGCATCTAGAGAGACTCCCTTAATATACACATTAGATCTCTTGGAATAAAATCTGAAGTTCTGCTCCTCCGCCCACAGGTCCTGCCCTGTCCTGTCTCCCTCCCTCTGCACTCTTTCCTGCCATACCTCTACTCCTCAATATGGTCTAGGAGCCAAGCCCTTCTACTAATCCCAGGCTGGAAAGTGTGTTGTTCTCTCTACTTAGAATGTGCTTTTCCCCACCCATTCATATATCAGACCCGTTCTTATCGTTTAGGTTCCATTTTAGTTAACTTCCTCAGAGATGTTCCCTGATCATGCTGTCTAAAATAGCCTCTCCCCACTGATGCTCTGTCTTGTCAACCTGTTTGTTATTTGCAAATGACTTCTCATGGTCTATAACTATTTTATTTGCTTATTTATTTATAGTTTACCTCCTGCGCTAGAGGCTAATTTGAGCAATAAAGGACTTATTAAAAGGGTTTGAGGTTGTTCTCATGGGGAAATCTGCAACCCCATGCTTTAGAAAGGACAGACGCTAGAATGGCTCTGGGTTTCAGGTGACAGGTGTTGATAGAGAGTCTGTCGGGGTCCTGGAGTCAGGCTGAGTTAACGTGGATCCTTTCTCTTCATTGTGTCACTGCGCTTGCCAGTGCAATTCCTAAGAGGAGACATAGGAGAGTCCTAGTGTGCACCTCATCTCCTCTGCTTGCTAATCGAGGATCAGTTCTGCCCATATTGCGTGTGATGGTGGCTGGGTGATCTCCCAAATGGAAACAGAGGTGCTTTTACCAGGTGAAGAGGAGCTGGATGCTGGGCAGACAAAAACCACAGATATCCGCGGCACATTATCACACACAACTGGTAGGAACTGTTCTTGACACCAAAACATTGGCCTCATGAGAAGCCCAGTCCCCAGGTTGGTATTCTGTGTTTCTTGAAGTTATTTGTTGATGACTCTTTTTCTGGTGTGCATTGCAGATGTTCCTGTGTGAGAATTCTCTCACGAGGGCCCAAACGGCGGACACCGTGGCCTTGTGCGTGGTGAACGCCGCCAGACAGCACGGCAGCTCTGACTTATGGCACGTGATGTTGTGTTTGTTCCTGTTTGCTAGGGCGTTAGGTTGCTACGAGTGTGGAATTTTGTTCTCTCTCTCTCTCTCCAAATGAAGTAGGCCTGAGAAATGTATTCTCAGCTGTTGAGGACGTAAGTACGTTATCCACGTTTTCTACTTATTCATGACGTTCCACAGCTAAATTAAAGAAACTTCAATAAATATAAGCATTAACTCATCAAACGCATATTATTCCGTAGGCAGGAATGAAGATTACACTGAGGAGAAGTAGGAATGAAACAAATGCCGGGATTGTGTTGTCCTTATTCCTGACACTATTCTTCTCCGTCTGCCCTTCCCAGCCCCGCCAGAATTACCCACCCCCAACACATGGCCCGGGGCACCCACATGCATGGCTGCTGCTTACGGGCTTTTGTTGTTTCTTTAATGGGTGAGAGGGAAAGAGGTGAAGGCAAAAGGAGTGCTATGGAGAGTTTCCAACGTGGAAATATAAAGTTCAAAAGAATCGAAGTGCCTTCTCCTTCCTTCAGTAAACAAATCAGTAACCATTGAACCTGGGAGATTGAAGTTCTTGGGCAATCTACCCTCCTCTGTTATGAATGGAAGATATCGTCCATCTTTCTACTGTCTTTTGAATTTTATTCATCCTAGGCTATATAGTGAGATGAACTCCAAGGCTGTTATAAACCCCAGTGCTGCTGGGGACAGTAATGAAATCTTGTGAAGAGATTAATTAAAAATCAATATTTATGAAACTATACCCAGTGACTAAAAGGAAACGAAAGCATGTATCACCAGACAGCAGTCTGAGGTGCAATCTGAGAACTCAGAATCAAAGTTGTTTAATTTGAAATGACTTCACATAACATGGCGTATAATCTCATTTACCTAGAGTATCTGGCAGTCGGCAAAATACAAAACAAACAAAATCTGACTAATAAGTAAAGATGTCTGATGTGGACCCCAGCCCATGGGGTCCATGTGTTGTGGCTGCGACAAACAAATTCACACGGATTACAGGAGTTCTGCAGAGAAAAAGGGACGGTACGGCCACTCTCTGAGTGAGACAGGGTCCCGACTCCTGCCTGGACAGGCTTTTATTGCTTTTCTGGGCACATTACATTGAGGATGGTTCTCATTTACTGTGCACAGGTTCACTTTAGATTGTTACCTTTTACAGAAAACAGAGGATCCTGCTAATTACATCAAAGAAGAAGGATATTTGCAAATGCAAAGGGAAAAGTGGTTGAACTGGTTATACTCCATACTTGAGAGGTTTAGCTCAGATTTTAGGAAGTTACTTTAAAGATATGCAGTAAACGTTTGCTGCCTCAGTCCAGGGTGAGGGAGTTTTAGCAAAAGCAAGCGTTATAGCAACCTAGGTACGATGCAGGCCTGATTCCCTGTGTGCCGACCTCACTCCCTGTCGCTTTTCCGAATCAGGGGCTGGGCTACATTCCCCACGCCATGTGGAACAGTCCCCTATAAATGTCTCTGTTTTGCTCCCTTTGTGGAAGAAAATCATGGGGAGAAAGACATGTTCTGTGTAAATGTAAACTGTCCCACCCACTCCTACTCCTGCACATCCCTCCCAAATGCATTCGCAAGGTGTTAAGCAGGAAGCCCTGATGAAGAGGCTGGAACGATCACCTGGGTAATCCTTAGGATTAACCTAAGGATAGCCTCTTCCAAGTATCACCAAAAAGTACAAAAGGTGAGGCCTCCACAGACAGGTTGGCACTGCACATGGGCATCTTAAACTCTGAAGTCTGTGTGGTAGACTTCTTGGAAAAGTCCATTTTATTCTAATTAAGACAACATGTTTAAAGGAATCAAGGACTTCAGGACCCTTTTGAGACTTCCTCGTCTGAAGCTAAGTCCAATCTCAGGAGCAGAGAAAATATGGATATGTCCATTGCTCTGGCTCATGTTGGAATATGAATAATAAAAGCTAAAATTTACTGAGCACATATGTACTAGGGACTATGTAAGTGATTTTGCATGGATTATGTCATCATATGGACAATACACATTATCATTATCCTAATTCTTGAGGAAACCAAAGCACAAAAAGACTAACAACCCTGACCAAGGTCACACAGCTAGTAAGCGGCAGAGCCACAGTTTGAACCCTGGCAAATTGACCCCAGGGCCTGAACTTTTGACCATTTTATGATACTGTCACCCCCATAGAGTCCCTGTGCTTTGAACTTTGAAGCCGGTCTTTTGCAGGCTTTTTTTTTTTTTTTTAACAAATGAAAAATGAGGTGGTAGTGCTCATAATTTGTTTATTTTAAAATGATTCTTCTGTCTTTTTTATTTTTCTGAAGTCACAAAGATAGTAAGGGGTGGATTGGGACATGGACATGAATCTCTGTTTAATCACTTCCTACTCAGCCCATTGGTGAGGGAGGGACGTGGGGATGGCTGAACACACAGCACCCAACACTGGACAGATGACATTGACAGCAGTTCATTAGTCACATACACTCACTGTCCAGGGGATGCGGGACTGCATGTTCTGCAAGGGCACACTTGGAAACAGTAAACAAGTAGGGGCTGTCAAAGGCAGGCTTTGTGACATCGTGAGGGTGAGGTGTGCCCTGTTCCATGGGAGGTTTGATTGGCTTGTTTGAATAATTCTGCAGTCTGGTAGGATCTGAAAACTGCTACTCAGGGGTAATCAGGGGCTACACGCAATCCCCTGATAAGAACGGTTGTTTGACTAGCGGACTTCTTCTACAGGGTGGGAAGGGGAATTTGCAGATAGGCCATTTGAGGTCCTTCTGAATTTTCCAAATGTCAAAACATCACATAATATTGGACCTTAACTTTAAGGTGTACACCACGGTTTCTCTATAAAACACAAACAGATGAGACATGCAAGGAAAGTTCATGAATAAAGACACCTGGCTAGAAAAAGGGAGGCTACATTTGGATAACTAAGTCTGTATGAAAAGGAAAAAGATGAAGCTGGAAAGCTGGTGACTAGGTTTCCAAGGACCTTGAGAACCCATTAAAGATTTCTCAACATTCGATGAACATGACCCAATATATGTTTGAGGAAAAACCTATCTATAATGAGGATGGATAGGAAAGCAGGAGAGAGTAGAGACAGGCAAAGCAGATTACTGTTTGTTGAAAACATGACAGAAATCATGAGCATTTGAAAATAAATATTTATCTTGATTACCAAGTGTATTAGTTTCCTGTGGGTGCTGTAACAAATCACTACAAATTTAGCAGCTTATAACAACAAAAATTTATCCTCTCATAGTTCTGGATGCCAGAAGTCTAAAACCAACTTCTCTAAAGGTTCACACTCCCTCCCAAAGCTCTAGAGGAGAATCTATTTCTTGCCTCTTTCAGCTTCCGGTGGCTGCCAGTATTCCTTGGTTTATGGCTGCATCGCTTTCGTCTCCACCTCATGATCACACTACCTTCTCTTCTTCAGCTTGTACAACAGCTCCCACTGCCTGCTTTTTGTAAGGCCATTTGTGATTGCATTTAGGGCCCACCCAGATAATGCTGCATACTATTCCCAGTTCATGAACGCTAACTTAATCATGTCTGCAGAGTCTTTGCCATATAAGGTAACATTCACAGGTTTCCAGGTAATTGGGCTATGGATGGGATGGGGGAAATTTTTAGTCTGCAGAACTTTTTTGACATCTCTTTAAATATTACTTCTAAGGCAAGTGACTTCCCTGACTGTCCTCATTTGGATGCTGGTCTGTATCATTTGGGCTGCAACATTGGAATAATGGTGGTTTTACTTACAGAAATGGGAAACATAAGAGGAGGAACTGATTTGGAATGGAAATATTTCTTAAATATTTAAAATATAACTGCTATTGTATTAGACATTATTATGTGCAACTGGAGTATAAAACCTGATTTTTATGTTCCTTAAACATGGCCTCAATTTCCTCGAGTCAAATGAAAGCCCATCGCAAGAATAAATTGGGATACTTTGTGTCTTCACCTAGCGTTGAGAGGATAACACTGTCCGTCACTACCCTCCCCTTCTCGGAACCAGCACTGGAACTGTCCTCGGGGAGCCTCACTTCATCTACTCTCAGACCAAGTAATTCCCAACTCTGGGATTGCAGCTTCTGATCCAGACCTGGTCGAGCCATGGTGCTGCTTCTCCCTAGCTACCAGTTATTGGCCTACAAATGTGTACTTGCCTCAAATTGATCCAATAAAAATGAATTCTGGGATTTCTATGAGAACCACCAAGAAGAAGTACTAGTTTTCCTCTCAACTTGTATTTGTGAATATGTGTCTTGGAGCCTGAAGTTAACAGAGGGAAGGCAAAACTAAGATGCAAAGATTCCAATGATACCACTGAATTCACTAAATCAAGTCACGCTTGAAGCCAGACCTACTTGTAGGCTTTTTCAATGACCTGAACCAATAAATTTCTTTTATTGCTTAAGCAAGATTGGATCTAATCTTTTTCCTGTCACTTAAAATTGTAATTGATAGTAAAGAAAAATTTGATGAAAAAAGTATAATTTTAAATATCTGGCTGACCAATGGAAATGTTGTGGTGCATGGAGTAGGTAGGACAACTTTTTGAGCTGAGGTTGCATCCTAGGACGTCAATGTTTCATTTGGTGGGAGAGTGTGAATTATTTCCTTCTTTGACCAGGAATGTCAACACTGTCATGGAATTTGTTCAGTGCCACAGAGGTTCCAGTGGAAACCCAACACTTTCCCTCAAGGAGAGAGGATTATCTGATCAATCTTCAGGAAATGCACTGACTGAGGAGCAAAAAAAAAAAAAAAAAAGAATTAGAGGAAAGACTAGGTGATCTTGGGCAAAGCTCTGGAGTAAGTGACAGAGGAGGACCATGGGGGCATTTAGGGCAGGGACTGGGCCTAGAGAAAGCTCTTCAGGAATTCAGAGAAGTGATAAGGTAAAAAATACCAGATTGCATTCCCGAGAGTGGCTCTTTCCTTGAATCATCATGGAAAAAATAGCAATGAACTTATAAATGACTCCTATCTACTGTGTATTGCCCACACTTTTTTTTTTGGAATAAAGGAAATTAATAAAAAATAAGTTAAAAATGTAATTAAGATAGCAATTGAAATCATTTTCTTTCCATCATTCCCGTAAGTATTCTTAGTACCTGGTAGAAATGATTATACAAGCATAAGACTCTGTTATGCTAAAATAAAGAAGAGTGAAGATTTCATAATATTCCTACTTTACTCACCTTCTCACCACTTTACACGTCAATGTCTGAGCTTAGGAGAACCCCTTCCAATGTCACATTAGAATGTTTAAAAGAAAAAGTCAAGTCCATTAGTAAGATAGCTCCTCCAGTAGAATGATAACTATACACTCAGCATAGTCTACATATTCAGGAGCAATTTAATGCCTCGCCTAAAATTTGCAGCACCTCACTAGTTCTTTTTACTTGACTAGTAAAGAAATGGCTGATATGCTAGGTGGTTCCTTTTGTATTATATTTATAAGATTACATTGGCTGCATGTATCATACTAATTTTATCAATGGTCTGAAGTAATAGGCTCAGAAGAACTTGTTTTTAAAAATGTAAATAAGTCAATGAAGAGCCTATGAAGATATTAACAGTTTTCCTTGATCTTAAATTTTCAAGCACTATTCAAAGCTCTTTTGGGATCATAATCACCGAAGTCTATAGAGTTACTATTACTTGTATTTGGCAAGATTCTCCCTGTCCATTGTACAATGTGAGGCTGAACAAGAAAGAGAAGTAAACGGGGAAAATACTGGCAGCAACAGAAGGAAACCATCTTGTCCTTAGCCTTCACGCATATGACCCAGGGAGGTATAAGGGACAGTGATCACCATGAACAAAAATAAGAGGTGACTTTTTGCAGGAAATTCAGCTTCTCTTTTATTTAAGACAGTCAATTCAACTGACCTTGAAACAAGATTTATGTACATTGGAAGTAAAAACATTAATGGATCAGATAGGTGATCAGTTTTAGGAGAAAGTTTAAGATTTCAAACATGCCATTACTCATAAGTATACAATATGTGTATTCATACATGAAAACATATTCTGGACATTCTGATAAAAAACGTGTTGTTTATACTTTTTAGATCAGTTCCAAAATTCACTTAGGAAAACTCTTAGAAGCTCTTAGAGATGAAAACTCTAATAAATGAAGCCTAATTTTCATGAATACCTGTACTGAAGACTATTTGACCTGAATTACACAACACATTTTGAGCTTTGTAACTCTTAGAGTGCATATAATTTTTAATTGACTTTTCTTTGGCAATATCAGTATGTTTGTATTATATTCATGGGACTCCCTCTGCTGTATAACTTAACACATGAAAATTCTTGTTTTACTCTTTACCAAGGTTTCCTTGCAGTCTGATGGATAAGGTGTCTAATTATGGAGTACTGCAGAAGGCTTTGGATCAAATCATGTTTTTATTGAAAATGAGGTCATGTTGGGTTGAGTGATATAGCTAAATAATCATTTAACTAGTTTTCCAAGCCAACTACAGAGTAATTAGGTTTAGTAACACGGCTTCCTCCCTAAGATTCATAACTCAGACATAGTGGTTTGGGAACAATATGGGTAGAAATTGTGTATGTTTTTCTTAGACATTTTAATGAACAGCATTTTCTAACTAGACCGCATTTTTAAATAGAATTTAATTTCACTTTTGTTTTTACTTGTGACGGTGCTTGGGAGAACATTATTCAAATAATTGTCTGAAATTAAGTGGTCCCAAAATTTACCACTCAAGTAATAGAAGTCATGTATTTATAGATAATCAATGAATTGGAGAGTTCTGAATAATAATTTAAACAGTGATATCCTTAAACACCCTTTAGATTATTTTGATAGTAAAGTTCCAGGTATTTGATGGAAGTTTTGATTTAAAATATAGTCATATTATCCCCCCTAACTCACCCTCCAAAAAAATTCTTGAAATGTTCTAGTCCCAACACAATCTGTTCCAAATGCTTGTGTGATATGTATCTGGAAGTTCTAGTTTGGTGTTCAAGAAATAGGACATTTATGCTGTATCTAGGTCCATTTGTTTGAATTTGCTTAAAACAATATACTTAGATCAGTCAATAATTTCATGTTCAAACAATGCCTACCTTCATTTTTTAGGGGATAAACTTAGATACAAGTTTTTAGAATATAGCTATAAGATTATTCCACTAAAAATTAGGGCTTCTTAATTTCTCTTTCTGAGATTACAGATTAAAATTATAGCTCCTTTCAAGATATGAAAATTTGGTAAATATTTCACATTGTTGAGTCGGTCATGCAAAATCTTTTCATGTTTTAGCTTTGGCCCACTAGATAATTTTTCCATTTTTCGTTTATGCCCCCAAAAGGCATGGTGTAGTATATCATTACAGAATTTCCACATTCATCTTAGTTTTACCACCAATACGACTTCAAAAATGTGATATTGTCAGAATGTGCTGATCGCGAAATGAAAATGCCTTCCGGGGCATCCGTCCGTCCACAGCTGTACCAAATAGCCTGCCATCTGTGAAAAGCGTCTTTCGAATTCAACTTTCAAACCACAGAATTCAAGTAAGCAAAAACTTACCATGTGTTAAAAACACTTGAAACTCTTCCTCTTGTAATTGTTTATCTACATTTTTAAAACTCTGTTTACATTGTAGTAACAGCTGTGTTTAAAAGGGACATGACAGAGCAGACTAATTTATAATGCAAAACTTTATTCTAAAAAAAAACTTATGTTTGAAAAAACACTTCAAAAGAGGGCAAAAATGATTAAAATAGACACAACCATTTGTTTAAACTATGACTTTCTCAAGAAAAAACAGCCTAATGTAAACTGGCCTATGCATGTTCCAAGCAGCTGTTCTGTGTAACGCCTCTACAAAACCTTTGGGGGCGGGTCAGAAGGAAAATGAGCAATTGACCATAACAAAAGGTCATTGCCATGTAAGAAACAGCACAAATTAAGGATGAAATACTAAATGTTTTTGAAGTGTGCCAAGATAGTTAAAATTGGGGCTGAGGAAACAGAGCCAGTTACCACCACTTTATAGTAAGTGCTCTTATAGTTGAAAAGTGAAAAAGTCACCCTTGACCAGCATTCATTCTCTGGGTTTCTACAGAAAAACTGCAAAAGTTTTTGATAATAAAAAAAGTCCAAATAAATGTTTTTTCTATGTTTTATCATATCATAGCTAGCCTGTTTTTTTTCTTTTACCCCCTTTAAAAAAATCATTGTTTGAGCATCTCTTAGACATGACCCACCATTTCAATTGGTTTCTCTTGGTGTTTGATGCTATCGACCTTTCTCTTTTATAAAACCCTCACTTTCTTGGGTTCCCATGATGCTATTTTGTCATCTACCTCTTAAACACTTCTAAGGACCAGATATAGTACCTCTTCCTCTGTTTTTTTCCCCTATATCTTCCTTTAAGTGCCACCTGCATCTACCTTCCCTTCTCAGATGCAGCAAAATAGTCTCCCGTACCCGAAGAAGGCAAGGAAGCAGAGTTTCCGTATCTCGGCCCGCCCCGCCAGGCAGCTGGCTATGTTCCCATGTTGTCAGGAGTGAGTTGAGAGAGCCGCAACTGAAGGGACCTGTGTGAACCGATGACAAGGACCAGACAGAAGCGAGGATGCTTGGTCAGCAGAGGAAGTGGACATCACCAGAACCTGCCTCCCCAATCACACACATGTCAACCCTAGAAGTGTACACACAACTCCCAAGAAAGGGGCACAGAATCTCAAATAGATTCAGTTAAAGCTTCCACTGCCCAACAGAATAAGGTCCCAAAGTAGAAAACAAATTCAGTTAAAGAAACATGACAACAGTTTCACTTCACGTGCGACTCTGTTGAGTGATATTCCCAGACATTCCCAGAACTGTGCCTGGAATATAGTTGGAGTTCAAAGGACATGATTTCCTTTTCTCTGTGGAGGATCACCAACTCTCACGTAGCATTATCTCATGAGTTAAATTGGATGAACTCTAATTCATTCACTTATTTATTCATGCAACAAAGATGTTTCAAACACTTGGTGTTAGGCAATATTCTAGGCACTGAAAATACAATGACAAGTAAATGACGTTCCAGCTCTTTAGAGACAGAGAAAGCTGGAAAATTAGAATAGAATAGAAAAGAAGAAAAGGGAAGGAGAAAAGAAAGGGAGAAGCAGAAGGGAGGGAAGGAGGAAGGGGGAAGGAAGGAAGGAAGGAAGGAGAAAGGTAGGAAGGAAGAAAGGAAAGAATGAAGAATCAGAAATGACAAATATAAGAGGGTAAAACAAAGCACAATACTAAAGAGGGATGGAAGGGGGGTGTCTCACTCTCTCGGCCACAGTGTTCAGGAATGTATCTCTGTGTAGATGAAATTAACACAGAGATCAGCATGAAATTAAAGAAAATGAACCTTGGAGGTTTGCATAAAGAACACTCCAGACTGGGGAGTCAGCAGTGTGCAAGCCCTTGAGAAGTCTCCCAAACCTGTTAACTCTCTAAAAGCATAACTCAAATTAGCATGTGAAGAAAGAAATCTATAATCTTAATGTGAATACTAACCACTCCTTGGGTTTCATTTATATAAGAGCTAAAATATATTTTGGAAAAGTAAATCAAGATTAAAGTAATAATTTTTTATTATTAAGGTATTCTAAATGCATTTGTTAAAATATGGTAGAATTAGCTCTATAATTTATATTTGTGCTCATGTCTATGTTTTCATATCTCTATACATACATCTACCATATTTACATCTGCCTACATATCTATCTTTCTATCAATATTTGGCTGGATATTTGACATAATTGTTTTGCTTCTAAAGCCCCAAACCTAATTAACTTATTTCTGAAAGAGGCAAACTGTCCTCCTGGAAAACTCCTCATAAGTAGAGTGGATAACTATGGACATATAATGTGTGTCTATATATTTGGCTATGCTTACAATTGTATTTTATATATGTAAGGCTTCAGGTTAAGCACTTCCGGTTTATTTTACAAACCAACTGGATCAATCATCTTCGGCTTTGACTCATAAAATAAAATGTGGGGGGGAATCATTTTCGTTACTATCTTATAAGAGAGATGTCAGAAAGAGCTCCCCCAAAGAAAAAAATTAATTCTAAAAAACAAGCCATCTTACTTTATTATTTGAAAAATGTCAGAATGTTCCTACTGCTTCACAGAGTTTCCCTAAGGTTTCCTCTTGGAAGAAGCCATCCTTCCTTCCTCCAAAGCAAAATTTGATGATGGGTTGCAGATGTCAATACAGTCCTTCCAGGGTAGCTGACATATCCAGAGCATTTTTTAAAGGTTATATGTAATATGTAAATTTTATGTGAACAACTCTTAGCTTTGTCTATAGTCAGGGTCCTAAAGTATTTTTTTAAGTACCGTGTTAGGATATTTTTTTAAAAAGAGATTCTACATTTTCTGATGCCTAGTAATACTGATATTTATCACTTATAACCCTTTTTATGATTCCATAATCATAAATTTTTAATGACTGTATTAATCATAAAAATATGCTTTAAAGCCTTTAGAAGCAAGATAGCTGTTAACAGTCACCTAACACTAAAGAGTCATCTGAAATGAGTCTTGTGTAACTAGAATGGCGTACGCTGATTTGCCTGGACCGTGCTGGTTTGTGTCTGTTGTCCTGGTGTAACAGCAGTGCCCACATTGACTTTCAGGAAAGTACCGGTAAACTGTGGTTATTCTAAGTAAAATCAATTGCAGAATGGCTATAGTGAAGACATTTTAGAAATGTAGTGTTTGGTCTGGGACAGGAAATACCACCTGTCAGTAAAATCTGGACAATATGGTTATCACAGTATATGATATTTAATTATTTAAATAATTTTCTTCCTCTGGGAACCAAAAAATCAACGAGGAGGAGAAAAAAGTGGGCGCACAGAGGGAGCTCGGCTGCTGCCCCAGCACCAGTACAGCAGCAGAAGCACACAAGTACCAGACAGCTTTTTATAAATTTATTTTCTTTCGGAAGTAGAATAAATGAAATTGAAATTTGTAAATGTATTTCTCTGGCTAAATTTTACTTTTATGAGCTAGTAGAAAATTAAAGTTTGCAGCAACTAATCATTTTCACTTTACTGAATACTAGCAGGAAAAAAGCTATTAAAAATGAAGACATCTCAAGGAATGTGCCAGTCCCATGAGTTACTCTCAGCCCAGTAATTGTTCAATGACATGGGAGAGCACATTTAGGTAACCTTACATTTTCTAATGTTTTCCAGTTCTATGCTTTCCCACATATAGTAGAATTGTTCTTCAGAACAGCATTTATGTGTAGTAGAGAAAATGGCATTTAGTATTTTTAGAAGGGGAGCACATAATTTTTAGAAAAAATTGAACTCGCCTTATTACTGCAGAACTTCTCAGAACCTTTAAAATGCTAATATACACGGTGACCCTAAGAGATGAGTCTGGCATGAGGCATTTCCCAAACATGCTTGTCCACTGACCTCTTTCTCCACAACATCCTGCCGCTCAGATGTCTGTGTAACACATGAGGGGAAATGTCTCCTCAGAATGACGTCTTAGTCTTCACAAATCTACGTGGAAAAATAGCTAACCTCTCTGTTAATGGTTTTAAAATTACTTTAAAAAATGAAGTTATGAAAAAAAATAAGAAAATGCATCCACATTTATTCCTTCATTTATTCTGCAAATACCAACTTAGTACTTACTATGCGCTATACACGTTTTCGGCCACTGGCATTGTAACAATGAACAAGACATGCAAAGTTCCTATTCTTAGGGAGGTTACTTCCTAGTGGGAAATAAACAATAAGTACACACATGCATGTGTAAATGAGTAATTTATTAGGGCACTAATACTGTGAGACCTTTGTTATTTCTATTTTTAAATTTTCTCTAATGTGGGTATAGTATATCTGTAAATTCAATGCGATTAGAATCAACATCCAAAAGGATTTTGTGTGTGTGTGAAACTTAATTGAGTTGATCCCAAATTTTACCAAGGAAAACAAAAAGTTAAAGAGACTCACAATGATTTTGAAGAGTAAGAAATTTTTCCTAAAATATTAAGGAGCTTTAAGTTATCAGTACAAGAATAGAAAGTAAACTAAAGGTGCAACATAAGGAGTTCAGAAACAAAAACATGCCTACATGGAAATCTAAGGAGTGTAGAAATGACACTGAAAATCCCTCTGAGTGATGGATTGGTTATTCAGTAAATAGGGCTGAGACAACTGGTTTTTCAAATGGAAAAATAAGTTGAATCCCTGCCTCACACCATATTTATAAAAGAAATTTAAGGTAAAATAAAGAACTAAATATGAAAAAAATCACTATAAACTGTAGGAAAAAATATAGAATATCTTTATGCCTAACTTTAAAAGACTATCTTAAATTATAAGCTCAAACCATATAAAAGATGAATAAGAGTGACTATATTAAAATTTAACAGATATATGATCAAATATATCATTAAAATAAAAAAGTACAGATTGTGAGATGATACTAACAATGTGTATAACTGACAAAGAACTAATACCCACAATACATGGAAAACACTCCCCAAACCATTAAGAAAAATTCAAACAGACAGAAGAATGAGCAAAGGTTATAAATAGATTATTCAGAGAATAAAATGAGCATGGGCAACAAACATCTGAAAAGATGCTCAACTTTATTAGTAATTTGAAAAATGTAAATTTAAACTAGATGGAGATACTATTTTTATATCTAACATTTTGGAAAAAGATTTAAAGTGTGATGATACCAAGTGTTAGTGAGGATACGAAGCCATAAAAACTATTATCTTAGTTAAATAACAATGTTCCATTTATTCTCCTGGATATAAACTCCGGAGAGACCCTGGGACGTGTGCTGCATGGACTGCAGAGCAGCACCGTTGATCACTGTGGAAGACTGCAAGTGACCTGAGCCGTCAGGAAGAGCATTTGCAGAATGGGTGGATAAATCTTGGACTCATCATGCAAGGGCCTATTCCACAGTAGTAAAAACGAATAAACTAGAGTTTCATGCATCAACACAGGTAAGTCTCAAAACGTTAACAAGAAAACTCAAAGATTTAACACAGAGAAAAGCAACTTTCACGGAGATACAAAAAGTGTAACTCTCGTGTAAAAATTCAGTTATATAAAATAACACTAAATATTGTTTTAAAGTATATATATACTCAAAGTATAAGATCTGGAAATAATCTGATAGTAACATAGGTAGTTATGATCTTTAACTTTATTTTTGCTTTTTTTTTGTAATCGGATGATGGATTCATAGATATTGGTTTTGTTATTTTTTGGAACTTTATGTGTGACTGAAATATTTCAGTAGAAAATGTTGTTATGAAAGAAAGTGAATAGATGGTGACGTCCCTCAAAATAGTGTTGGCCAATGCTATAGCCTTCTTTGGTATTTCTGTTTAATAGTTTCCCAGAATACTAATATTTCCTTTTTGGATTCATCTAGTTGACAGAGTAAAAAACCTTTAGAACCACATTGCAATACCTTAAAAAAGAGAGAGAGAAAAGAAATGGGATTAAGTCGTTTTCTCTCTTAAACATGAGCAAGTCCAAGGAGATTACATTATCGCGTCATTCAACATTACACACACACACACGTGTGTGTGCACACAGAGACATATGCACATACATGTATAAAACTACATGGCTCTAGGTGGTTACGGAAAAAAAGATTCATTTCCATCCCTTTCTACAATATCAATGCATTTAAAACTCTTACAAACATGAACCTTTAAAATGTTTGAATTTTCCCGGAAATTCCATTCTCTAAAGCACAGCAGTCATAAACATGCTCTTCTTTATAATAGCATTGATCTGCGTTTCTGTGTACATGGAGTAACCCATGAGAGGGAGGTCCACTGTGGAGTAGAAATAGCCAAGGCTTTAGAATGCAGAAGGCAGAGCTCAGTTCCAGCATCATTTTTCCCTGAGGGTGTGATAGCAGACAAAAACATTTGACCTTTATGAGCTTGTTTTTTCATCTATAAAACGAGAATAATAATAGTATCCTCCTCACTGTATTATCATGAAGATTAAAGGAAAATATAGGAGAAAGTGTTTTGTAAACAGTAAACTCTCTTTGGCAAAAATAGTAGCTAATTTCTGTACCAGTGAAAGGCAAAAGATGCTTACCACATGAAACTTGCCTTAAGGGAGGGCACAAGATTAACAGGAAAACAATAGAAAGCAGTAAGAAAGAAAAATGAAAACAGAAACCAAAAGAAAGTTGATTCATGCAGTTGAGATTATCAGTCCTGGAAGGGGTTTCGGTGAGGGTCAGGGTCTGGGATGATAGATGCTTTGGCTGGGCCTCGGGGCTTGGGTGGATGTGGCGAGGGTGTTCTAAGTAAGGGGGAGAGAATACAGTCTATTTGCAAAATAGCAATAATAGGGTTCATTTATCCAACTGGGTTAGGATAAATTAGAAGGTCACTTTCAGTCTTCCAATCCTATATCTTTCAATCTTTTTACTATCTTCTAATCATGTTTCTTTTTTTCATCCTCACCCGAGGATATGTTTATTGATTTGAGAGAGAGCGAGAGAGAGAGAAATATTGAGAGAAAGAGATGAGAGATCAAGCCCACAGCCTCTTCGGTGTACAGGACAATGCTCCCATCAACTGAGCCACCTGACCAGGCCAGGACCTAATCGTGTTTCTTGTTCAGGGTGGAAGGCTTTTCTTGTAGGTTAACCAAACTTTAAATTTATGTCAAAAAAGACTTGGTAAACAGCGAAAACCGATCATTATAGCTGGTAACAATGTTACCGTCAGGGGCAGGGAACTTGCCCTTGGCAGCTGTTCTATCAGGTGCCCAGCATCTTGTCTTCGACCCTGTCCACAGCCACTCGATCACCGTGAAGATGACCACGATGACTGCGAGAAATCTCATCTCTGCTTCAACAACACCCCAGAATTTAAATTTACTGCTTCGCAATCTGTCCACAAATAGACCAGCAAACCTGTTAGGATATTCTTCTTGAACCAACTTGGCTCACCAGGCCTTGAGACAGGTATCTTGGCTTAAATTTCATCTACTCTTAAGAAAGTATTTATTTCAATGCTTTGTATTTTCTAAACGACTTTCTGTAATTAGTTGTTTTAATCTACCCAAAACATTAGGTTGAACTAACAAATTCTGCCTGATTTTGTAGACAATCTGCGGTGCCTGCTGGATCCTGCTCGGGAGTTAACGTGAACCAGGAATCCATAACACCAAACTGTGTGGCTAAAAAATTTTCCGACTTCAATAACGTGAAAAATGTGATGCCGAGGTTTTTGTTTACAGTGAAATGTCCTGTCATCACACCCCTTTCATTAAGTGGTACGTGATAGATGTTTTTACATAGCTGTCATTACTTTGTTGAAGACAAGACAATACTGAAATTTAAGGTAACTGATTTTCAAATAAAATCAATCCTATTGATAGGTTTAGAAACAAAAGAGCCTCACATTTATATTACCGCCTCCTTTTTTGTTATGGGAGGGGAGGTGGGAGGAGCCAGTGTGTATGAAGAAGGGATTGTTTTTTGTGGAGACAAGCCTAGGATTTCAGGGAAATAAGAAAGTAATAACAGATGTGAAGTCAAGGTGAGAAATGCCGCACACTTCTCCCTCCTTCCTGCTTCCCACTTCAAGTTACATTCCATCTGGAATACTTTAGACCTTTCCCCAACATTCTAGTTACTGAAAATAAACCTGGAAATTTTGGTCTGCTTACTCTCTGGTTGGGGCACTAAGAATTAAACCTTTTTAGTAAATTCTTGTGATTTACTTATATGGTAAAAACCAACCATAACTCAAGCACCTCACAGTACATTACAGGTCAAAATACGTCATCTAATTTATACTTAAAAAACTGATGTTTTCTACCTCACCCCATGTCTACCACCTACCTAACTAGTTTCCTTCCTTCTGCCTCATCCAGTCCTTCAAAGCTAAGCCCAGCCTGGCCCTGCTGCGCAGATCAACCCAAGAGTTACTGTAACAGCCTCGGGTTCTTTCTCACTGGAACTCTAGGGGCCGGGGTAGCCTCTCCCACTACATTACTCCCCAACTCCCATTTTCTGTCCTTCATATCTGACATTTGAGACCATGGTCCCTAATTGTCCAAATCGTCCCCCCGCCCAATTCATTCCATTCATCCTTTCAAATTATAGCGCTAGGACGCTTCCTTTGACTCTCTTCTCAAATTTCCAGCCTGTTGCCACATTTACTTCCTCAGGTCCCCTTGAGTCCTGGTACATGATCCTAAATTCCAAGCTGGTGCTAGAGCCACTGCACTGTATTCTACTCCTCAAGGTCCTCTCAAGAATTCTAGTAGTCTCGTACCTGCGTCTCAGCCTGGCTGTGGGGGTCAGGAACCAACAGAGCCACTTTCCTTCTTGCCTACTCGTTGCCCCAAGACTCTTGGTTAATCTGCCCACCCCTGCCTTTAGAACGTCACCTTGAACTATGCTTCCTAACTGCCCCTCTTCCCACCTGACTCACACACACCCTGGGCTACGAGTCCTCAGGATCATGGTGAAGCCTGCTATGGCCCTCCGACGTCAGTTTCCACAAACGGTCATCTTCTCCAGTGAGGCAGTGCCACCTCCCCTACTCTACTTACAACGTGCATGCCAGCGTGCTTCACGCAACCCAGAGGCAGCAGTGATGTGCCGGGCATTGTCCCAACTGGTGGAGAGATGAAAAAAAGGCAAATTTTGGATGTGAAGAGGTTTATAGACCTTCTCTCTCGCTAATAACATCCATATTCAGAGATAATTTGTGAAGCATCTCTCTCATTAGATGGCCACATATGTGCTATGCAAATAAAATAACAACAGGGTCTTACAGAATCGGCCTCCTAGCCAAGTGTTACCTTAAGGCATATTTTAGTTATTCTATAGTTCTTTTATCATAAAAAAAATGGAAGTATCACGTAGGATTGCCTGTACAATACAACATGAGAATGAAGGAAAAAATATGTGTTCAGACTCTAGATGAGAACAGCTATCCAAACACTTGTAGGTTTATAGATGTGGATCATTGATTCTCAATAGAAGTGGTACCTCCTCTGGAGGGCATTTTGGAAATTTGTGGGGGTACTTTTTGTTTTCACGGTGATTGCCCTTCACATCCAGCATTCGATGGAGCTGGCATGCTGGATGTCCTGCGGTACAAGGGACAGTTTGCCCAATGAATAAGCTGAGATCCGTACGACTTTTAAATATCCCAACAAATAGTGACATAAATTAGAAATTTGTTCATAATTATCTGAGCCTGAAGCCTACAGCTATTTTATATAGACACTAAGTATTTTTGAGCAATTTTAACATACGCTTAATTTCTAGGAAAGCAATTGACTATGTAAATCAAGGAAGAATGGACTTTGTGCTTCAGAATGCTAGTAAGAGTTGTTTGCCATTTTGAGAGATGACGTTACCGGTTGTCATGATGTCCATATCTTCAGCAGCCCATATAATAAATCTGTTTTAGTCTCTGTCTGAAGATGTCACCAAAAAAGATACATAATAAAAGAAACCTGATGTCTCTTAATGGATTTAACATCAAATATTATATTAGCAAAGACGCATAAAACATAGAGATTGGATTGAGGTTCATTTAAAAAGGCTGGCTTGTGATATTTTATATTGAAAGATTTTGAGGAAAAATAATAATAAATCTATGCTGTAAAAATTACATTTTGAAATTATTTGGTGATTTGGGGGTTGTTTGCTGTTTTTAAGTCTTACTCTGATAAGAGGTATACCATACAATTTGTCTACAGCCTCTTGAACTTCAATTTCTTTTCTTAACTTTTGCTTTCTATTCTTCATCATCTACTGAAAATACAACCTTCAGTTCCAGCCAAGATGGAGGCATAGGTAGAAACCCTTTGCTTCCTTGAACAACCACAAGTAGGATAACAACTAAAAAATCTAAAAAAAGTGAACAACCAGAAGTGCCAGAAAATCAAACTGCATGAAACTCTGACGACCAAGGAATTAAATAAATAATCAACCAGACCAACCAGACTGGTAGGAGTGAGACAAGGCAGATAGGTGGATGGAAAGAATCCCTGGCAAGGCAGCAGACCACAGGTGGGCCTGGCTGAACAGGAAACTGAGACTCAGAGCTGGCTGTGGACTATGGTGGGGGTTGCCCTGGTGGGAGAAACTCCCACTCTCACACAAGAGTTTGTTGGAAAGTGGGGTTAGAGCCCAGCAAGTGAGCTGCATTGTTCCCTCTCTGGCCCCTCCCCCACAGGTAGCAAAGAGAGTTGCCCTGCCTTGGTGAATACCTAAGGCCCCACCCCCTTACAACTTAACAGGTGCACCGAGACAAAGCAATATGGCCCAAATGAAAGAACAGAGCAAAACTACAGAAAGAGAGCTAAGCAATGAGGAGATAGCCAACCTATCTGATGGAAAATTTAAAGCCCTGGTACTCAACATGCTCACAGAACTGATTGAGCTTGGTCACGAAGTGAAAAAACAAATGAAAGATACCTAAAATGAAATAAAGCAAAATATTCAGGGAACCAACAGTGACAGGAAAGAAACCAGGATTCAAATCAACGATTTGGAACAAAAGGAAGAAATAAACATCCAACCGGAACAGAATGAAGAAACAAGAATTCAGAAAAATGAAGATAGGCTTAGGAACCTTTGGGACAACTTTAAATGTTCCAGTATCTGAATTATAGGGGTGCCAGAAGGAGAAGAGGAAGAGCAAGAAATTGAAAACTTATTTGAAAACATAATGAAGGAGAACTTCCCCAATCTGGCAAAGGAAATAGACTTCCAGGAAATCCAAGAAGCCCAGAGAGTCCCCAAAAAGTTGGACCCAAAGAGGAACATACATGCAAGGCACATCATCATTAAGTTACCCAAGATTAAAGATAAAGAGAGAATCTTAAAAGCAGCAAGAGGAAAGAAGACAGTTACCTACAAGGAGTGCCCATAAGGCTATCAGCTGATTTCTCATAAGAAACCTTACGGGCAAGAAGGGGCTGGAAAGAAGTATTCAAAGTGATGAAAAGCAAGGACCTACAGCCCAACAAAGCTATCATTTAGAATTGAAGGGCTGATAAAGTGCTTTCCAGACAAGATAAAACTAAAGGAGTTCATCATCACCAAGTCCTTATTATATGAAACGCTAAAGGGACTTATCTAAGAAAAAGATCAAAACTATGAACATTAAAATGGCAACAAATTCACAACTATCAACAATTTAATCTAAAAACAAGCTAACTAAACAAGCAGAACAGAAACAGAATCATAGATATGGAGATCATATGGAGTGTTACCAGTTGGGAGTGGGAAGGGAGAGAATGGGGGGAAAAGATGCAGGGATTAAGTACAAATTCGTAGGTACGAAATAGACAGGGGGATGTTAAGAACAGCATAGAAAATGGAGAAGCCAAAGAACTTATTTGACAACTGGACATGAACTAAGGTGGGATTGTTGGAGGAAATGGGGGTACCAAGCGGAGTCAGCCAAAGGGATAACTATTGGGACAATCATAATAGCATAATCAGTAAAATATATTTTTAAAAATTGGTTGTTTAAAAACTGTCACAGGGGTGTAAATTACAGCATAGGGAACATAATCAATAATATTATAATAACTATGCATGGTGTCAAGGGGGTACCTGACACATCGGGGTGACCACTTTGTAAAGTTTATGATTGTCTAACCACTATGCTATACACTTGACACTAAAACAAAAATAATGTTGAATGTAAAAAAATAAATAAATAAAACAAAATTAGGGGGTAGAGAGGATGTCCTCTGTCACCTCCAACTTTCTGGCTTTTGTGTTTCACATTTTGGGAGGTGGATAGGAATGGCTGAGGGGAGAAAGTGTTTTCATGAAATTGTCTTAGCTGCATGTCAGTGTGCCGGGAGGGAGAGGGCTCTATTTGATTTTGGATGTCTAGAATGTGACCGGTCTCAGAGACTTATAAAAATTAAAGGACAAATATTCCAACATAGCCCATCACTGTCACTTCATTTAATTTCTCAAAAGAGTAAAAAGCCCTATTTTGGAAAGAACAACTTTTAAAAAGAGCAATGAGCCCAAACTAAACAAAATTTAAATAGTGGTAAGAAAAATAAAGATTTAAAAATTATGTCAAAAATACTAATTTTAGAAATAGATACTCTTTGATTTGTATTACACAACTACAAATAGCAAGCTAAAAAACAGTTGATAGAAAGTGTCCTTCTAAATATGGCTGATTTAAAAGGGAGACAGTGTCTCAGTTTAATGTGCTGTGTTAGGACAAAACTTCTATGCAGCCCAGGTTTCCCATACATATCAGATATACACCCAAGGAAAAAAGTCAATTTTATGATTGCTTTACAAAACTAGTTAAAGCAAAGGTGATTGTATTAGTTTCCTGTGCCTGCTGTAACAAATTATCACAAACTTGGTGACTTAAAATAACTGAAATTTATTCTCTTACAGATCTGGAGGCCAGAAGTCCAAACAGGTTTTACTAGGTTGAAACTGAAGTGTCAGTCTGAAGACCTGCATGCCTTCTGCAAGCTGGAGAAGGATCTGTTCCTTTGCTTTTTCCAGCTTCTAGAATTGCCAATTGCCCTCTGCTTTCTTTGGCTCATGACCTCTTCCTTCATCCTCAAAGCCAACAGTGGAGCATCTTATTTCAGAATTGTCTCTATGGGCACGTCTCCCTCTTATAAATATACTTGTGATTGCATTTACAGCCCACCAGGATAATCCAAGATAACCTCCCTATTTCAAGAAACTTAACTTATATGTACAAAGTCCCTTTTATCGCACAAGGTAAGTTTCGCAGTTTCTAGGAATCGGGATCTGGGTATCTTTGGGGGGTGGGTGTATGTTATTCAACCTACCCACTGTGAGAAAAATATGATTGGAATAGGAGGCTGGTGGTTTAAAGTTCTACTTCCATATTAGGAATAAGACAGAGAAATTACACTAGTAAGTGAGACCAGCAACTTTCCAAAATATGTACACATGAAAGAAACAAGTAAATGAAGCCAAAAAGAGGTATACTTACTTTCTATGATAACCTGAGGTCACTTCCTCACCTTGAAAATTGGAAAATGGGCACCAGGTATCTTTTCTATCATCACTAGTGTTGTCAAAGCAGAAATGTCTGCAACAGGCTTGCAGTCACTGGTTGTCATCACTAATAAAATTGAGGATATATTTCTTCCTTCTATTCTTCAAGATCAGAAATTTTGATAAAATTACTATTTGAGTGGACTCTCACAATCCAGTGTTTATACTTCCCACTCTGATGGCAAGGGAGCTTGGAAGGATAAATAAGCCTGATTTCTCCTCTGCAATTTGAATATTGTGTGATAACTAATTTTATTTGGCACTCACTCTCATTTTAAAACACATTAAATATGGATGATAGTCTGTAGTTTAAACTCATTGTTTTTTATTGCAGCTCCTACTATATAAATCAAATTGATGATGAACTCAGTTAACTGAATGGTTGGAAGAAAACAGATTTTGTGAAACAGTTAATAATTTCTTGCTGTTTGCAAACTGCATAAGAATGATGAAAAATAAACCCTGATGCATACCATATAAACTCAGTATGCGTCACGGATCCTACCAACTGTTCTTGATTCATACTCATGGATGCCAAGAGATTTGACTTTTCTCATTCCAGTTTTATAAATCTCCAATGAGGAAAATTGAATGGTTGTTACTATAGATGAAAACCATGATTGAGGACCTCATGGTCTGACTTGTTTAACTTAATAATGTGCAAAACACACTGGTCTTCGATCAGAAAAGACCTCTAAGTTCCCTTCAGACTCTAAGTTTTATGATGCTCTGCTTTTATGTTTGTTGACAAAAGAACAAGAAAAGAGGAACCAAGATCAGCACACATTTTTCCTTTGTGTGTGAACCATTTGCTTTTGTTTTGGCTTGAAGGGCTCACTCTTGGAGACAGATAAAGCTTCACATGTCACATTCTTGCCACCATCTCTACACTTTTAGTTGTGACTGTCCCCGACAGGGTGACACACCTGGGAACCACAGCAGTTCCCAGAACCATAATGCTAAATGCCATCCTAGCAGTCTCTAAATTGCATGGGCTCCCTTGTAAGGTGAGAATCCCTGTCTCCTGGAGGTTTGTTTATCTTGCCGTTAGGAAAGGTAAGGGACTCCTTTGTGAACCATTTGCTTGGAATTTGAAAGTGTAGCATTGCTGACAGAGTGCTGAAAATTCATCACGTAGTGTATTTAGCATTTTCTCTCTCTGAGCACGGTGAGCTGGGGGTATCCCCTCCGTTCCACCCGTCCGGTTATTCTGACCGGGGCAGAGGATAGCTGCAATGACTCAGCCACTTGCTCGTAAGAGTTCTCTTAACCACAGGTTTGTTTGGAAGGCTCACTTCCAAAACAAAGATTAAAATGCCTTTTCTCTTTAATAGTCTCACTGAACACTGTTACTTGTTAATGTTCAGACACTAATAGCACTGGAAAGAGTCGTTGCTGTGTCAACTCATCAAGTAGTCTAAACAAGGCTGTTGGAGGCTGGCCAGCTCTGACCAGTCATTGACCACAGACACGATCTGGAAGGCTATTACAACTTGTGGAAGTGAGAGGTAGCTCTGCTTCCTGTCTAGCCCACTTCCCAGGGATTGCCCCCACTAGACTTTGAGGCCAGTAGGGGTTTTTGTTGAGCTATAGACTTAAGATGTGCGTTACTTTTTAGCACCAAAATTGAGATGTGTGTAAAAGCTTCAGAAAAGCCAGAAATAAGAGCATTATCTAAAGTGATGCCTGGCAGCTGGAAGTTTATGATACAGTTTTGTGGTTAGAAGGTGCTGATGGTTTTTATCCTACTTGTGTTTCTGATGAGTGGGTGGATGGATTTGTGAGAGTTCTCTGCTTTGGATGATTGTTAGGCTTTTACAGAGACATCTCTAGTCTTCTTTGGATGAGCCACATTTATCCTAGCCACACGTTTTCTCTCTATAAAAAGAGCTTTGTGATCATTCCACATCCCACAGTAAGACGGATGGAGAAAAATCTTCAAATATGCCCTTCTGGCAACAGTTTAAAAAAGTCAAACAAATTAAAAACGGAGAAGACTAAATTGAAATTTTTTTTGTGGAGTTTTGTCTGCTTTCTAACTCTGGAGTATTCCTCAGGAGGGAAAAATGAGGCTGTATCTGTAGCATCGCATCCAATATCCAATTCTTATCTCATTATTTCTTTAAGAAATTTTTATCACTTTGCCAGGAGGAACCATGCTAGATACCAGAGATTCAAAGATGAAACCATATGGCTGTTGCCCCCAAGGAGCACATATACTTGAAATAGAGTAGTTGCTACGAAGGAAGGATGTAGAGAGCACAAGAGAGAGCAGCTGAGAGAGGCTGGGAAGACTGGATTAAGGACATTCTCTCTGAACTGAAACTTAAAGGGACCATGGTGATTTGTCAGATGAAGCAATCAGGGAAACAGGAAAAATGGGGAATGCTGTAGAGCCAGAGCTTCAGAAGCACTGAGGAGGAATGGGTATGGTTACCCAGGGAAGTCCAAATCCTCTCCTGACATCCTAGAAAGGGAGAGGGCTTGGAGGGATGGGGGTCGGCAGCTGGATAGATCAGCAGGGACCAGTTCATTCAATGCCTTATAAGCTGAGTTTGGATTTGACTCTTTACTCGACAGCAGGTGATTGAAAAGTTCCAAACCAAAAAGTGACATGATCACATGTGCAGGTGAATTAGAAAAAAAGAGAACACTTTGGAACACCGAATGCGTACACAATGGTGTCCATTCATCACCAGGCATCTCATTATTGGGTTTATCAGGGCACACAGGAAAAGCTGTCTGTCTCCCTGTCTGTTGTTCTATCCCTGTCATGATCCATAATAGATTTAAGGAGCTTTCCAAATCTTATTTCTAGCCTTATGCAAGCCTTGGAGAGGTTTGTTGAGGACTCCCCACCTTTTAACTGTCTAGGTCTCATTAATTTATTTTTCTCTTGCTGCTTTTCCTCCAGCATCCTACGATGACTTGTTATATTTGAGCTAGTGGCCTTAAGGTTTTTCAAAACATATTTGAATATCTAGTAAAACTATGATCATTAAAACAATGTGATATTTAAAAGACAAGATTGAAAAGACATAGTAATGGAAGACACGGTTGATTCAGAATCAGATTGTAGTATGTATAAAGATGTAATATGTGAGAAATGAATCAGCACAAATCAATCTTTCAAGAAAAAGTGTGATTAATACAAATGATTGATAAATAACAAAGTTCAATGTTACAATTAACCAAAAAGGCTAATTAAAATAAAAATAAGACAAAGATACTATTAAACAAGAAAAATTAAATATAATGCCCATGAAGTATGCATGAAAAAGACATTCTCTTACTCAGTGAAAGACATACCTTTTCTGAAAAGACTTTTATGTATTAAAACCTGTTTTTTCTAAAGTTCATATCCTTGATTTTGTGATTTTATGGACAGAAACATATTTTAAGAAAAAATAGAGAATCGGACAAGGATTATGCACAAAAATGTTCACTGCAGCATTAGTCATAATATCAAACATTCTGAAGAGAAGTAATTTATAAAATTAATCGTACCAATAGTCACTCTCCTTCATAGAAATAAATATTTACCGAACTTCTATTATAGTCATTGGTTAATTTATCTCCTATAATCTTCCCATGTTATATTTAGAATAGGAAACTGGGGATCAGGGGGATTTGGTAATTTGCCCCCAAATCACATAATTTTGGTGCTAATTTCAGGTATGACATCAAAGCCTTGTTCTTTCCATTACACCTCACTACTTCTATTAATAAATATGTGTCAATTGTTTGCTTGAAAAATATCTACATGTAGCTCCACAGCTCTTTCTGTTTTTCCAACCTTCCAGAAAACAAAGATAGTTCTGCTTTTGGATTCCTGTGATGTGATTGGGAGAGCTAGTGTGTATAGTTTGAAGAGTCAATGAATTCACCTGAAATTTAGATAATTTGTTTCCCAAGAAAACATAATGAGCCATAAGAATGCAATGCTCCTCCTGGGAATATTTCTTCTCTTACTCTTGAAGCAAATCTAGGAGACAAACACTAGAGACATTGAGTACATCCCAGATAGGATCTGTAGTAAATATCATCTAGTCTGTTTGCATTTAGTGTTTACAAATATTTATAGGGTTCCCTCTTCTACTGGATAAACAGTTTTCCAGAGTTAAAGAAGTACAGTATTGTCAGCGCATTGAGCATAGAGAGAGTACACTGTCTAGTGGTAGACATAAAGGACTGCAGTTATTTCTCAACAGTCAATGGCTTGACTCAATCCACAAAAGAAGCACAGGTTGACTTCAGTTTTTGTAAAGATGGAAATTGGAAGTAAAAACAAACCACCACCCTCACAGGATGAAAGTTCCCTCAGTTGATACCTGCAAATTGCCAAGAAACACATCACAGGACCACCAGGTGTTGATCAATTGGAAGGTCACAAAATAAATAACATTTGTTTGCCATATATATATATATATATATATATATATATTTGTTTTTGTTTTTTACTTGAAGGTGTTGGAACACTTGTTTTAATTATTATTACCATGTAATGTGCTATTCTGCTCTCTCTACTTATCAGCCAGTGACTAGGGTCAGTTTTGGATTTCTAAATAGTGGGAAACAATAGAAAAGGCTTCATAAATTCACAGAGAAATCTCTCCTTCCCTGCACTTTCCCTCTTTAAAAAAAAAGTTATTATTTTTTCTTCTCTTTTTTTTATTGTTCAAGTACAATTGTCCATTTTCTCCTCACCACTCCCACCCATCCAAGCCATCCCCACCTCCCACCTTTGATCCTACCCCCCTTTGGCTTTGTCCATGTGTCCTTTATACATGTTCCTTGACAACCCTTCCCCTTTTCCCTCTATTATCCCTTCCCACCTGCCCTCTAGTTACTATCAGTTTGTTCTTTATTTCAGTGTCTCTGGTTCTATTTTGTTCACTTGTTTGTTTTGTTGATTAGCTTCCACTCATAGGTGAGATCATATGGTATTTGTCTTTTACCACCTGGCTTATTTCACTTAGCATAATGCTCTCCAGTTCCATCCATGTGGTCACAAAGGATAGGTGCTCCTTCTTTCTCTCTGCTGCATAGAATTCCATTGTGTAAATGCACCATCGTTTTTTGATCCACTCATTTACTGATGGGCACTTAGGTTCTTCCAACACTTGGCTATTGTAAATTGTGCTTTTGTGAAGATTGGGGTGCATAGGTTCTTTTGGATTGGTGTTTCAGGGCTCTTAGGGTATAATCCCAGCAGTGGAATTACCAGGTCAAAAGGCAGTTCCATTTTTACTTTTCTGAGGAAATTCCATACTGATTTCCACAGTGGCTGCATTAGTCTGCATTCCCACCAACAGTGCACTAGGGTCCCCTTTTCTCCACAACCTCGCCAATACTTGTTTATTGCTTTGGTTATGATGACCACTCTGACTGGTGTGAAGTGGTATCTCATTATGGTTTTAATTTGCATCTCTCTGATGACTAGTGATTCTGAACATCCTTTCATATGTTTCTGGGCCCTCTGTATGTCCTCTTTGGAGAAGTATCTGTTCAGGTCTTTTGCCAATTTTTTAAATTTGATGGTTTGTCTTCCTGGCATGGATTCATGTGAGTTCTTTATGTATTTTGGAGATCAAACCCTTGTCTGAGGTATCATTTGCAAATATATTTTCCCATATAGTTGGTTCCCTTTTCATTGCTGATGTTTCCTTTAGCTGCGCAGAAGTTTTTTATCTTGATGAGGTCCCATTTGTTTATCCTTTTCTTTGTATCCCTTGCTCTTGACATATTGGTGAAAATATTGCTGCTTGGAATATCTGAGGATTTCCTGCCTATGTTCTCCTCTAGGACTTTTATGGTGTCACAACTTATATTTAAGTCTTTTATCCATCTTGAGTTTTTGTGTGTGGTGTAAGTTGGCGGTCGAGTTTCATATTTTTGCATGTAGCTGTCCAGATCTCCCAACACTCTTTGTTGAAGAAGCTATTTTTAATCCATTTTATGTTTCTGCCCCCTTTGGTGAATATTGATTGACCATAGAGACTTGGGTTTATTTCTGGGCTCCCTATTCTGTTCCATTGATCTATGTGTCTGTTCTTATGCCAATACCAAACTGTTTTGATGACTGTGGCCTTGTAATATCATTTAATGTCAGGTATTGTGATCCCTCCTACTTTGTTCTTCTTTCTCAAAATTGCTGTGGCTATTCAGGGTCATTTAAGGTTCCATATACATTTTTGGAATGTTTGTTTTGGATCTATGAAACTAGCACTTTCCCTTTTACCCACTCCCTTTTTGTTTCCCTCTCCCTCCACAAAGAATAGAACTGTGGTTATATTTCAGCAAATCCAAGGTAACACATTATAAGATGAACCAACATTTCAGGTCTAATTAAGAAAGAAAAATACTGCCAATTAAAATGGCATGAAGATTTTTTAACTTAGAATTTTTATTTTGTTCTTGTTAAAAGAGTTCATTTAAGCTTATTTAGACATGAATTTTTCATTGTCATATATTGCCACCTCTTGCATACATACATAAAAAGGAAAACATAAGCAAAGTAACAGCTCAGGGTATTTCTAAAGCTGCTTCATTGAGTTAACTTTTCTTAATCATATTTTGATTCAGAATTTTCCCCCCACACAATATTGTTCTCTGTTCTATCAAAAATGTTGTTTTAGTAGCACAAGAGTTCTCCACTGTTATCTCTGGGATTTTCTTTCAAGGCACAGATGTCTATTGCTGCAAATGCTGGTTATTGCTTGATCTCTCCAGATCAAAGGGTGGTTTTCAGAAAACAGCCAGAATTCACATTTCTTCCCAAAATTATCTTTTAAGAGTTTGTTGACTAAAATATTGAAGGGTTGCAATTATCCAGTTCATGCTTCCAGAATGTCAACCAAATTCAAGGTTATGGGAGCAAAAGCAATGGCAATTATATCGGGACTTCCACCTGACCAATAATGATTATAAGATGCCATTAATTGTAAGATTTCAAAGTTGTTAAAATGTAAGTAAGTAAACTGAGAAGGGGAGGAATACATAGTAGAACTGATAATACATCTGTATTCAATTTCTGTTGCATACAGGGGAAAGAGGCGGTGGGGTATAGAGTTAGGGGTTAGAGATGGGGAATTGTCTTCTGATCATTATTTACTCCAAGTCTGAGTTTTGCTGTCCTCTCATAGTATCCTCTCAAAGTGTCCTGCAAAGGACTCAGACAGTGTTTGTGGGCTGAACCCAATGTCTTAAAGGAACCACTAAGGTCTTCAGGAGCTATCTCATGTAATGAGAGCCTAAGTTTACATCAGCAGCTAATTTTCATCTTATTTCCAAGATTTTCAACTTATAATTCTTACAGAAATAGATCTACCTTAAATTTCTTTGTTTTTCTCCCCATTCTAAAGTTTGAATACAGTTGATATGTGGGCACCTGCCTCTACCTTCAAATCAAAGTGACGCTGATTTCATTGAGGTTACATCAGGGGCATTATTTCCTTGGTTATTTATACAGGAATGGGGAATAAAAACCAAAAGTCAATAAATAACAGTGTGACAGTGTTTTGTGGTTAAAAACAAAACAAACAAACAAACAAACAAACATTCTCTGAATTGGATGGACTTGTGTAGAACAAAGATAAGGAAAGGACATAGAGGAAGGGGAAGAGAAAGAGACTGGAAAGTGAGACTTTACTGCCAAAGAGATAAAATGTATGAACAACAGACATTTTCATGACTTTCAATGCCTTCAAACATGCATTCTGTTTGGAATTAGCTTAAGTTTGTTTTATTTTAAAAAGATCCTTAGTTTTTAGGAATAAACTGCATTGTATTAAAACTATATCACCCCATTCTTCTCTGTAGATCAGAATGAATTTTGGTCCAGAAGTACATGGCACCGTATTTTGGTCGACTGTTGTTTCCTTTTATTTGTAAAATGTCCAAGTTCAAGACTGAGAATCTGACCAAAGCCAGGAAGCCAAACACAAAAGCGACAGATTCCATGTGAGGAACAAAACAACAAAAAGACTCCATGCATGCAAAGCATACCTTTAAACTAAAATAAAAATAAAAATAAATAAAAAGAAAAAATAAAAGATCTACAGATATTTGGTTTCGTGAATTGATTAAGTTGTGGGCTGAAAAATATAGAAAATGCACAAAAGTAGCCCCAACAGATGACCAAAGGAATGTTAATTGTAGTCACTGGCTATATGTTTACCTCCACTTCACTTTGTATTAAGACTTTGCATATAGCTCATTAATTAGAACTGAAAATATAAAAATGTAGCCAACATATTCTCAGTTTTGCATTTTGACAAAATATCAAGTCCAAAACTTCTGAAGATATTTTCCCATCTAGATACACAAGTAGGAAACATGTCCTTCATCTTCTTATCCTTTGGTTGTGAGAAGCAATCTGCTTTAAACACCAAACAATATATTCATATTTTATATTTTCTTTTATAAAATAATATAAAATTGATTCATATTATCTTGTTGTTGGTGATTTTCAATCTAGCGCTCTCTATTTTTCAGATTAATCATTTTTTAAAAGACTCTTCGGACAACCACAAATAGGAAAGAATTTAATGAAATTATCAGCTATATGTTTGTATTTCTGGAATATTTAAAACTTCTCTTACACTTAAGCATTTTCCCTGCTGTCTTATTATACAGTACTTCTTAAACAGTACAGGCTGATCTCAGGCCCTGCCTTGTTTAAATTCTTGTAAATCCTGGCTTAATGAAGGACACACTAATGGGACAGATGGAGAAGGGGGTGCATATTGTAAAAGTGCTTCTGGTGTTGGCTTGGGGTAAAAAACAAAGGATAATGATTCATGATGGCAACAAACTAAAGGTCTCTGGTTGATTGGAGGGGCAAACCCTAGTATCTTCTTTGGAACCCCAGCTTCACCCAACTCTCTCTCCATCTGCTACAAGATCTCTAATGACACCTGAGGGTAATTGTTTAACTGCTACAGTTTATTCTTTACCTATCTGCCACAGCAACATGATTGCTTTCCTCTCTTCAACCTTCCTAGCACATGTGAGTGCCTGCGTGTGCGCACTCGCACACACACATCCCACGCATACACCCAACGACTGATGTTGAGTGAACCATTCTGAGCCCAAGACTAGGGTTCTGTTACTGAAGATTTTGCACTTCATGTTAATGAAGGTCCCTTGCCTCAGGTTGCTGTTCCCCTTCTCCATCTGCCTCCTCTTCTGTGCCAGCACACAGAGTTCTTTGGCCTCCCCAGGGGAAATTTTGTTTCCAATAGCCAGTTTCCCAGTTACCTCCCCAAATTTAGTCGCTCCCTCCCTGGTGGACTCACAATAGTGTTGTAGGTTATAAAAGCCTATTAGCTTCGTCTTTTAAAGAGGCAGCAGAATCAGGACAGGTGTGGTAAGAGCCAAGGTACCGGTGGCTCTTCCTCACTTTCTGTGCTCCAATGACATGTGTGGGTATGTGTGGTCCTGGGCCTTGGAATCAATAACCCAGGTTTCGGACATCTTCATTCTCTACTCATGAAGTGGGAGATGTGTGTCCTGGCAGCCAGAGGATTATGAAGAATGTTTACCCAACACACTTTGTTTTTGTTCAACCTCCCTATACTAATAATCACTTCAGGATAGGGTGAAGTACTACGCCAGATAGGAGGCATGTTTAGAACATTAATGCCTTCACCCTTTGTTTCCGAAATCTCGAAGCCTCTATTCTATTGAAGTAACGTGGTTACTGGTTTCTACTTTTGCATGAGGCAAACGCATGCCTGTTACAGAAACTTTAGCAACTTGAGCAGCTGCAGGTTTTGTGTTTCGGGTTGGTGCGAAGTTCACAAGAAGGTTGAAGAGGGCACCCATTGCTGGCTCATGCGGATTCTCACCTGAAGTTGGGTTTGCACCGCAGTACCACTGAAACTGAGTTTCCCTTGATTGCCACCTGAAACCTTAATTCATCTCAGATTCATCTGAAATTTGCCCCTATCTAGTTTAGGGCTTAAGACAGGTTCACTCAGAGTTTTGTGAGCCTCAGCAAACCTCTCAGTGAACTTGGCCTGAATGTGAGACTTTGATTCAGAAGTTTGGAGTTTTCATTCAGGAGCTTTATGCGATCCTCATCTCTCTTGGGCCACAGGCTGAAATCCCATCAGACTCACTTCGGACCATATGGAGTAAAGACGGAGACCTCTGTGGCTCTCACCCACTCGCTACACATTCATTCCTATGTTTCCATATCCTCAACAGACCTCACTAGGCCTCTACAGAGAACATTTTTTTCTTAAAAAATAAAAAAAAAAGACATTAGTCTCAGTGGCTGCTAGGAATGAACTGGTCAAAAAGACTATCAATTTCTTGACACTCCATTACATATGTTGAAGAATTGTTTCCAAAGTGTTTCCTTTCACTACCCTCAACAGACATGTTTGCTGCTTTTAAATCCAGTAACCACCCCCAACTGTATAATGTATTAAAATCTTAAACTATTATTTCTAATTATGGTAGTGACTTTTCAAGAAGGTTCATTATATAATTTTGATTATAAAAGCTACAAAAAGTGTAGTCAGCCTTCTCTTCTTGAATGCTGTTGATATTTGCAATAAAGGGGAATATAAAGTTGTATATTTTTAAAGTCTGGGATTTGTACCATTGATTTTACCCTATGCTAGTTATTGTCCCAGTGTGAGAATCTATTTTCATTACAAGTTCTCATTTATACTGAAATGACTCTTATTTTTTATGGTAAACTATATTTTGTCACTGCTTGCAGTATAAGTAATAGTAGATCATAAGAAGAAATGGAGCAAACCCACATAAAATAGAAAAAATTCTATTAGTTTTGACAATGGGGAGAAATTCCTGTTTCCTTTGGTGAATAATGCAAATGAAGAATTTTTTTTTCTTAGTTATAGTGCCTTGGGGGACATCTGGCTGCAAAGAATTGGGTTTTTCCAGAGAATAGTACTTTACAATTGATTTCCAAGTTATTTTTCAAATCCTCAGGAAACAGATTAGCTTTGCAGTATTTATTCAAACATATTGGAAATCAAAGTGAGTTTCAACTGGTAAAATGTCTGAATTGAAGACTATTTGTAAAAAAAAAAAAAACTGCATCTGGATTCCTTTTAAGGATATACGGTCATTGAAACATGGCTAATAAAGTTTCTAAGCCAAATCCTTTGAAGGAAACTCTTTCATGAATAGAAGAGACAGTTGAGAATAAATTATAATCAGCAAGTCAATTGTTTCTAATAAGTGGGTTCTTGAAAGCTCTTTGTTCCTTTCAGATTTAAGATTCTCCCCAAGTCTAGTTTTCACTATTAATTTTCTGGGTGCACTTCGTGTTCACAGAGAATGCAAACGTATGCTTCAATCCAGCTTCTGAATCAGTGAGATTCATTGAGAAACTGGGGACATTGCCCAAGCCCTCGGCTGCGGCTGGCCTGGCAGGCTCCGTTACCGCTGCTGGCTGTGTTTTCTTTGTTCTCTTCCATTGCCACCATATTCCAGGCAAAGAGAACCGCCATCTTCTCTCCTCCTCAGTGTGCTCGCTCCCCCAACCCCAGGTCACTATCAAGTTTAATATTCCTTCATTCGTCTTTCTTCCTCCTCCGCAATGTTCAGTCAGTGACCAAGAAGAACCCGGCCAATGATTTCATAGCAATATCACTAACTTACCTCTGTTCCTCTCCATTTCCTCTGCCAGAATGCTAACTCAGCAACGTACCTTTTGTCACCTGGCCTAGCCACAGCCGTCCAGGAATCCTCTTAAACCCCTAGCCATCCTTCTGTCAATCCATTGCTCAGAACACAGGGAATTGAGCTGTCTCTGATGATAGCACTCCTCTAATCAAAAACCTTCCATGGCCCCTCTTGTCTGCTGAGCTCGGCACAGACCTCCTGACCCAGCCGTTGGGAGCCTCCATGCGAATTGGTACCGGCTCGGTCCAATGTGAGCTCCTAGTCACCTCTGTGTAAACCCCACACTTGAGTCAATCAGATTATTAGTTTTCTGTTCCCCAAACACACTGTGGGCCTTCCAATGAACTTCTTTACATGTTCACATGCCATTCCCCCATTTTTCTCTCAAACTGTTGTTAATCCTTCAGAGCCCAAAATGAACATTCCCGTTTCCATAAAGTGTATGCGTGTGTACTTTCCATTTCTGTAGCTTATTTAATTACTTACAGGCACATCGTACAGGAAAACACTAACCATATTTATAAATACATGATCATTGAATGTCTTTATAAATGTGTGTATCATATATTCATATATATCATGGGTGACACACTCATTTTCACTGGGGACCATATCAGCCTCGTGGTTGCCTTCAAAGGGCCAAAATAATTTTAGGACTGTATAAATGTAACTACTCCTTAACCGTTAAGGAGTTGAAATTACATTCGGCCCTCTGAAGGCAACCACAAGGCTGATATGGCCCGCAGTGAAAATGAGTTTGACACCCCTGAATCTTATAGTCACAAAACACATTAGAGTTAACAAAGAGCTTTCACCCAAAGTATCTCATTTACTTTATTGTATAACGCAGGAGATGGACAATACAGACAGCTGACAAACAAAGAAGCTAAATCTGAGGAAACTGCATGGATTACCCAAGGTCAACTAGTAAAAAAGTGGCAGAAGCAGGTTTCACACCCAGGTCTTGTAATAGCTCCTGTCACTTTCAACTGGATCACAATGACCTCCATTCTAATGGGAGAGTGGCACGAATAAAATGATTTCTGTAGCAGATGGGAACGAGGCCAGGCGGCGGAGGCCAGGGGAGGTTTGTGAGAAGAGCAGTGGCGTGATCAAAGCGTCGCTGCGGGAAGATGGATCTGGTGGTACTGCGCTGAATGGACGGAGCGGGAGCGTCCTGCTGGGATCCATCTCGGCTCTTCCGAACTCCCATGGCTCTTTGTGCTCCCCAGGCAGCATCGGTCCCCTGCTGCAAGCTGGTCGTTTGTTTGTTTATTTATTCCCTTCCCACTGACACTCAGAAAGGATTGAAGGTGGTCTTGTATTTCGCCCTGGTATTAATGCAACTAGATCTTCTCTCCTCCACTTGATGTTAAGTCTTGAGCATAAAGAAGTACATATTTTACATTTTTTATCAACCATGTGTTTGATGTGGGGCCCCACTGATTGTGGATGTTCAGAATCCAGTGAATGAATGAATACATAAATGAAAGGGCATCTGAGAGATTTCTGCTAGAGATGGAATGGGGAAGGGGTCATGGTTAAACAAATTATTGGCCGGGGGGAGGAGCAAAAAGTGTGTTTAGTTTCTTTCCACAAAATAAAAGACACACTTTTCATTCTCACCGATAACGTTATTGATTTGGATATTTTGAGTATGTCAGCTATCTCCTGCTATTGGTTTCTGGTGGGTAGAGGCCAAGCGTGCTACTAAATATCTTCCAGTGCATAGCACAGCCCCACAGCATAGAATTATTTGGCCACAATGTCAGTAGCACCAAGAAACTTCACAAACCAAGTTTGACATGTTTGATCAGTCACAGCTCTTTCTCCAACACTGCACAAATCTTTTCTTGTCTTGCAGTTGCATTTTTACCTTTCTTAAAATAATAAAGCATAATATGCCCAAAATGTTGCTTATTGTCTTCCATTTTCACTATTAAAATGGTTACACAAAAATTCACCAATTTTGATAAGTAGTTTTTAAAATACACGTTGATATGACAGCTGTCATCATACAACCTAACCAAATTGTTTCAAATGAAGTGAAAGACAACTAAGCACTGCCACAGCCATTGTGCAGAGAAAACCAAATGAACTTTTTGGCCAACCCAATACAATCCGCAGCCACTAAAAAATGAGAAACATCTAAATGAATTTAAATGGTGAGAAGATTATGATATATTGTTCACTAAATCACAGAATACACACACAGACACATATATGGAAAAAACAGTGTGCATGTGCGGTGTGTGTATTGCACATTGAACTGTTAACACTGGTTACTCCTGGGAAAAATAATGGGATTGAAAAAGAGTCTTGTAGACTTCCACGCTATAGTGAGTATCCAGAGTTTATTCTACATAGTTTTGGAAACACTGTAACATATTTTACAATAGGTTTGTATGACTTGCTGTGTTCAGAGAGTTGATAATGCAAATCATAATAACTAAGGTCTAACACGATAGTTTCACATTGTCAGAGTTTAAAAGTACCATTTAGTCTCCCCCACGTGCTGAATGTCTTCATTTAACTTAATCCTGGAGATTCTTTCCAGCTTCTGATCAAGATCCACGCCTAAGTCCAACTTCCTTCTCTGCGTTGCCAGCTCCCTAAGTGGCCATGACAGATTCCCCACACATGGCCCCCTGGTCTCCTTTTAGCTTTCCTTTTCTAGGGCTTTTAATGGCATATCCCGGTCCCTCCTGGTGTGACTCTCCTTCTGCTACTTGGGACCGTCTGCCTGGGTCCAGCCTCGCTGCCTTCCAGAGCCTCCCGGGCAAGGTTGCATGCACAACGCTCATAGACACTTTCAGTGCAACTCCTTGAGACTTTCGTTACAGGCGTGAAACCACCTTGGACCTATTCTTGTACTTACAGTAGGAAGAACTGTGGTACTGTGTCTGGTTCGTTACTTTCTCCATTTCCCTACCACCCTCAGAATAACCATCATTACTTTTCAGAAGGAAATTCTTTTCCTTGGATATTGAATGGTGTTCTCTACCAATGATAAAATAGAGGGTGGTTTCAACGTTTTGAACTATTAATACCCAAATAGTAATTAGGACTATGATTTTCTTCATTGGCCACCAGTCTCTCTTTTTCTTGCATTTGGGTGTTTTTTCTTCTGAAAAGTACACTTTTCCTCTTAACTCTCCTATTAATTCACTCACCACTAAATACCTTCCTTACAATGCATGAACTCTCATTTATGTTTCATTCTCCTAAGGCTTAAATGATAACCACATTAGTCTGCTCTCATCCGAAAGCAGTATGTAATTTTGTCCTGCATGACCAGGCAAACCACACCATAAAACGGGAGGCTACTGAATAATCTCCAGGAAGCGGAGGAGATTGTTCATAGTGACCTGGCACCCTCTACCACGCTTGTCACCATCTTCCCACTTGCCTCAAATTCTCACTGAGCCTACTGGCCATTCAGGGGCACTGAGCTTCCGGTAGCTCCCACAGTCAGGTCTGGGACCAAGAACCCTTTCCCCAAAGAACCAGTTGGAAACTGGTGCATCAAGAGTGCCTGCTGTGTGTTCCACAGTCACCATACCTCATACGCCTGTCCCCAGTCACATTGTAACAGAGGGCTAGGATCCTATCTGAGACATGCAGGACTAAAGAGCGGATAGTGGGTAAAACTCTCACAATAGAGCATATAGAAAACCCCAGACAGATTTGTGAAGTTCAGAGTAACTTGTGCTTGCATTACTCTTATTCCACCAAGACTGCATTGTCTAGGAAACTTCATTCTCTCTCACCTATGTGCCCTGGAAATGAAATCAAGCCACGGTGTTAGTATTTTGTGTTTGCAGATCCCTTGGGAGCCTGGTGAAAACTATGAGACCTCCTTTTCCTGAAAACAAAAATACACTTCTGTTTATATGCATGAAAATGTATCATTTCAAGGCATTTGCCTACCCCAACGCTTCTTCCCCAGAAGTCCTTTCTTAGATCCCAAATTAAGAAAAGGGAGAAGTCAATCTTCTGGAATAAAGTCCAGGGTAAAGAGTTTCCAAATCGAGCTTCTAGGTGGTTCCCACAGAGACGACTGGGAAGAGAAGGGAGGTGGTGGCATTCAGGGAAACAGTAAAGCAGATGTAGGTGAAATAAAGGATCAGCATAATGGCATTATGCTTGTGGGTTAATCTGTGATGCTGACACTGAGAACAAAAGCGTGGGCAAAACTGCAAAACTCCCTCAGGTTGTGTGATTAAATGCTTAACATAGATTTTGGTATCAAATGGATGTGAGTGAGGCCTGGCTCTGTCCTATAGTAACTTCAGACAATTTACTCAGCTTCCCCTAAACCTCATTATCCACAGCTGTAAAATGGGGATAGTTAGAGTTTAATGGGGATGGGGTAGTAAATGAAGTACTTTTGAAATGCTTGTTACAATGGTAGCACAAGTGCTAGCCTATTAACATTATGCTGTTTTTCTTTTTCAGGCACCCAAAGGATTCTGTGCAAGTCATTTACACTGTAGTGTGAATCAGTGTTAAATGCAAACTCACTGAAAGCTATTTGCACAGTGAATCCTCTTTCACTGTAGGAAGTTGCCCCATGTCAGTCCTTAGTAAAAGGGTAGAGGCTATGGGCATAAGGTAACGGAGGAAGATGAAAAGACACCTTAGCATCCTTAAAGTCACACCTCTGAGGCAGCTAAGCTAGACCTGGGTGAAGATCCACACTGAGGAGCAAAGGAGAAAGGACTGAAGGAGGGTTCATGGAGTAAGAAGGCATCTCTCATCCTGGGTCTTAAGGCCTCTGTACTCTGCTGGCTGTGTTTGAACTCAATGACTAAAATTCATACGTGGTCAGCAACAGGCATGGTGTTCAGTCACCTGGAAGGAAGGTCCTGTGGTCCAGCTCACAAATCTTAAACTGAGCAAAGATGTCAACTACATGGGTTAAAAATTATTGCCTCAAATTACAAGCATACTGACACCACATCTACACCAGGGAACACTGCAATATTGTAAGCACAGTTGACACAGTGCAGAGGCATGCATAATGAAGTAGGACAAATGTCAAGCCTATCTATGAAGTGGCCCAAGTCTTGAGGTTTTGGGGTACTGATGGTAACCATGCTTTATGATTCAGCCATGTAATGCATCGTCCTGACCACTGCTTTGGACAGAGTTTCATTATTGTGATAAATAGCGTGGTTAAAATAGCCCCAAACGGTTCCCACTGAGGCTGCTCTGTCTTCATCATACCCGATGCCCAGGGCTCCTAGTGGGGTTTATCATCCACTCCACCGAGTCTCCAAGGAAAACGTGTAGTGCCTTTAAAATGATGACATAGTGTGATTCAAAGAAATTTAAGCTTTTATTTATCAATTCCTCTACTAGCCATCCCAACCACTTGAAGTACATAAAGATTTTATTTCACGTTCTATTAACACAGACCTGTAGCACTTCCTCTAATTTAATGATTCAGGTGCATATAATTTTAAAACATTGAAAGTCAGACATCTGTATATGTGCTTATTGTTTGTTGGTGTATATATATGTTACAAACATATCAGATTGTTTGATGAAAACTTATGTTCCTGGATTTCATTTTACTTTGAGGAATGAAATTTGAAACAACTCTGAGATTATTTAAGTAGACTATTTAAAGCATAACATTGATCATGCAACTTGTTTTGTTTTTTAAATCTTTAAAAGCCCATGAGTTGTTTGACCCCACAAACAGAGATTTAGGTTTCTAACTTGGTCTGATCTTCATTAACAACTGGTCCTTCCTTATAAACAGAAGAAATAGTTAGCAACGTAGAGCAGAGCGGTCTAACTCCTAAATCTGTTGCCTCTCTCTCTCCCCTTCCCCTGCCTCCTTCCCCCATCTCTCTCCCTCGCCGTCTCTGTTTCTCTCCCCCGGCTTCTCTCTCCATCTTCCTCTCTCTCTCTCCATCTCCATTTCTCTCTATCCAGTTAACTAATTTTTATGGGGTTTGTTAACTGTTGGCTAAGAGGGAAATTAAATTTTGGAATCTTTGCTTCTTGGAGAATCCCAAGGATTTGTAGGGCTGTCTGTAATGGGAGACCATGTTTATCCTAACGCAACAACCTTAATTTCTTGGCACTTATTTCACGTTTTGTTTTGTTTCTATGATTAGTTGAAAACTTTCACAGGACAAGCAGTCTTTTTAAAGAATGAAAAGTCTAATTCAGGGCAGAGACCACTTATTTGTGAATGACTGGAAAGTTAATTGAGAAAAAGGGCAGACTGTATTTCATTTGTTGTTAATTTAAGTGGAGCTGATAAGCAAAGAAGCAAAACATTATTAAATTCCCAGGTATGTTTCTCAGCTTATGTCAATATCTTGGATTTCTTTTTCATAATAATTTTAAAGGCCAGAGTTGTGTTTTTTCATTTGTTTTTACAACATATTTTACTAGGTTAACTTCTCTCTTAGAAAAGCTTTGCTAGATATAGAGTTCTAAAAATGTAATGAATTTAGTAAGAGAACTGATCAAACTTTGAACATTTGCACTTAGTTTATTAAGATAATCAACTCTTCTGTTATACATTTCTTAATGTTACATAATTCTTTTTAGATGAATATTTTACTTTTACTAGATGTATAATTATGCAAAAATCTTAAAGTTCCAGGGGAGTAAACTTGCAGTGCTGGAGAACTGACTTGCGGTAATGTTCGCTGAAACTCTTCTTTGTTTCCACTATTTTTAGTTTGGTTTTGGTTTTCCAAGAATTTGCACCCTTGATTTTGGAACTCATTATTTCAAATTCCAATAATCCTAAAAATGAAAGCTGAAACTATGGAATTTTTTATGGCTTTAACTTGATCGTTCCTTTCACCTAGAAAAGGGCAAGAATTTGCCCCCAACTAAGCCAAATTTATGGAAAAGCTTGATAAAAATGGCGAATGTTTTGTGTATGCAGAGATGTCCACAGTGGCGTGACCTTCTCTGCCTTCAAGTTTTATTATATGAAATGTTCGTGTCGCTCTTCTAGAAATGCTAACCTTATTTTTCTAAGGCTCCTTTCATTTATTTTTTCAGTCCAAAGAGGGGAAGTAATTTGCAAGGAGTTTGGTATTGTGATAATGTACAGGGGCTCATGCTTTAGTGAGAGTTCAGAAATGGATTACAAATAAAGGCAGTTCAGTGTTCTCATCCTTAGAAATAGAGAGGAATTTCATTGTTTATAAAAGAAAGAAGCAAAAATGTGCTTGCCTTATAAGACATAGTGAAGTGCAGCAGGGAATTGAAGAAAAATATATATATATGAAAAAGTTATGAGAGTTGCAAAAAAAATTTAAAAAAAACAGCATCAGCAACAAATTTCCTAAAGATTAAATGTGAGAGATAGTTAGACATTTTCCCTCTTATTAGTTGGTCTTTAAACAAAATTACAAAACACTGTTCTCCCAGAGTGTGCATTTTATTCTTGTCTCAGCTGCTGACACTGGATGATCAGAAATAAGTGTTTGGATAGATGTCGTTTACTCATAATCTCTTGGCTGCTCTTAGAACTCAGGAAAGATACGACTGTGGTCACATGCACACAAACACACAAGCTCTAAATCCTGACATATTCTAAAGTAACACTGAGATTCAAATGTTCTGCTTTTTTGTCCCAAACTGTGGATTACACCTATTCCCAAAAGATCTTTTAAACTCTATAAAGCTTTTCACCCATCTCCTTCTTGTCTCTTAGTCTTTCAATCTGGTCTTCATATGTTCATTTTGGCCTTCCTGTAGTCAAGCTTCCTGTCATGGTATCCAGATAGAAAGAATAATATGGAAAAGAGGAAAGTAAAGAGATGAAAATGTCAACAGATAGGAAGGCATGGAAACGAAAGATTAAGGCAATTCCGTACTACAAAGGCATAGAAAAAGAGGAAGAATCTGGGAAGGTTAATTATATTAGGCCTGTAAAACATTTGAGCTTTTCAGAGAAGTCTGGGAGACGAGGAACTGGTCAGCAAATGCAGATCGATGCTGCAGTTCACGGTCAGAGACAGGAGGAGCTCTGCCCAGGACCTGGGGCTGTGTCCAAGGGCCAACCTTGAATTTAGAAGCTCAGAAGCTCTTGGGCACTTCATCTCATGACATTTATGGGTTGTCTGAAAGCTGGGGTTTAACAGAATGATATAAAGGGGGTCCTCAGGACAGAGATTCCCCTTCTTCCCATGACTGGCTGGCCTGGATTCCAGGGACACTCCGGATTCCCCCAAAGCATCCTAGGGCCTCTTTTTCAGCTACGAGTCAGGATCTATGGGTCCAGCAAGATTGAATATAAACCTTGGTTGTAGAAAAGTTTTCCTGAGAATTTTCTGATTCAGGATGATTACAGAAAGCCTGGTCTACATTTGGTAGCTGACCACATATCTTTGTTTGCTTAGGGCAGACACATTTTGTACCTGTTATCCTAATATAATTATTAATAGCACATGTATTGCTCTCAAAAGAGATAGATGAAAATTCCAAGGTCATCCTAAAGGTTAGGCTCTGAGATTCTAAAGAGACCCAATAACCTATTCAACTCTTTCAAGTCTGGAGGAGTGTGAGCCAGAGTAGCTCGCAAGTAACAAAGAACATCAACTCTGTCATGTCCCTGAAAGCTGTGGGCTGAAGATGACAATCATAGCTAGAATCATTCTGTAGTCTCTGCATACAAATGTGCTTGGCATTTCTGGCTGTAAAGGAAAGCAATAAATTTAACTGTTGGGACAGAGGTTCCAGATTTGGGGGCATGCATCTTATCTGGGGGAGATTTTTCAAACTATCATCTCTTGGAGTTTATGACTCATTTGGTGGATCACTGAGATTTGCCACTGTGAGTTCTGATGTTCACCTGTAGTAGCACATTCATTCCTTAAGGCGTGCTAAATAAAGGTACATCTCCACTGGTATGTTTATTCAATGTCTCAGAAGAAAAAAAATTAAATTACAACTAAAAATCCTAACAAGGAAAGACAAGTGTGCCCTTGGTCTTTTAGTCACTCTGGGAAAAGGCAACCAAATACAGCAATAAAAAAATTTAGAACATCATCACCCATCATACAAATTTGCAGGGAGTTTCTTTTAATACTAATTACCCTTTCTGAACATGAGTTTACTTTCATTTATATTTGATCATCAAGACAACTTGTGAGATGGGAATTATTATAAGGCTCAGAGAGTTTATGTAATCACTCCAAGCTAGTAGATGAATATTCTTATAAAAATTCAAATATATTTTATGAATACAAAAAAAAACCCACAAAGGAAGAATCTGTCACCAAAAACGATATCTTAATGGAATACACTTGCACATGTTTAATTTCTATGTAGAAACTCACAATGAACAACCAGAAGGGCTTCTCAAGCCCAGCTTTCTTTGCCAGCTAGTCTAAAAAATTTTAGTTTTGTAAGAACACGTTGTTTAGTGACGTTACTATTTAATAACCTGATGATCAAGAAAGTCTTCAGGTGCTAACATCCATTTGTTCCACTGCCACTGATGTCTCGTTCCTTCTTACTAAACCTCTCACTGTGTTCCAACACCAGACTGTAAGGATAGAACTTAAATAATTAAATCACCTATTAGTAATCCTGAATCTTCCCTTACTAGAGTCATCGACTTCTTCAATACTTTCAATTCGTGTGATTTAAATTTCTAATCCTGGTGGTGCTCTCCTCTGAAATACTTCCATTCTCACTGTGTTCTTTAAAACGCACAGGCCAGTTTGACTGCTGGTCTAGTGGGAAGCACCAGGCACCGCGTTTCGTGTCTTCGAGACTCTTCATACCGCACATGCAAAGCTGTCCTCCTCAGAAACAACACAGTTTCCGTGATGTCTCTGAATCATACTTTCTTACTAGAAAACACGTTTTTAGTTAAATTAGAGCCCAGAAAGGCAGTGATAGGACAGTATAAATGATGCTGCTTGAACACATCCTCTGTATTGCAAGGAATTTTAATGAGTTTTACTATTGCACTTTATTCATTCTTTACAGGAAAGCTATGTGTACAATTGATTTGTTTTCTTCTTAATTATTCTTCAGAAACTAAAAATTCTTTAATTTCTGTCTTCCTCTTTTCCTATTCTTCACTCCTCCACCAAGCACACCTCACCTTATAGGCAAGATTCCAGTCTCTGAGAGAAAGTGATAATGCCAGCTAAGTTTAACATTTAAATGTTCACCTACTTTTGTGATACATAACACTGCACTGAAATTATCAAAGTCTTTTCTTTAGGTAAAAATTTTCTTTGTCAATGGAGCTTTACTTGAAATGTAAAGAATTGAGTTGCCATGTTTTTTATCAGCAAAAAAGCTACAAATCATTTTGATCTTATATGCACATGACGACATTAACACTAGAAGTTGTAATTATACAGCACTAAGTAAATAGCACGGAGCTTTCCGTGATAAAATGGAAAATAATTACATTCCCCTTTTCTTTGTTAGGTGAAATGTTATTTTTCTAAGTTTTGACTTTATGATTATGTCCTTTGTACTTTTTTTTGGTTAGATCATTAATAATCATTGAAATTGCTTTTAATAGCTGAGGCATGTACAATCTAAATTCTCTAATAGTCCAAGGATACAAAACCCCTTAACATATCTTTAAACCTCAAAGGGATCAGTTTTCAAAACTGGGTGTTATTCGAGTCCACTTTAAGTTAGCATATTTTTCTCTGTGGGTAACATTTGCTACTGAAAAATCTTGTCGGTGTAAATATCCTGTACAATTATCGATCATCGAGTTAATAACGTTAACGAAACTGTACAGTTAAGTGACGGAGACAATTAGTCCACACCGTTTCGGTTTATTTATGTAGCGGTGAGCATTGTTGAACGTGTCAGTCCTGAGAGACAGAAACAGCCAGAAAGAGGCTTAACGTTACTAATAAAACAATCAGTATCCAAATATTTTATGTCACAATTTGTCCATGTTCATACAATAGTCTGTCAACTCTTTGATTTGCTTATTATGTGAATTAACGCCGTAATCGCTCCGAGATTGGATTCAGTGGCACCGCCTGACTGCCTCGGGCCGGGGCTCGCAGTCGGGGTCTGCAGGGCGGAGCTGCCGGGCGAACCGAGGGCGTTTGGGGAAAGCCAATGAACGGTCGCACGCTGGCGACGAGCTCGCTGGTGCGTGTTCTGTAGAGCCTTTACCACCTCTCCCCTCCTACCCTTCACTTCCACGCCGGCCCCTCCCTTCTCACACGCTATGCATTTTTTTAAACAATAATAATTTTAAGTGCTAATTCAGCTCCAAACTTTCCTCTAATTAGGGAACATTAAGGCGCCCTGCATGGAAATGTGGCGGAGCAGCACGCTCTCCGGGCCAGGACGGGGGGCGCTGGAAAGGAGGGAGGCATGGAAACACCCCTCGCTCCGCCCCGTGGAGAGCTGTTGCGCGCCGCAGACCCGGCAGGCGACGCCATCTCGGGGCAGCCTCGGTGGGCTCCTGGGGGGGCGCCCTAGGGCGCAGCCACCCGGTCCCGGGCCCCGGGCCCCCTGCTGCCGGAGGAAGTGTCGGTTCGCTCCCCGCGCTGCCCTCGGGAGGAAAACGTTTGTTTCTCCCACGTGCAATTTTCGCGCCCCCGGCAGCTGAGACCCCTGGGCCCGTCCGCTGGCCAAAAGCACCCGGAGGCGGGCCATGGCCGAGGCCGCGTGGACGGAGGGCCGCTCCAGCCTGGTGTCCAGATGCCCGGCCGCAGTGAGCACGCGGGGATCCGGACACACAGCCGGCGAGACCCGCGACCGCGTGCGTGGCTGTCTCTGCGACCGCCTGGCCCTGGGCCGTGGAGTGCGGAGGGGACAGGGGCCAACTGCGACCTGCGACTCCGCGGGAGGGGCAGAAAGAAACACAAAAGCGATTTTAAGCACAAAAGCCTGACAGTGGGTCATTTGAAACAACTAAGGAGTATCAACGAACTGCAGCTTCCACCTACCCACACACGTATGCGGTTACTGGTTAGCTTCTCAGACCTCCCTTCATAAATGCATTCCCACCCCACACTTCCCTTGGCCGGCTTCAGCCACTACATTTTGCAAAAATTTCAGAATGTTAGTTGGCTAACGTCTCTTTATAGAAGATTCCTATTTAGTATTTTTTTTTAATTACCTCTGGTAGAAAAATAAAAAATGGCATACTCATACAAATTGATATTTAAACCCAATCTTGAAGCAATGAATTGCCAAATCTGTCAATTCCCATCATTCCAGATAAATACGGGTAATTTTAGAAAGTGAAATTAATGATCAAAATAATTTTGGAAAGGACCTACTGATCAGACTCCCATTCCTTTACTCATCAGAAACTCTATGGCTGATGGTAATTGAAGAACGAAGTAATGGCAGGAATGTCAGGAGCTCCCTAGCATCCAGTTTGGGCACATAGTCAGGGTTTGACTTTTCAGAGAAAGGGACTAACCTGTGTAGCAGATTCCCAAGAGTAAATAACACATGCAAAGGAATCTTTGAAAGAACATCATTTAGTGAGTGAGTGAGCAAGTGACTTATATTTCATTCAGTAAGCATTTGAACAAACCTCTCTGATAGGAAGAGTAAGAAAAAAATTGGGAAAGGGGTAGAATATTAAATAAATGTGTGGCTTCTGTCCTCACAGATCATCCAGTCTAGTGATGGAAGAGAAGAAAGTTTAAGCCCTAGCAAGGGTTAGGAAGTGTAAACACTGCAAGATAGGATATAAATACAATACTAAGGAATTTAGTGTTGATGAGATTACCCCCAGTTAAAGAAAGGGCTGTACTGTATTAAGGCGAATCTGGCCTTCCAAGGGGAAGAATTCACTAAAGGTTATCTCCTTATAAGATGGTCTTTGATATGAATTTAGTGTACTGCCTCTTCTAGAACCTTCAGTACGTTTCCTTTTTAAATTTCTTAACCACTAGTTTTTGGGGTCAATTCCTGTAAACTGAGGTTGAGCTGAGGTGACACAATGAAAGGGAGTTACAAGTTATGAGCTAAATATGTTTTACTTATTACTTCTTTGCAAAAAGAATCTGGGTGGTCTGTGACTGACAACACCCCATTTCAAATATATTGGTAAATCATAATGGAAAAACGGAAAAAGAAAAAGTGAAAACTTGAAATAAGGCAACTTGAAGAGTTAACATGATACTGAGATCAAGCTGTGGATTTGGCTCTGAGCTCCTTAGCAGCCAAGGTAAAGAGAGGAAAAACCCTAAGTGACATTGGTCTTGCTGCTGAAAAATGCAAGGAGTGCCTGTTTGTAATGAAATTGAATTATAAAAGAAAATTACTATGTAGATTAGAATATCATCAAAGACACCAAGGGAGGTAACAGGTGCGTCCTAATAGTTCTTTTTTTAGAAAAGAAAGGAGGATATCACATCCCTGTGTCAGCCTCCCATTAAAACCAAGACTCAAGTGAAAGTGAGTCTGCAGACTAAGTGTATATAATTCAGTATTTGGGGGTTCAACTTGAATGTGAAATAATGTCCACTGGTCAGTCTCCCCCATATATCACTTCTCTCAGCTGATATCTTGATAAGAGCCAAATAATTTAAAATTAAGATGACCCTCTCTGGCAGAGCGTTTGCACTACTTTTGGGACCATAGAGGACAGATTCATAGGGTTTGGAAAAAGAACTGAGCAAAAGCCGAGGTTGTTACCTCTCTATTAAAGTTGCAGAAACAAATCCATGTATTCATACAGGTGAAGACCACCCTAGTTTTCCTCAGAATTAGGCTGCAGGGGCATCTCAAGGGTGAGACAAAATTTTACTTAGGAAGTTGCTTTGAATGAGCTCCAGCATTTGAACAAATTTTTAATTGAGTCCACAGAGCTCCATATTGTTTTGGCATGGAAAATGTTCAAAGTTGGTGTTTCCTAGTCACCCACAGTGGCTGGGGAAAACATCAGTAGGACCCCCTCAGTACCTTGGACTGCATGGTGAGGCTTCAGATGGGACTCCAGGATGAGTTAATTCAAGATAAATGAGTTGAGAATAGCTCCCATAAACCATGACTTTAATTTTATTTTGGTTGGTTAGACCATTACTTTAGAAAGTTATTAGATACTGCCACCACTTTTGGGGGGGACCACTTTTGGTTTATGATAACAAAATATATCATTAGACCATAAGAGGATATTTACCTTCCAACTTACTATGGCAGGGGGCTTCTAAAAGAGAGGAGATTATCCTGTTTTACACCCCTAAAAGAATTTTTATCTGATCTGTCAGGACACTGTTCCTGCTTGTCTTGAGTCATACAGGGTGTGTTACAATACAGAACGTTTTCGAATTATTTTTATTGTGGTAAAATATACATAACATACAATTTAGCATCTAACCATTTTTAAGTGTACAGGGTAGTGGCATTAAGGATGTCCACGTCATTGTGCACCCATCACCATCACGCACCAGGAGTGTTTCATCTTCCCCAACTGAAATTGTTTCCTTAAACACTGACATCCTAGCCCTCCCCTCCCTAACCCCAGGCAACCACCACGCTGGCTTCTGTCTCTATGAATTTGACTGCTCTCTATGAAGTAGAATCACACAGTATCTGTCCTTTTGTGACTGACTTATTTCACTTAGCATAATGTCGTCAAGGATAATTTTTACTGTAAAAGAACATTAACTAATAATCTATGGTGAAATCATGCAATGTGAGTCAACCAGGTCCTATCCACAAAGTGGAGAGGCGGCACAACCTGCAAACCATCTTACCTCCTTCCACACGGGTTTCTCCCCAAAGCAATGAGAAATGTGTCCATGAACATAAAGAGATAGTAGCTGCATTTGTAACCTACTTGCTCCTTAGGTGCACTTGTCAGTCCAAGAGCATCCGAAACACAAAAAGCTGGAAAAAGTCTTAAAGGAATTTGCAAAAATATTCTTGGGTTTGTAATTTGTGAGGTACAGAGAGTTGCTAAGAGATCATTATGCATATAAACAGACAGGATCCTACCGGATGGTTGTTTAAAATAAATCATTTGGTGAAGACTGGCACGCTTCAATCAGAAGACTGGCACAAAAGTCAGTTCAGGTAGCGCTTCAGTCATCTGTTGTGAACAAATATTCCCTAAATCCAACAGCTTGACATGGGCCACTTTACTCTGCTCACAGTCTTGTGGGTCAGGGGTATGGGCTGGCTCTCCTAGGGTTTCTCATGTGGTTTCACTGAGAGGCCATCTGGAACACCCGACATGCGTGGGTAGATGATGCTGGCAGGTAGCTGGGAGCTCAACTGGGACTGTCACTCTCGGGACAGATCGGACTGCGTTATGTAGATGAAGAGTGCCCCTGAAAGGCGAAAAGCAGATTTGGGTTTTTGGAAGGAGGGTGACAGAGGTCAGAGAGACAAGTTAGGAGACTGTTCATTCAATAAACATTCACTGAGTGCCAACTCGGTCCGCACACTGAGACACTGAGGATTCAGCAAGGAGTCAACAAACAAAAAGCCTTGCCTTTGTGGAGTTTATATTTTACTGGGGAAAACATAATAAACAATAAAGCACATAAATATATAACACAAGTGTTAAGAAAAAAATTATGAGTAGAAAGTGAAGTGGTTGACTGCTATTTTATGCAGGCTGATTAAGGAAGTCATCTCTGCAAAAGAGACATCTGAGTCAAGAACTGAAAGAGGCAAGGGGTGAGCTGTTCAGATAGCTGGGGCACGGGAGTCCAGGAAGAAGAAACAAGCCACCGTCCAAAGGGAGAGGTATGCCTGGTGTGTTTGAGGAGCAGTGAGAAGATGAATTTGCCCAGAATACAGTTGTAGGAGCCCATTGTGGTAAAATTGGTGGGGAACTGAGAGGCCCTGACCAACTGGAGATGAAGGGGGAAGAAGAGGAGGACATGGAGTTTGCTGTTTTTATACGCTCGATGGCCAACTGGATCTGAAGACTGAGAAATGGGAAGGAATTTTGTGTGATTGCAATATTTTTGGATTGGGCAAATATATAGGCATGCCATTGATGGAAAGAGAGAATTGCAGGAAGGGTGGCACACCATGAAATCATTTTTTGATTTGTTGAGTCTGGTGTGCCAGTAGAAATTCCAGTAGAAATGCTTGTGTGTGTGTGTGTGTGTGTACATCTCAGGAGGAAGATGTGGCCCAGAGACATGTACATTAGCACTTTACTGATATCGACTTCAGAATCTGGTCATTCATTCATTCACTGATTTTTATTGAGAGCCAAATACTATATGAAATCCCGGTATATAAAACAGACATAGTCCCTGACCATCCGAATCTTACAAGTGGACAGACCAAAAGCAAATAAACAAGAAAATAACATCATTACAACTTGAAATATGATACAAAGGAAACAAATATAGTGCTAAGAGAGGTCTAGAATGTCATAGGAAAAGGCCTTCCTGAGGTTACATTTTTGCTCAAACCTGAAGGACAAGACAAAGTTACCCAAACACAGTGTGGGGAAGAGCCTGTTCCAAGACCTGAGGAGAAACCACAGAAGGAATGAAGAAAGTACCCAAGATGAACCTGGAGAAGTAAGAATAGACCGGATCATTCAGGTCTGGTAGGCATTGGCACAAAAAGTCTGAGCATTTTTAAGAATGACAGTGACAGGATTCAATTTATGGTTTTAAAAAATCATCTTGTATATTTGTGTGGCAAGGGGGAGCTGCTGGGAAGAGGCAGAGAAGAAAAAGATGAGAGGGAATAACGGAAACCAGGAAAAACCAGTAAGAAAAAAAGCTGTAGCAGCAATCCTGGTGAAAGATATGGCTTGGATTAGGGTAGGACAGAGAAGATAGAATTGAGAGATATATTTAGATACATTTAGAATGATTAAGATTTGGCGATGGATTGGGTGTGGGGAATAAAGAAGAGAGAATAAAAAAATGACACCTAGGTTTCTACCTTAGTCAGTTAGGTGCTTAGTGGAATTACAGAATTGATTTGGATGAGAAGACTGGAAATAGATTTTGGGAGATGTGAGTTTAGGAGTTCTTTTGTGGATCTGTCCTATTTGAGATCTCTGAGGAGCTGTCAAGTAGATAAAAGTGTAAGACTGAGCTCAGGGGAGATATCTTCTCTGGGGATAGAAAATTTGGTACCACCGACACATAGATGGAATTAAAATCCATAGGCTATATAAGATCCCCCTGAGGCAAAAGAAAGAGAGAAAAGAAAACCCTGGGAAATTTCAGCCCCAGGGCTGAGAAAAATAGGACAGGACGACAATCAAGATTGGATATATTTAACTAACAATATGAATTCTTGAGACAACTGGTTAGGGTAAAGATATATTATGACACTCCAGTAGAATTTTCCTGGATACCCTTGGAATATAATTCTGCTTCGCATTGGCATATTTTTGTTGCAAGTCATATGCCCCATAAAAGCTATTAGGGATATTTGTTATTAATCCAATTGTCTGTTGAATAAAAAAAAGTAACGACTTTCCCCTCCCCCATGTCATCTGTCTCTAAATTTGCCAAATGGAAAACAAAACAAAAGTAGAAGGGTTCTGAACAAGTAAAGAAATAAGCATGCAGTTTAAGTCCAAATATGCAAAAATTATCATTTCATAAACATTTTAAACATAGTAGTTCCCTTTTCATTTTAATGCCTCTTTGCTACATACAAAACACTGCATTTGACAACTTTGTTAAGGAATGACTGCTGCTGCAAATCAATCAGTTTTCATTAAATAAAGATGTTCTGAAACAAACACCAAGATGAGCAACTGCATTTAGGAGCAGAGAAAGGAAATCAGCTTTAAGTTCCTGTAAAATAAAATAGCGAGAAGTACATACTGTTCCCAAATCAAAAGGAGACAAATAATTTCTGTTGTGTAGTCAGTGGTCCCATTTCACTTAGAGACAAATGGATGACAGGGAAGAGGAAATTTGAACAATCTTTAGTAGAAGGGACCTCTCCACCACCACAAACCTTTTTGCCAATGGTATCTTATTGGGCTCAATATGATGCAACAAACTCAAACAGCTCCTTGCAGCTCCCTAGGGACATAGATTTGAGCTGTGATGGAGAGATAGAGAGTTGAGGGCCCTAGGAATGCCTATTGACCCTGAAGAATGAGGATCACATTTCTGTAAATGTCCTCTATTATCAGTTTTATCTCCTCTTCATGGCCCCATCTTTTTTTCGTGCTCAAAATTTTCTGTGCATCATTTCCTGTTCTTAATCCTGTTCAAAGCTGTTCTTAATCACTAAATCTTAGAATTCCAAACTACCTTGCAGCCCAACGTTCTACCTTAAATGTGGAGAACATTCAAACATAACACTGGGGGAGAACTGGGTTTTAACACCCCTTCACCTCTTGCCATTGCGTACATTTTGGTGGGCGAGGTGGGGTACCCCCTTCAACATTACACACATTCAAATGTAACTCTCACTACCCCTGGGTCGGCAAATATTTTAATAGGCCCCTTTGAACAGATGTGACCTGCAGATTTATGCGATGACCCCATCGGAAATAATTTGGGATTTGGGGGAGAAGACTGCCTTCCTCTCCAGGAGAGCCTTTATTGTATACTCTCTAGTTAATGAGCCTCTGGGCCTCAGACTGGGAGAGTTATTATCCGTGTCGGCAAGGCTGGAAGAAGAGAGTAGTAAGTAGCCAACTTCTCGGGCCCCGGGGCCATCAGCCCTATCTTTCTCCTGGCCCGAGGGCAGAAGTAGAAGAACCGGGCCGGGGTCCACTCCGGTTCCCCAGCGGGTTTGCAGTGCGGAGCAAAGTAATCAATCTTGTCTGGGGCTGCGGTGCGCCTAACACTTCCTGCAGTGATTTGCAGCAGGCCTGGAGGTTGCGAGCTTCCCATTGGCTCGCGGGCCTAGCCGCGCAGCCTGGGGGGCGGGGCCAGGAGGCCGGGCTGGGGCGGGGCGGGGCGGAGGCTCCGTAAATTTAACTTCAAGTGCTCCCTTCTTGGGGGTCCCGTGTCTCGCCGAATTTTTTCTTTTAAGAACAGGCGGATGTCAGTGACAAGTTAATAGCTCTCGCTGCGCTCCAAGGTTAAACAGAACCTCATTTGTGCCCGGAGTCTCCTTCCACCGACCTGCCGGAGGCCGCCTGGGCAGGCACTCAACCAGCTAAGGTGCCTAGTGACACGGTACTTGCGGCTTCTTAGCCTCCTTCTCGCTGGGTTTGGGCCTGGTTCCCCAGACAGGTGTCCACCCGGCCCCGGTCCCGACCTCTCCACAGCCGGGGCGCGGGGTCCTGAGCGCCTCGCCACGCTTTCGCGCGCACCCAGCGATCTTGGACAGAACACTCTTCCGCACACCGAACTGCAGCGCGCGCCACTCCAACCCCCTTTCACACACACGGCCCCTGCCTCCTCGCTCACCTTCACCCCGGTTTCTCATTACGCACCCCCAGGCCTCTCACGCGCACTGCCTTTGTCCATCTCTAACGCGTGCACGCTCGTTTCGCATTCTACCTGAGGCATCAGCCCGCGCCCCACGTAGGCCCCTCGCGCCGGCAGATTGCGGGGAGCCGGCGGAACCCCTTCATCCACGTCCCTCCACGGTCCCGCGTCTCCCTTCCAGCTGCCCTGCCCAGACTTCAAAGGAGACTTGGCTGTTGGAGGCCCGCCCCCGGGGTCCCGTCTGGCCCGGACGCAGACATGGAGGCCTGGGGCACTCAGCCAGGAGCGCGCCCCGGCGGGGAGGCCCGGGCCAGGGAGAGTGCGCCTCGCGGGGTCTCTCGCAGGGCTCGGCGGACGGGCTCCAGCAGCCAAGCTCGGCGGCGTCCACGCGCCGCGGCGGGTCCGGGAGCGGAGCACCGGCCCACCTGGGACGAAGCCCCGGACGCCCCGGCCGAGGCGCCAAAGGCCCCGCGAGCGCCGGCCGGCGGTTTTCACCGCAAGGGAAACCTTAGCGATGAACGCGGATTCTCGGTGCCCGACCGCCTCTCCTAGAGAAAATGAGTCTCCCCTGAAGCTTAAACCGTGTTTCCTTCCTTCTTTTCTCCCTCCCTTTTGGACACCCCTTAATGACAGGCTCTAATCCTCGGATCGGAACTAGTACTTCTGCCTGGAAGATTTGGCCGGCTTTGCCATTCCTCTCAGCGGCCCCGAAAAGCCAATCCGTTCTGAGCTACCCTGATGGTGGGGCTACAGGAGGGCTACTTTCAACTTCTGGCACCACCTGGGTGGTCGCCATAAAGAGTAAGATTCCTTTACAGCTACTATTCCCCCCAACTTTATAAAGGCTATTTTGCATAGAATAGTTAAAATAGCTTAAATAGTCTATTTTGGCATTGATCTTGCAGGGGTATAATAACTAGTTTATCTATGTTCAACTGGACTATGAGGTTTTGTTTTTTTTAAACACTGAGTATCTTTATTTTCCAGAAAGAGATGCTCCAAAGAGTGATTTGTGAAATCTAGAGGCTGTTAAAAAATAAATAAAATCACTGTGATTTACACGAGAAATTAGGAGATAGTAATTTCCACGACAGGTATGCTTCTAAGATATTGTCCAGATTTCTGTTTGTTAGTGAGTTTTTGTTACCTCCTGATGCTGAGAGTTGCTGGGAGTCTACATCCAACCTTAAAATCAGGGAAGCCAAGGTAACAACCAGTTCAGAATTAATCTAGCTATCTTTATCTTAATAAGATAGATGTCCACAAAACCCTGAGTGCTTTTACATTGCATCCCAGGCCTATTTCCAGATCCCAGACTATGAGATGTTTTAGTATAGGGGTGTGATACTCAGCAGAACGGCTCTAGAACCTTCTGCAGACTGATAACTAGCACATTCAGCTATGGCGAAGTCAACTGACCCAGCTTTTTTAATGAAGCTGTGCAGACACTTGATCAGATGCACTTAAAATGTTGTATAAAATTTTCTGAGAAGACAAAAAACGAAAGAAAAAAAGAAAAGAGGAGGGAGGAGGGCATCCCCCCCAAATAATTTCACACCCTTTGAAAGAAAGTTAGATTTAGATCTTTAAAGCTAAACCAGACAGATCCTACACATCAAAGGGAGAACACAGAAGCCCTAAAACCATCATTAAATACCTCAGGTTTATATTGTTTTCCAGACTAACAATGCCAACTTCCCTTAATATATAACATTCTCTCACTTTGAATTGTCTTTATGACTTCTGACCCACCTTCAAACTCTACATGTAAGTGCTGAGCTGTGAACACAGGGCTAAACTGGATGCAGATTGTTCAATTGTAGAAAATGGCAACATTTTTTCAGTTAGAGAACTTTTATCTCATTTAAGGAAGGGCAAGGGTTAACATAACCCGATTAGCTTTTTAGAACAATCGGTGGCAATACAGAAGCCTACTTAATCTTAAGTGCAGAGAAACTCTATGACAGAGCATTAACGAACATAATAGATCCTTCTGTGTATTGTTAACAATATAGACATTTTCCATTCAACAATAAAGTTTTGAGATATACCCATTTCACACATGTAGATCTTTATTTTAACTGCTGTGTAGTATTCCCTTAAATAAATATTCCATAATTTTTTTCCTCACACACATAGACATTTAGAGGGTCTTTTTTCTATTAAATAGAAATAATAGTTTAATGATGTCCTTGTAGTGTTCTCATGTTTGCTCATGAGAGTGTTTCTCTTACTTTTGTCTCAAGAAATTAAATTGTTGGGCTGTAAGGTTACATATCTTCATCTTTACTAGATATTGCCGAATTGTTCTGCAAAATGATGACAGCTGCCTGTTCTCCTATTAACAGTGCATCAGACACAGACTTCCTACATCCTCAACGATACTTGGTATTATCAAACTTTTCTACTTTTCCCCAACCTCATGGATATGAAATGACATGTCATTTTCTTAATGACTCGATTCAAGTATTTAAAAACTCTCTAAACCAGCATTGTCTAATAGAATGTTCTGTGATGGTGGAAATGTGTCCCCTTTCATGGGTTTCTCTCTATTTTAGTTAGTCCTCTACACTAGAATTAATTTTCTTACAAAGGAAATCTGATTATGTCAACCCAACAACTTTAAAATATGACAAATGCTGCAAAAGTTTAGATTACGTACAGCCATTGCCTATAGGCTGCACCAAATTACAAAGCTTGGTAGTCAAGGATTTTACACCCAGCCCTTCCCCGTAGATCAGCTTTATCTCCAGTCCCTCATCCTGCGAGCTGCATGCCGAACCTTTCCTTCGTCTTTGCATACACCATATGCTGGCTCATCTCTGGACGTGCAGGACTTGCAGCTGGTTAGACCTTTTCTTCCCTCCCCTACTGGTCATGCTTCTCTCCCTGTGTGTTCCCTCTACCAGACTGAATTTCATGAGGACAAAAGAGTTTTTCTTGTTCATTTCATGTTTGTCTTTCTTACCTACCTCATTTCATTTTTGTCTAGTACCTACCTTAGTACAAGCCAAATAGCTGGGGCTCAGTAAATATTTGTTAAATATTTGCATACATTAATGAATGAGTTGTTCTAGGAAGAAAAGGTGGCCCGAAGGAGAAAAATAGAAAATACAGTATTATAACTTTAAAATAATTGCCCTCTGTCTTAGTTTTTTTGTTGTTGTTGTTGTTTGTTTTTTGTTTTTTGTTTTTGGATGGCATTAACAAAATATCATAGGCTGGCTGGCTTATAAACAACAAATATTTATTTGTCAGTTCCTGAGGCTGGGAAGTCCAAAATCAAGGCAGTGGCGGATTTGGTGACTGTGCTTTCTGGTCCGTAGATGTTGGTCTTTTCATCACCGCCTCACGTGGTGGAAGGGGTCCTCTCCCTTTGGCCTCTGTTTTCAGGGCACTAATCCAGTTTGTGAGGGCTCCACTTTTATAAGCAATTCACCTCCCAACAGTGAGTGGTAGCATCACACGAGGCATTCGGTTTCAACACGTGAATTTTAGAGGAACACAAACATTCAGGACCATTGCATACTGTATCAACTGTAAGCCATGGGTGTTTTGAAATAAGTGCTTCTTACATTGAATTGTATTCTCTTCTACTAATCTTTTCATTTTTGTTATAGGTTAGTTTGTTCCTACTAAGATAATGAAGAACAAACTCACAACCTCTCAGAAAGAGAGGAGAGAAAGAATAGGGCAGAAAAAAATAACTGAAGAAATAATAGCCCCAAATTCCCCACATTTGGTTATAAGAACCATAAAACAAACAAAATTGTCCTACATGTCCAAGAAACTCTGCAATCCCCAAACAAGATAAATACAAGGAAAACCACATTTCAGCAAATTATAGTCAAACTCTTGAAAACCAAAGACAAAGAGAAAAAAATTTAAAGAACAGCTAGAGTGGGGAGAGGTCATTATGTACAGGGGAATGATACAAATGATGGCTAACCTCTCATCAGAAATAATGAGGACATAAAATGAGTATATCTTACTTTTATAATATTGAGGGAGGAGGAAATGAATGAGGAAGAGGTAGGAAAGAATAATGGTGGAGCAGCCAAACAGAAAATGAACTTTTGGATGCTTTAAGTGGATTTGAGGGTGCCTAATATTACCACCTTGGCTACTCTACCTAATCTAGAGAATCTAAAGGAAGAAACATGTAGGAAACCCTACCCTCAAGGAGCTAATAACATCCCTAGTAGTGTCTGATTAGTTATAATAAGGTCAAAGAAAAACAAGATAGAGGTAAGCTAGAGTAGCTGTACAAGTCTGGCAGGGGGCAAGTGGAAGGAAAGATTAACCTGTATTTGAAGAATACGGTCAGATTGGGTAGAGATGGCACGCAGCATAGGAGATCAGCACCAGCAAAGGTAGAGGAGAGAGCAAGGTGCCTACAGGAATCTGACCTAGAAGGAAGTGGGCAGGGAGGAGTGAGTGAAAAGAGCAGGGATAATCATGCCTTATTTTCTTCCACACCTTTGATTATCTGTATGGAGCTACAGGTATAGGACAGGAAGTAAATGTTGAGGTTCTAAAGTCAGACCGCCTAAGTTCAAATTCTCTCTTTAATACTTACTAGCCAGTTGCCAAGGCAAGGCACTAAATCTCTTGAGTATTTTTTTCCCCAGTTTCTTACTTTGTAAGTGGATAATAAGACTATCTGTATCGCAGGAATGTAGTGAGGATTGAATGCAAAAATATGGGTAAAGCTCTTAGGACAGTGCCTAGACTATAGTAAATGTTTAGTAATGTTTGCTGTTATTACTAATCAATATATATATATATATTGATTTATTGTTAGAGTGGTATTAGCTAATGCAAAAGTGCTTGTTCCAAACTAGGGCTAAAGTACATTCAGGTCAGTTGGCAAATACAGACTATAAAAAGTCAACCCACAAAAATGGAAGCTACATATAAGGTGCTCTTGTCACCTGTAAGTCACCAGTTTCCTTCAGATGGTATGAGACATGCAAGGCAACAGCATCTCATTGGAGAAGAGGTTGAAGGCATTGATCTCAGGAGAACTCTTTAAAGCTGGGAGACCATAAACCTGATTCAAGTGAAGACATGTAATTCAAACATCACTTGAAAACTACCATATAAACCCAGATTTGTTGCTTAGCACAATAACCTTTAAGCAAGAAAACAAACTCTTATGGACTTTGCAAATGAAGACTTTAATATAAAAAATGACCAGTTACTCTAATTGGATTCACCAATTACTATAAAAAGTCTATTTCCCCCTACAGAGCTGTGACCAAAACAGAGAAAATTTTCATTTTACGCTCTTTTGTGCGAGAAAACAAATAACCCTCTTGAATGAATACTGTGTAACCTGAGGCGGCATGTGAGAGTTTAAAGGACTTTATACCCCCTGCAGTGGTAGAATCTACCCATCTTCAAGTTCCATGTGGTTGATAGGCTGTCTCCAAAGTTATTAATGTCTTTAAAGTTATTAATGGGTGTTTTTTAGCTAAGGGCTCAGGACATCCACCATCCAAATGAAAATTTGAACCAGGGAAGAGGGTTTACTTCTCCAGTTACCACCGTATTATAGAAAGATTAGCTTGTACTTTTGAGCTGCTCCAAGAGATTTTACCTGTTTTTCAAATATATGTCATTCTATATAGGAATCCCTGGTTGGGAGATATCATAAGTTGTGGTACTTTCTAGAAGAACCATAATTGACTTAAGTGAAAGGTAAATTAAAATGTATACATAAGTGGGAAAGGTCAGCTTCTGGGACTTTATAGAGTCTGGAGTGAATATAAAATCTTTGGTCTAAAGGTTTAACTGATTTCCCTCTCATCTTATTAACTGAATGGGCATTTAAGCCGTTCCAGGGTTTTTAGAACTGATCCTATTTCTAAGCCATAGGTAAATAAGTGGTAAATTTCATACTAAATTATACTTTCTACTTATTTGTGGAAGTGTTTGGAGACAAAGGGAATAAATGACATAGTAGTCAAAATCAAATGATCACCTTCCACGAGACTTTGAAGATATACAGGGTGCGTTGTGCAAATAAATACACCTCACCTTTTGAAGTCCAGTGTAGGGGAAATCTATTACCAACACCTCTCAAGCCTCTTCTACCAGAACTGCATAAGCTACATGAAAGTTTTACCAGGTACAGGAGAGAGGAAGTGATTGACAAACACACCCTTGCAATAGACCTTTTGTATGGGGCTGCTGCTTTTGTTAGCCCTAAAGCTAAATAGATGGAATAATTTTGATCAAAAAGCAACCACATGAGCTAGTATAAAGAAAAAATACTAACAAGATTCTGGTGAAACATACTATCATAAGAATTTCGAGATATCTGGCCAAGATGGAGGCACAGGTAGCTATACTTTACCTCTGTGCTCAACCAAAATAAGGACAAGAACAAATTTAAAAACAAAAATAACCAGAACTGTCAGAAAATTGAACTGTATGGAAGTCTGACAACCAACTAGTTAAAGAAGAAACACTCATCCAGACTGGTAAGAGTGGGGAGACGGGCAGCTGGGGTGGAGAGGACTCAGGCAAGGCGGTGGCTGGAGGACCAGGCGGTCCCACATTTGCATGTGGGTAAACTGGGAGGAACAACTGGGGAGTGAGACGACCACACAACCCAGGGTTCCAGTGCAGGGAAATAAAGCCTCAAAACCTCTGGCCGTAAAATCCTGTGGGGGCTGCGGCAGTGGGAGAAACTCCCAGCCTCACAGGAGAGTTCATTGGAAAGACCCACAGGGTCCTAGAACGTACACAAACCCACCCACCCTGGAATCAGCACCAGAAGGGCCTAATTGGCTGTGGGTAGCGGGGGAAGTGACTGAAAGCCTGCTGAGAGCCAAGCGAGTGGTATTGTTTCCTCTCGGACTCCTCCCCGACAGATAGCACCACAATGCAGCAGTGGTTTGCCCCGCCCTGGCGAACACCTAAGGCTCTAACCCTTACAATGGAACAGGCACACCAGACAAAGAAATATGGCCCAAGTGAAAGAACAGACCAAAACTCCAAAAATAAAACTAACCAATGAAGAGACGGTCAACCTATTAGATGCAGAGTTCAAAACACTGGTAATCAAGCAATTACAGAAATGGTTGAGTATGGTTGCGAAATAGAGGAAAAAGTGAAGGCTATGCAAAGTGTAATAAAGAAAAATATATGGGGAACCCACAGTGAAGGGAAGGAAACTGGGACTCAAATTCACGACTTGGAGTAGAAGGGAGAAATAAACTTTCAACCAGAACAGAATGAAGAAACAAGAATTCAAAAAAATGAGGAGGGTCTTAGGAACCTCCAGGACAACTTTAAACATCCCAACATCCGAATTGTAGGGGTGCCAGAAGGAGAAGAGGAAAAGCAAGATATGGAAAACTTACTTGAAAACGTGAAGAAAGAGAGCTTCCCCAATTTGACAAAGGAAATGGACTTCCAGGAAGTTCAGAAAGTCCTAAAGAAGTTCTACCCAAGGAAGCACACACCAAGGCACATCATAATTACATTACCCAAGATTAAAGGTAAGGAGAGAATCTTAAAAGCAGCAAGAGGAAAGAAGACAGTTACGTACAAAGGAGTTCCCATAAGACTCTTGGCTGATTTCTCAAAAGAAACCTTGCAGGCAAGAAGGGACTGGCAAGAAGTATTCAAAGTGATGAAAAGCAAGGACCTACAACGTAGACTACTCCATCCAACAAAGCTATCACTTAGAATGGAAGGGCAGATAAAGTGCTTGCCAGACAAGGTAAAGCTGAAGAAGTTCATCATCATCAAGCCATTACTACATGAAATGTTAAAGGAACTTATCTAAGAAAAAGATGATCAAAAAAATGAACAGTAAAATGACAACAAACTCATAACTATCAATAACTAAATCTACGAAAAACAAAAACAAAAACAAGCAAACAACTAGAGAAAGAACACAATCACAGAAATGGAGATCACATGGAGGGTTATCAGTGGGGAGGTGGGTAGGATGGGGGAAAAGGTACAGGGAATAAGAAGCATAAATGGTAGGTACAAAATAAACGGGGGAGGTTAAGAATAGTATAGGAAACGGAGAAGCCAAAGAACTTCTGTATACAAACCATGGACATGAACTAAGGGGGCAGGAATGCTGGAGCAGGGGGGTGCAGGGCACAGGGGAATAAAGGGGAGGAAAAAATGGGACAACTGTAATAGCATAATCAATAAAATATATTTAAAAAATTGTTTTAAAAATTTTGAATTGTCAAGAGTTACATGTATTCTCCTCTTGGATTGTAGACTGAAATTTTGTGAAATCTGGTCACAGGATGGATTTGTTGATGCCTTGGCAAACATGAGTTCTCCTCTTATTCCTCAGGAATCTTTGGGGATTCGTTGCCCCCCCAACCTAAACGATGCCATTGCGACTGTATCCTTTAGGGAGCACCACTGAAATGAGCCAGGCTCGTTTTGGCACCGTACCCGAGTCTCAGCTTCCCAGTTTCCCGTTCTTTCTCTTGCCTCTTAGGAGGCTTGGCAATCTTGCTCTATAGTGTCCGTACAGATCTGTCTTGGTAGTGCCGTCCCAGGAATTCCATCATCACTCTCTCAGTACTCGGTGTGGTAGAGCCCAACACAGGTGACGGGGACGTATGGTGGCACGGGTACTGACAAACAACCTTCAGCGGCCTGTGGGACCTCTCCGATGTCAGTAGCATGCTTCCTCTTGTGAGCTGGTAGGCGTGGAACTTTTATTTTGCTGCAAAACATAAATGCTCACTTGGCATTTAAACTGCCTCTCGTTTGGGGCAGTCACAGCCCCTGTGATTTAAATATGAAAAGTTTTATTTCTGAATTCTTTCTGCTTTATTGTAATTGCCTGAATCTACTTAACAGCCCTATTTCCAAAGACAAGCCGTATAGTAAAGTCCCCTCTCCTCCCCTAATGCATGTACAGCCCTTTCTTTATTGAAGAGCCTAATCTCCACCTTCTTACACAGGCACACTTCTCACTTTCAGTGCTTTTGGAAAACACAGGGTATTTGTCTTTATGTAAAATGATGTCGGGCATCTGAGCCTTTAATGGATTTTGAGACCCTGCAATTCTTTGGGTGGATGAAGGGCACTGTGCTGGGAAATAATGCTTTGAATCCTTCAGGTAAGAATTTTAATGAGAAACAACTGTCAAAGAAGCTCGTTTTCTGAATTTGTACCGCAGTTTTATTTTGAAAAATGAATTTTTGCTAGAACTGGCCCGTGTTGACCAGGGTAGGGGAAAGGGGCTGTTTTAAGTGTCTGAGCAATACTGAAAAAGAAGTGAACCCTCTGAAAGGGAAAGGACATGCTCTCTCTAGTGAAGAAACAGGAGAACTTTCAGCCATCCCTCTAGGCCAGTGTTTTTTCTGCTCTGCAGCACTCTTGTAAATTTGTAAATTTGCCACAGCTTACTTGTAAATTTGCCAGGGTGGCAGGGACGCATGACTCTGAGCTGGGAGGCCTGCCAGCTATCAGAAGCCCCCAACTCTTAGAAGGGAGGAGGGGGAGGGTGCCCAGAGACCACCCCAGGTTGTATTTATTTGGAGGGATACTTGCTGGTACTGATAGCAAATCTCCCTAGACAAATGCAGCCCATGTTGGAAGAATGGCTTGGTGAGAATTCCATCAACTCCCCAGTATCAGATCTAACACCTTATAAAATAAATCCTTACATTATAACAAAAGTAAGTACAGCCTTCCTATCTGGCCTTATATGTCACCCGATCTTTCAGATTCTTCTGTGCCTGAATCCATCTCACCAGAAACCCCGTGTTTATTCTCAGTAAGCAGAAACCCATAATTCTTATGCATTTTATCGATTTTCCCTCTGTTCACAAATCTGCCTTCATTCCTCTTCATTCCTGGTTACCTCATTGTCCCTCGGCCTCTGAAGAATCATCTCACACCCACAAGTCAGACAGATTAATGTCCCTATTTCCCAAGGTGTGTGTTTGGTCTGACTCCAGCTGACCACTGGGATTTTGAGCCAAGACCTTTCCCTGAGGGAAACTCCTTCCTTTTTTGTACTAAATTTATGCATATTCCTGATCCTCAGTCTGAGCCTGAAAAAAAAAATTTATTTAACTTTCCAAATATTTCTGAGAAGAAACCTAACACTCTCTTATCATACCCAAACCTCCCTTGAACCTTTGAACCCTGTAAGGGAGTATAGGCCCTCTTAAAAATTTGGAATGATTTGTGTTGCATTATTAGGGAATTTTAAATCAATATCTCTCAACCTGGGTGATTCAACCAGTGGGTTACTAAACTAAGTATAGATGAGAAGAGCTGGCCTCCTCCACCCCTTGGTCATGCTCACTGAACTCACCATCTAGGATCTGCCGTATTAATAGGAACTCAGAAGAGCAAAGCAAATTTGACAGTGGTGGCTGAGAGGTGGGCTTAGGGAAACAGAGAGGTGAGGAAGTGTTTTGTCCTCTTGAAGAAAGCAGGGGAGAGAGAAACAATTCTAGAAGAGACTGCTACCATAACTTGTATTTTAGAGATGCTATTCCAGTTGTCGTAGTTTTGTTGGGCAGAGTGACATGCTTCTTCTAGACAAAAAAAGTTACTGTTTGTCACTTTAAGAATAGTTTTCAGAGAAAAAGCTGTCTAAACATGTTTTAGTTTTGTTGACATCTATGATGCTGCAGGATCACATTCATGTCACAACATTCACCACATTCATGACTTTTATTTAGAGAAATACCAGAGATGAATAGTAGCAGCATGTCTACACAGGGAGAATTCAATGTCAAAATACTTAGGGCAGTGTCCCCCTTTCATGTCCCCTCGTTATCCTCTCCTCTCTTTCCTCCTCTCCCTTTTTCCCTCCTTCCTTCTCTCTCTCTCGCTCTCTCCCTTCCTTTCTCCCTTCCTTTCCTTCATTTCTCTTGCTGCAATGAACCAGAGGGTTAGTCCTTGGCAGATCTTTGCAAAGCTTTGGAACTATCATTCATTACATTCATACATACACATATGTGCACAATTCAGTGAGTCCAGTCAATGTTCAAAATTATATGGGATTCAAAACAATGGTTAGGTGCGTTAATTAGATAGTAAGTTCTTGGTTTTGTTTTCTTATTGTGTTGACTGAATAGCTTAAGGTGTGGCACTGAGAGCAATGCAGTGACTAGTAATTCTGGTCTCAATGGGAGAAGACAAAGAAAGGGAGCTCGAGGGGACCAGAAGAGGTGGGAACAGGCTGGCCAGAATCTTTCTTTCTCGTGTCCTCTGTGCCGATTGACACAAGGGATTGTGTCATGCTTACTCTGGTGAAGATAAGTGGGAAGCATCAGTATAGCCCAGCTATCTCCATACATGGGAAAGAAGAGTTCCTTACAATACTAGTGTTGATAGAGATGTCATTTAATGTAGTCACAACAAATGATGAATCAAGTTAATCCAATTTGTATGTGTCTGTACATAGCTTTACCTTAAATTCAGGCACACATTTTACCTTCCTTGCATCTAGTAGCTATAATAAAGTAGCTATGTCAACTGAAAAAAACCATGGGTTTTTGAAACATGCATTTAGGAGTAATGTCAGAATAAAGGAGATGAAGCATATGCAGTTTTTTTCTAATATAATAGAAGATGCAAATAATCAAATTGAGCAGGTTTTGAATCTTCTTGTTTATAAATTATCCATTTCATGGTAGTTCGTACTTTTCAAGATGGCTGCTGTGAGATCTCCCATCACACATATACTTCTTGCAACATGATGTTGACAGTCCTCTGACACAGAGGAGCAGTTTGTGTCCACTCCTCTGAGAGGGTCTGTGACTATGACGCAAGTGACATTATGTAACTTCCAAGGCTAGCCATAAAAAGGGATTGACCTAGTTTCTACTTGGTTTCCTTAAGACACTTGCTCTTGGAACCCTGCCACTAAGCTGTGAAGAAGCCAAGCAGCCACAGAGAGAAGCCACATGTAGGTGCTCTAGCTGACAATCCAGCTGTGGTCCTACCTGCCACCCTATATCACTCAGCAGTCACACGTGTGATTGAGCCTTCGGATGATTTCAGCCTCTAGGAGTCACCCCCAACATCTGAGTCACGTAGCTCTTGCTTAAAACAAATATACACCTGTGTATTTGCTGTTGTAGGACACTAAGTTTGTGGTATTTTCTTATGCAGCAATAGATAATTCTAACACAGAACTCTCTCCTCCCAATGGGAATTTTCTGTTGGTCTATAAATATCACATAAAAAATCCACCTATAATGAAACCATCTAAACTAGAATCTTGATTTCTTAAGATTTAGCACCAGGAAAAAGTGAATGTCCCATGCAAAATGAGTATCATGGGCTAAGAAAAAGAAGTATAAGAGCAAATGCAGCTATCATTAACAATGCTGCAAAGGTTCTCATTCCCGGGTACCTATAACACACCATCCAGTGTACTAAAGCAGAGATGAATTGAGAAATGTTTTTTGAGAGAGGTAGTTGGCTTCAAAAGATCAGAAGAAGAGGGATCTGAAGAAAGAAGAATGGACAGGATAACAGAATGTGACATGAGCTAAGTCATGGACGTGGGATGAGTCTGGTGTCCCTGAATTTCAGAATCTCAAGATTCTAAGAGACCAATTAGATTTGTTCTAACTCACCACTCAGGTCCAATTCGTGAGTCTCTCTCATCTGCAGTGTATCAGAAAAGTTATCATCTAGTGTCTGTTTAAACATTTCTGATGCAAGGGAGAGCCACCTTAACTTCCTGAAGAAGTTAGCCGTTAGAGACTTCTTCCTTAGGTTAATCTAAAATCATCTCCCTGCAAATATTGTCTTTTGGTTTTATTGTGAGGTTGCATCTTCTGTTGGAGGTTTGATTCTAAATCCAATGTGAGGCGACAGTTGCCTATGGCCAAACTTGGTCTTGAAAGTCTCTCAGGAGAGCACTCTAATAGTCATTAGAATTATGACTTCTCAGCCAGCATTCCCTCCAGGGTTGAAATTCCTCACCATTTTTTTGGTTGAGAAGCAAAGTAGTTGGCTTGTGTATAGGAGAAATATGGATAAAAAATATGTATTTTTCAAGGCTAGAGTCCTACTCAGACAGGGGAAATGGTTATACTCTGAGAGGCAAAAGGGTCCTGAAATGGGGTTTTCACACTTCTTGTTTCCTGCACATTTGGGGACACGGTTATATTCATAAAGTAGACTAAGTAGAGGAGCCAGCTGTCTAGGTTGTTCAGGGTGAGGCAAAAGTAGGTTTATGGTGGTTTATATGGAAAATAATACAATCAATAATAATTAATAATATAAGAATAAACTGTATTTCACATACTCTCAATGGTAAAGCTACTTTTGCCTCACCCCATATTTTTCCCTTAAAATGTGATTATTTTCTCAGATTTCATATAATTGAATTTGTGTTCATTTATGTATAGGATGTAACATCACTGTAGGCCTATCTACTAAAGCTACATAAGACAAGTCTACTGTCTTCTCCATGAAAACCTTTAAAGGCAATTATTAGAACTCTTGAGACTGATCCAGATGAGACATCAACATTCCTTCAAATGTTTCTCATAGAAGATTATTTTGAGGCTCTCACGCTCTCATATTCTCCTCCAAACATGTGTCCTTAAGTATAAACCCCAGAACTGATTAGACTGTCCATGTGCAATTAGAGAGGTGGACACATATATTGTTCTAAATACTCACTTGTTACCCAAAAATTACATTTGGGTTTTTGACAACCATGTAATTATAATTACCAAAACCCAAACTGTTTTTAAAAATTGCAAAATAGTCAAACATGTAAAAGATAAAATAGCAGACACCCAGAACTCATCAACAAGATCAAAAGATGGTAGCTTGCCTCTTTCTTTATACGTGTTTTTATTTGCCCAGATCTCCCGCCTGCTGTATTTTACACCCATATAACCACACTATGAAGAGTTACTGATTCAATAACTATTTATTGAATCCCTACTGTGTCCTCTTTGATCTTAATATTGCAATTCAAATGTATTATGTACTATCTCAGCCTCACATCATTCACAAATTTGATTCAGGGCTCTTCATACACAACATTTTTTGCAACCATGAATGGGATAGGGTTGATGACGCAACCCGTGACCCACCACTAATGACAGTCCTCTGGACTGGCTGAAGCATGATTGTATTTCTGTGACCCTGTGCCTTTATGTTGTTCCTTCTGCCTGGAATGGCTTCTTCCTTCCTTTATCTGACTAACTTATTACGTTAATGAACCCTTTGAGACTCAGTGTCAGCTGCTCCAGGATCCTTCCCTCCTCATTACCTTCTCAGTCAAGTGCCCCGCCTTTGAACATTTCTTTATCATCCCACCAGTGCCCTATTGTAATCGCTGGTACTTATGTATTTCCCCCATCTTTAAGTTCTTTAATAGCAAAATGTCCGCATATTTATTTTTATATTCTTAACCTTTTTCAGTGTGCCAGAACTTAAAAAGTGCTAGCTCATAGGAGGTACCCAAAAATGCTTGTTAAATAAACATGTAAGAATAAAACAATTTAGTCAAATATTTCTTCCTTTTTTTACAGGAATACTTTCCACAATATCCCCAATAGATCATCACTTCTAACCACAGAGAATTTGCTAGCCCACAGGACAACCCATTCCTTATTTAAATGGTTCTGGATTTTGAAAGTCTTTTCTCATATTAAACCCCAAATCCGTTTCCTGTACCAACACTGTAAGTTCTTATTATCCTGGACATTCTTTTCTGAATGTCCAGGATTCTTTTATGGCACTCACTTGGGTAACTAAGTAGTTATTACTGAATATGTTTTACATATAAGCTAGCAGAGCTGAAGAAATTATTTCAGTGCTCAGGACTGAGGCACTTTCTGTGGCATCCCATTAAGGATTTCTGCCCTGAATTCTTTCCAGAAGCTAATTGGGGCTGCAAAGACCACAGAGCACAGGTGTTCCGTGTTCTATACAGCTCACGTTCCTATGTAAACATGCCGCTACTTTCTCGAGCATCGCGAACTCCTGGGTGGTCTTAGGGCTGCCTTCAAAGGGAAACAAGTTGGAATTTTCTCAGATTGCTAATCATTTGAGGACCTGGTTAGCGTACAACTAGTCTATATTCTGGAATCTCTATTTATTGAGTCCACGAGTTCACACCCGAGGAGAAACCTAAGTGACTAACTGTGGCCCCAAACTTGATGGAACAGCCAAAGGGTTGTAGGGAAAACAAAATTTAAAGAAGCAGGTAACTTCTGTACTAGAATCAATGCCTTTCTATAAGTTCTTGATCAAAACTGTTACTTAACAAGGCAGAAGCAATTGACATTGTCTCCTGGATATATGGAAGCAAAACATTTCCTTAAAATTTAGGTTTTCCCCAACAGGTTGTAGATTTTTCAAAATGGTGATCAGCAGGCAAGATTTTATAACAGAACGTTCATTATTCTCTTCGTAGAGAATGTCAGTGATTCTTGTCTGCCGGGCACTGTGATGGGAACTTCATAGAACTTACCTCATGCAACCCTCATAATAATCCTGGAAAATAAATATTATCTCCATTTTACAAATGAGGCACCAGAGGGTCAAGAAAATTAAGAAACCTGTTCAATGTCTCAGAATTACTAAATTGCATAAATAAGTTAAATCCAGATGGTTCTTACTCCAAGGTCCATGGGCTTTACATCAGGTCATGTTGCCCTTCATGGGCTTCACTACATGATCTTGTATTTGGAGTTGAACTCTGCCTTCATTTCCTGATCCCATATTCCTGGATAACCCCTTATATCTGCATGAAGTTGGGTACCATCCTCTTAGGACAAAGTTATAACATCTTTGCCTTATTACCCAGACTGTATCTAATTCTGTTTTACAATGTCACCCTTAAGAATATGCAGGAAGCATGAAGATGATCGCATGAGTATCTTATAGCTTTTCTCTTTTACCTCATTTGGGTTGGCAAAAGGGGAGGGATAGGAAGAGGTGATCTTTAGTTAATAGTGCCCAACAGAAGTATTTAGTAAAAAAATTAGTATTTAAAAAAATATATTGAGTCATTTGGACTGAGAAGCCAGGGATAGCTTTTGTTGGTATTGATTGTGAACATCTTCTTCATATTATTTAGCCTTCACATTTTTCTGTCACCTATCCCCACGCCCCATGCATCACAGCAGATGATTTAGACCAATGTTTGCCCAAACCTGACCCTCTGCCGATTTTCATAAGTAGAATTTTAATGGAGCACAGCCACACTGACTAATTTATATTGTCTGTGGCTGCTTTTGTACTAGCAAGGCAGAGTGAAGTCATTGCAACAGACTGTATAGCCCACAAAGCCTAAAATATCTACTTTCTGGACCTTTACAGGAACATTTTGCTGACTCCTGCTTTAAGAAGAACAGAAATATATGGATGTTGCAGTCTAGTAATGAATCTTTGTGTCTAGACTGTGATGTGGAGGAATTTGGACTTGGATGGCTGAACTCGAACATCTTTAAAGGCTCTTCCAGCCCTGTACTTCAAGGATATAAAAATTCAGCATTATGTATCTATATAATTTTTTTCCTCATAAATGAAGTATATACAGTGGGACCAAGATAGCAGATGTGAACTTGGAGTATAATGGATATGTTAAAAACAGGCATTTCTGTTTTGTTAATTCTTACTATGCCGATGCTCAAATAGAGCAAATTATGTATCCAGCACATTAGTTAAATTTTGAATAGCCTCTAAAGACTCTCAAGACTGGATATGTGGAACTGGGTCATGTCTGATTATATTGACATCAACAAGTATTTGAGAGAAGCCTATCCACATAATTGTACTATTTTCCTTGTCGGTGTTTGTAAAATATTATTCATGTCTTCAGTGAAAACTCCCTCCAGTCATGGAAGCTTGTAATTATGTGAATGTTTTATTAATTTATTTATTGACCATCAACCTTATGCATGCAGCTACGTGAAACAGTGGAGGAAATGCAGTCTCTGCCCTGGAGGACTGTGTTGCTCGGTTCTTGGACTCTCTCCCCCTGCCTCAGGACCTGTTATAATGTTTTGGTTATTTTTAAGGTATTTCCAAATAAGTAAGATGCATGTCTGAAAAATTATGTATAATGTCAGAGGCCCAAATCCTTGAGACCCAATGCCTGTTGGGTTTTTTTTCTGCATGCTTGGGAACATTGGCTGCATTTTAATTAGAAAACCCATGTTTTGAAATTACAGTTTTTTTAAGCCTCCTGTATTCTCTGTAGATCTTCATTTGGCTTGCTGGCTAGTCACCTGGTCTTTTAACTTGGACCAGACATTCTGTGAATACATGAAGGATGTCAAAAGTAGATGTTTACAGACATCTGATCCCTGATGTATTGCTTGAAATCATCACGTACAAATACTTTAGAATACTTCTAGCATCTATGCTAGAAAATAAAAAGACTGAATTCATTTTTTTACCTACTGAATTTAAAATCAAACCAGACTTATCTGAGTAATACAACAGAAAGTATACAAATACCTGTAGAATTTAGAATGATTTGCATAGGGAGAAAAGTATCTTATGATTTGAAAATTGGAAAAAGGTTTATCTTGGAAAGAAAAAACCATCCTGCCAGAGAAGACGTTTGTTTCTCACGTGTGGACCTTAGGGATGGATCGTGGGCATGACCCACCAGGAGGGCAGAGCTGTCTGCACGTTGCACCCGCTCGCTGCCATTGTGGACTCGTTGATGGGATGTGTTGTAAGTGTTCTCAAGTCAGCCGATGTATGAATAGCTTGTCTTCTGGGTCAGTAAAGAGCTGAATTTTCATCACTTATTTCTTTAGTATTTCCTCTCTTTTCTTCACTTGTGTACCTAATAAAATATTTTATATTCTCTACTTAGAAAGTTTTTGTCAATGAATGACTTCACTGTTTCAATTAGCTCATTAGTATGTCTACTGAGAATCTCCCTCATCCTCTGAAAATTGCATGAAATTAGACTTATAGGCAAGGAAATCTGGGGAGAAAATGTATAAGTTTTAAAATTATTTAAAAGAAAACTTTTGTAATGGTTCTAGATAAATTCATTAAGATTATTTCACATAAGAATTTGTCAGTTAAAATAATTGGCTCAATGACCAATTTGTTCACTTAATGATTTATAATTTTTTCAACAAGTAATAAATTAACAGGAATTTGTGTTTCAGTCAAGCTGCTCAATATACAGCTTACTTTGGGGAGAGATAATTTCTTTGAAAATTATGGTGTCAGGCATGTCGCCAATCTCAATAATTTTTTGAACATGGTATGGTAAATTTTTATCTTCCAATATATTTTCAACTCAGTCTATTGCTTTTCTTACTTCTCATATTTTTTTCCTTGATCAGGAAAGGAAGGAGTTGGATTAGGAGCAATTCACTGGGAACGTTCTTGTATATGAATAGGGAGGGGTCTTTTCGTGCACGTGATAATGCATGCATGCAGTGATGTAATGAGAGTGTGAAGATGCCCAGTGGCTTTAAGCTTGGAATTTTTTCAAGCAAGTATGCTAATAACTACAAAGCAACAAGTCCTTTGTGAATCAATAATATTGGGAAAGTGGTCTTTTGACAAATTTGTTCTTTGATGAATTGGTAGTCAATGACTTATATTTGGATGGTTGTCTACACATTGGTCTACTTATGAAATCATCTTTCCTTGCCCAAGATAGACTCACTTAGGCGGACTGCCAAAAACAGTCTCATCCAGAAGCAGGTGAATGAAACTTTTGCCATATTTTCCAGCTCTATAGGCTTTACTACAATAAATTATTGTACTCCATGTAAATGAAAAATATCTTAAAATGTCTTTTGGGGGCATGTGGAGGACCTTTTATAATAACTAAAATATTTCAATGTGATAGCATGAAAAATAAGTCTTTATTTTAATCACTAAATTACTCATAACTCCTAGCAGGAGGTAAATGAGTTGACTATGCATAACAGGAAGGCAGAAAGAAGAAGGGTATATGTAGAAAAAAACATTTAAGTCTGGAAGGGATAGAGGAAATAAATATGCCTGAGAAAAATGGCACAGGGCCATTAGAGTTTGGTGGGTGCTTAAGTACATTGGTGTATATTCTAGTATGAGACAAAGAAAGTTCATATGTATTAAAGATAGAAGGTCCACCCTCCCAAAACATTCAGCAGCAAATATTTGGCTATAGATATAGGCAATTTCCAGGCTTGCTTTGTTGACCTCGTCCTGCCCACATACCTTACCAATGGAAATGAAGGGTGCAAGACTGTATGTAAGGCCGGGCGTGCGTTCTGAAGTTTCAGTGACATTGGACAGAATCCACTCCACTAATGTTTTCAATGGTGACAGCCAGAGCCTGATGTCAAGAGGATGGTAGAATTGACTATCCAAATAATGAAGGTACTAGATGTCACTGCCAAGATATTGATCTGCTTTCTTTTCTGTTAAAAGGACGCTGGCAGCCATGAAAGAAAAATCTGTAGAAAAACCCCAAATATCACTCTACCAAGTTTCCCTTTGCAACTTGTGTAAGATGTCCGGGGTTTTAGGTAGAGCTTTCTGTTCTATAACTGTAAAGGTGTTAGATTTCTTACTCCAGGTATCAGTACGGAGCCTAGACTTCTCACCAACCTGTTGTCCTAACAAAAAGGAACTAAACTTGAGATCCTTGGAAATTCTTCTGGGTATGAGTCTTTGTCTTTCCATTTCTTTTTTTTTCTTTTGCCTCTTGTTTTCACTGGATTGAATCCACGCCTTTCTTCACTGAAGAAGGAGCCGCATCAGGCAAAAAGGTTCAGGAAAAAGGTTTTTTTTTTTCCACCTCCATAATTTAGGTAGCAACACAGACATCTGGCAGCAAGGAGTTATAGAAAACTCCTTTATTCCACCCCCCTTTTTAAAGGGAGCCATTACTTCAGGTAGAAGATATCAGCTAACATATTTCTGCAGGCATTGGGCTCTTTCAAGACCTCCATTGGTGATCAAACCAAATATTTAAAAGGACATTCCCGTAAACAAAAGCATGGTCTACATTCACAAACCATTTTCGGTAAGATCTTTTTCCAGTCAAGATTCTGACCATCTGCTTGCCATCTTATATTTTTTAATATTATTCTGTCAAATACATGCTCTGTCAATGCAGGTAAAGGAATACTTGAAAAATCTGAACATACACAAATCAGTGGGTCCAGATGACATGAATCCTGAAGTCTGGAGGGAATTAGCTAATGCAGCTTTGCAAATAAGTACCCAAAACAGAGCAGCCTCACAATATTTTATCAAACCACCCTCCTTTCAGGAAGTACACAGGTAGTAAAATAAATACAATCAACATTGTCTTAGACTCTGCTGGCATAAATTGTTACCTTGGACAAGTTACTATTTACAAGGCCACACATATGAGCTTACCCCACTACTTACTATACAAGTAGTGGGTAGCATATCACCAAGAAAGAACAAAAAACAAAAAAGTTGCACGATGGTATTTTACTAAAAGTTATAGAGGAAATCTATAATTTATTATTTACCAAGGGTGGCTTTTCAAGATCTAGAAAAGGATAAACCACATAGGAGATGTAGCTGAGGGGTCTGAGGGAGACATCTCAGGACTGTAGGCCAGAATGACCTCAGTTTTGGCCTTAGTTACATCATGTGGCTATGTGACCACAGCCTGGGGCCTCGTGAGGGCAAAAGCGAGGAATCTGGCTATCTCTTCTTTGCCAGTTGTGGTGAATTTAAAAATGCCTTCAAATTCTTAGACACACCTCTCACTGAGAGGTAGGGTCTATGTCCCCTCTCCTAGCATCGGGGCTGCTTTATAACTGCTCCAACCAACAGAGTGTAGTAGAAGTAATGCTGTAACAGTCCCAGGCCCAGCCTCTAAGAGGGCTGCCCCAGTGCCCTCTGGGAAGAAAACTACCAGGTAACAGGTTGAAGTACTGTAAGGCCGCCATGGTGTGTGGAAGCCCAAGCTCCTGACCCACAGAACCGTGAGCTTGATGAAGCGGTTGTTGTTTCACATCAGCACGTGACGGTAGTTTGTAGCAAGAGGTAGAACTGGCAGGTCTCCTTTTTCTTCAGGAAACCTTGCTCCTCTTTCATTCTGTGTTCCTCTCCTTTCCTTTTCTCATTTCCCTTTTTCTCCCTCTATTCCTTGCTACTTTCCCATTCTGCCATGCTAAGATAACTAAGCATATTTTAATGTTTGCTTTGTTTGTAAACGAAGTGGGATTTTGGTACTATTTTTGTCTTCTTGTTCATTATTTTAGCAGAAGGTGAGCTGTGCTTAAAAGTTTCTCTCAAAACACAAAATTAGTAGATCATTATTTCAATGTAGGCATTAAAGAATTTTTATCAGTGGCCTAGAACCTTTAACAAAAGTGTATTTAAATATGAAAAACTGGAAAGTACTTGAGCATCTAACAAAGTGATTAAATACTGTGCAGCTAATAAAAGTGTGTACTTCTGGCTATGTAGGAACTTGTATTACTGCCTCTGCCCTGTCTGAACACGCTCACCTTGTTCACTCTGACCCAGTTACCGAGACCCTGGTGCTGTTCCTCAACCACAGTACACGTGTTCCCACGTCAGGGCCTTTGCATATGCTGTTCCCTCTGCCTGGGAAATTTCAAGAAATGCACGCAACTTGCTCTCTTTCTTAGCTCAGGCCTCTGCTTATCAATGTAACCTTCCTTGACCATTTTATATATAACATCGGACTCCTCTCCTTCCTGACATTCCTTATTTCCCTTACCCTGCTGTATTCTTCTCCTTAATTCTTATCACCATCCGATATATTGCAGATTTCCTTATTTCTTCACTGTCTTCTCCCCCTGGAAAAACAGCTCCATGAAGTCTGAGACTTTGTGTGTTTTGTTCAGTGTCTACTCTCAGCATCTTTAAAATTGTTTAGCATATATTTATAGAATGACTCAAAGAAGCATGCTGTGCAGCTGAGATGCAATTAATTTCATCTGCTGCCAAGCTACTGACAATAAACACATCATTAAGGGAAAAGAACAGGTTATGAAATGGTATGGAGAGTTTATACAGATGCTTTGAAAACGTGTAATAGTCTCAACTAGATGCATAACTAGAAAAGAGTCTCATTTTGCAAACCAGATGCCAAAATTAAAGGAAGCCTTGGTGCTCCGTCCTGGGCGACAGAACAGCACATGGGTTCCTGAGAGAATGGCCTGGGCTTGGATGATAGGTGGTGCAAGGAAGGAAAAGGAGGCAGAACGTGGGCTGCGCCAGAACTAGAGGAAGCACTACTTTTCCTATCCAGTAGCTATTTTTTCTCTTTCTTACAAACAAAATCCAGATTTCACTTGAACTTCCTTGCAGTTAGGAGACCATGTGCAAAGAGCTGCCTAATGAGAACTCAAGTGGAGGTTCCTGAAAAAGCATTTACTTTTCTGACATAGGTACTACCCTTTCCTGCGTTCCCCTTCTCCCCGCCTTCGAAGGATATGAGGCCTAGCGCTGCAGCAGTCAGTCATATCGAAACCACGAGGCACCAGCTATGAGGCGAAGACTTCCATGATAAGTGCAGAGAAACTGAAAGATAGAAAGAGCCTGTACCATCTTCACCCTGCTTTTCTGTACTTCTCATTTTTGCAGCCAAACATGATCCTCCCAACAGACACTTTGGGGGTTTAAACACTGTTTATTTTCTTCTTTCATCCTACCATTTTTTTTTTTTACAATGACCATATGCTACTTATATAATTAGAAAAAGTAATATGTGTATGTATGTGTACATATATACTTCAGAATAGTCGTGAAAAAAACATTTATTCTAAACCTGAGGCAGGAATTTTTTTTTTTCCTTCCCTGGTCCACTTGTCCAAAGAAGAGAGAGCCGTATTCTGAGTTTCTGGGCTAGCCATTCCCCCTTCTGTGACCTCGTTTTATACACTGAGACAACTTCAAATATCTGGTCAGTAGTTGATGCTGTGATCTCAAATTTCTTTGTAATGACCTCCTCTGGTGAGCTGGCTCTTGATTGAGCGAGACAGATCCTGGTTCTCCAGCTTAAAAACCTAAGACAGAAGCAAACAAAAAAATTGTCTTCTTCTCCTTGGCCTTATGCTAGCAGAATAAAATGAATTTAAAAAGAAAAGAACATATTCCCTTAGGCTAGGATCAGAAATGGGCTAACCAAGCCCCTCCCACCCCGTCTTCTTTGTTAGTTTGTTTGCCTAGGCTGAGTCTGGTTGCTGCTTACCCACTCTAGGGGAGGCCCTTTGTGCAGACTCTGTCTCTCCAAAAGAGAGGAGTTTCCAACCACACAGTCTACCTACCGCTCTGCTGCTGCTCCTGAAATATCTCTCACCAGCATCGCAGCTCAGTTGTGCGGGTCCAGGTTCTTTCTACCTGAGGAATCTAAGCTATTACAGCCCCCAGGCCCTGATTTCTCCTTCAATTTACCTTCTTGAAAGTTGAGGAAGTCCAATAAATAATTTACTTGCTTTCTTTTACTTAAACTCTGGACCAAGTAAGAAGTGACAAAAGAGTAAGGCAGCTAGGAATGGAAAACACGTATATTTTTACTAAAAAAGGTGATGTTGTTGAATGTTTCCTCTATCAGCCACTGGGCTTCCACAATGACACATTTACCAACCCAGTCTCGGTTAGCATTTGGTGACCATAGCTCCTTCCCCGGGAGAGGACTTCCTTCTATAAAACTGTGACATGAAAAAACAAAGCAATACTCTATCTTCTGGATTGGTGGCTCCCCAAAAATAAAATGAAAAGGAAGGCCGATGTGTGCCTAGCTTCTCTTTCCCAACTCCTGAGTCAGACACAGGTACTCTTTTTCTTGTTCAGAGTTTCTGCTTAGCTCGCTCCTGCCCTCCCGCACTCTACCTAGGCCAAAGTCGGCTGTTCCACTTACCCTGATGCATCAGTAGACAACGCCCCCCACCCCCCATGTCCAACTCCTCCCTGCAGGAAGCCCACTCCAGAGTGGTGTTCTGTTAGGGTGGCAGATGCTCCAGTTCTCCTTCCCACTAGTCCATGGACAAAAGTTTAATCTCTCCCAGCTGTACCCATTCATCTATATATACTTTACATCAGTTGGGTCTCGGTCTGAAGATCTTACTCTAGATAAGTACTCTCTGGATTAGGAACATATGAAAAGACATATGGAGTCTCTCTGGCCAGCTCTGACTTCAAGAATTATGAAGGAGAAAGCAGTTGTTTTTTAGCAGCTTTGGAAATACAAAGTTTACTATCAGGTTCAGGGACTAGACCCCAATCTGACTCTGCCGTTCTCTCACTCTAAGACTTCAGCACTTGGTTTAACCAAAGATTTGGTTTCCTTATTTGTAGAAATGGAGTGTCATTCATATTATCCCTCCCTGGCAGGGATAATTTACCTTTTTATAAATTTTCCCAGAACAAGGCCCTAGGAGGTAATCAAGACATATTGCTTCTCATTTTCTATCTCTACTCCAATGTAAGAAAAGTTTCTCTAAGAGTTTTATGGTAGTCATTTTAAGTCTTTAAGTTCATCTAGCTTTTGGATACGCCTATTCTTTCTGTTAGTAGAAACTGCACGTCTTAAAGAAAAAAAAAAAGCTACTCTTTCTCCTTATTTCTTTCCAGATACTCTATTGAAGTCAAACATAATCCACACAAAACAACAACAAGCAAAAAACAACCCCCTGTCCAAAGCCAACATGGCTGCTGTGCAATACAGTGGGACCAGTTATGGACTGTGATGGGCATTCCAAGCCCCATGTAACCTGGTGGGAACTGGTGGAGAGGACCATGAATCAATTTACTCTATTCTCAACGAATAAGAAGGAGCCTAAGCCACAGCTCCTCTTTGGAAAGTTTTTTTCTAGCTTGGCAATGCTTTCTTACACTCACTATTAATAATTATGACCACTTGTCTGTGAATGAACAAGTAGTAGGTACCTCCATGACTTATTCTTTGAATGCCCAGCTGCTAGCCTAAGGGCAGAAGTAGCAGGCGTTATGCACTTTTACTGAATGAATGATCAATCTAGAACCAAACATCTGATTCAAAGGGCACCTAGGTAAAAGGCATCATGAAAAACAGTGTTGTTACTGTGGTTATTTTCCGTAAGTCTATCTTATTTAAAAATAACTTTCCCCTGTATGCCGTAGGGAGAGCTCTCTTTGTACAATAGTTGTGCGTCATATATTTTGTTATTGCTAGACTTCAAAGATATTTAATCACTTCTATTTGCAATGAATGTCCTAATCAGAAGAATGCCTTGAGTAAATTTGTGTATTTTCCCATTGGGTCACATCATAATTTCAAAGATTATTTTAATTTTATTCTAATCAAGCGACTTTAGTTTCAATGTGTTTGTCATTCTCTCAAGAAGATACATTCAGAATGTGTTTGTAATGTAAATTCTCACCCCCTAATTTATATGTTGTCAAGTTTGGATTTTAGTATACTGTATTTGACTTTCTTAAAGCAGGGCACACCTGAATAAGCTTTGGGGATAAAAGGAATACAAAAAAAAATTGTGAGGAAAACATCTGATATAGTTTTACTTGCAAAGTTCAAATTTTCTGAATGGGATCAAGATGGCATGGCTTGAAATGTGGCTGAAGGGAATAAGAGAAATATGGGAAATGTCTACATATCTGAAAGCAGTAGTGATGAAGGTCTTATACCATATTTCCTTGTGTATTTCTCCTTGGATATTTCCACACATGCACACACACATTGAAGAAAGCAAACGGAGAATTGCCCTGTCTCTTCCCTAGAATCATTACTGTCCCATACATTCTTCTGTTATGCGATAATGGCTACTCCTGCCAGCATTTACTTTTTAAAGTAGATTTCGCTTTGACTTTACCAAACAAGAAAAAGGATTGAATTTTAAAAGCAATGAAATTCTGCTTTCTACTGGGGGAGGAACTGTCCTCAAAGCTCACTCCTCTAGCCCTTCAAAGGCCTTTCATCCCACCTATCAGTTTTGCTTTGTCCTTGCGCCCATGCAACAGACCTTTTCATCCAGCACCTGCTAGGGACCCAGGTACTGTAAGTCTGTATGTGTGTGGGGGGAGTTGGGTTGGAGGGGATACTGTCCCTGTCCTCACTGGCCTTATAGTCCAAGGAATGTTTGGATGAAATTAATCAGCCATATCAGGTCATAGAGTCAGTGTCCAGGTCAGACACCTACCTCAATGACAAGTTATTCACACTGCATCCTATATTTTGTCCATATCTGTATTACTAGAATTTTCTTCCTTGTAGCCACATTGAATAAAGTTTATCTCTCTTCTGCAAGAAGTTTGAAGTTTTCAGAAACAGCCACCTTTTCCTTCTGAGTGATCTCTCCTCCAGGCCAACTAGACCTAGCTCCTCGACTCTGACATGACTATGAATTCCTCAAGGCTTTGTTTTAGTTAGGTTTGCTGCCAGGGACTGAAGACCAAACTAGTAATGGTTTAAATAAAATATGAGTGTATTTTTCTGTCTAAAACTTTAGGTGGTTTATCTATGACTAGCATGGCCCTCCACAATACCGCATACCCAGGCACCATCTAGCTCATTGCTCTTCTGTACACGGCTTCCATTTACAGGCCTGTGTAGGGACATCCAAGTTCTAAGCAGCAGGACAGGGGAGAGGGCAGAAGGACCCAAGTGTGCATGCATGCCATCCTTTCAGAAAGGTGTCCAGAAACTGCCACTTTGCATATATGTCATTGATCCAAACTTGGTTACATGCCTGCACCTCTGAGGAAGAGAGACTGGGAAATGCAGTATTTCCCTGGGAGCCATATGCCCTTGGAGGTAAACCTTGGAGGCACTGTTGCTTTAGAAGAAGAAATAATGGGCACTGGAGGCAACTGGTTGTATTTAACACAGCATCCCATTTCCTCTTTTGTCACTCATGAAAGGTTGAGGCCAAAGCTGAGCAGAACTATTACTGCCTTCTTTTTTTTAAAAAAAGGTAACACGCTCTAAAAATTTGATGAATTTTAGTTTATCACACAGATATGCAAGAGACTACTTTTACTTTTCTGAATCAAATTAAATATAACTCTGAGTCTTTCCTCACCATACTGATGAAAAATTCATGATCACTTCTTTATTATTGCCTCCATGAGGTCAAGTAGGGTAGGACTGAGATCAAGAAGGTAGTATGTGCATTCTGAAAATTGAGGAATGTGCCCCTTACCCTCAGATGATCATAGTCCCCCACGAGTGTTGCATTACCCAAGTCCATTATGGTTCATGAAAACACAGGAGCATTTCTTCCTTACATTCCATGCTTGAGATTAGATTTTTTTTTTTTTTTTGTGCTAAAACTAGAGTAAAAGCTTTGATGCCTGGTGCCCAGCTTTCCAGTGCATTTCTTTCTATGACTCTGTTAACCTCCCAAGGATGCTGCAAAGCCCCCTCCTTTCTCTTCTCATTCTTGCAGAACTTACTCCTCCTCCTCCCGAAGGCCAGCCATTTCTATCTTCACCCTTGAAAACTATCCTTTGATTTCCTCAACTCTGGATCACTTAGCATCATATCCCCTCAAGGACCTTAAGGGAAATGATTTTTGCCTCTTTTGAGGGGTGAATGGTAAAACAGAATTCTGGCGCCAGTCTGTCCTTGTTGCTGTTGTTGTGTTTTTGTTGTTTTGTGTACTCTTAGCCAGGTACCAAATATTTATTAATGCTGCTTCAAATCATTCAGACCATTTTTATAGTTACATTGTTCTGCTGACCAGTATCAGGAATTGAGTTTCTCTGCTAGTAATAGATTCCCTACTAGAGGGGTAACTAGTTAAGGGTTTATTTTCTCACATAAAGGAAGTGCTGAAGTAGTTCAGTTTAGAGCTGGTGTCGTGGCTCCCTAGTTTTCCTTCTTTGTCACCCTTAGTCATGTCCATCTTCATTGACAAAATGTGGCTGCTAGGGATCCAGTCATTACATCTATGATCCAGGCAGAAAGAAGGGGAAGGGGGAGAAGCAAAAGAGAGACTCCTCCCATATGAGTCAACACCCTTCAAATTGGCTATCTTGAAAACTATTTGCAAAGAATTCCATTTTTATCTCATTGACCAAACCTTTCTCTCAAGGAGACGGGAAAATGTAGCCTGAGCTAGGCACATTGCTGCTCCAAATAAAATCCAGATTTTACCATTAAGGAAGAAGGGAAAATGGAAATGGGCAAGTAACACACAGTCCCTACCTACTGCATATTATTGTTAACTTGTGTGTCTGTCCTCTGTTTTGTGCTTACAGTTAGATATTGGTACCCAAGCAAAGGACTATAAACTTTATCTCATGATAAAGTGCACATTTCAGCTTATGGAAAAAAAAAGTTTTAGATCCAACATATTATTCTTCAGAGCCAAATCATATAAATGAAATTTATAAGTGAACCAGCTGCTGAAAAGCTCTTTCTGATTTTATACCAGTTGGTGAAATGATGAAGAGATGATAATAATCTATCTCTAAATATTTTTCTCTGAAGCCTTCAGCTTCAAAGATTTCCATCTCTTATTCCATAACTTTGAGATCTTTTTGAACAATCTTTGCTTTTTCTTTTTATAGAGACTTTTTATTGCTAGAGAGTAGTTTTTATTTCAAAGAAACATTTCTAGTTCATCTTCTCCTTCTTTCATTTTATCAAGTATAAAAGACTACGCCATTAAAATGTTACCTGCATCCATTTCAATACTATGTTTGCATGTATTCCCCCCGCCCCCCCCTTTCAGAGTATCTTTAAACTAAAGCAAGAGCCATTTGTGCAGCATAAGCTTTGCCTCGTCAATTATAAGTCTCTGCTCCTTTTAAGAGGGCTTTGGAGTAACTTTCTAAATGAGTGTATCTTTTCTTCAATTAGAAATTTCAATTTGTCATATGATCCTCTGGATAGGAAGATTTGTTCAGCATTTTTAAAAAATTGAGAGTTAAGTAATTTTGTCACTGATCTCATTTCATATTTCAAGGTTTTTAAAGATTTGGAAAGAATGACATTGCAACAACAAAAACAACAAAAAGTATTATTTTGAACATTGAAAATAGCACCAAACAGTGGAAGAAACAGATTGCAATCACTAATTCCAGCTCCTCTCTTGAGTCCTTATTCACAAAATATTCTTTCAGGTCCTTTGCTCTCACAATAGGAATTAATGGCCCTTTGCAACATTTTAAAATCTGTGCACTCTCTGTTGAGGGTAAAGGGGCCCAGCCTTCTCCCTGAGGGGAGGGGAAATTCTTTGCATTCCTTCCTGATGAATCAGACACACACACACACACACACACACACACACACACACACACACACACACATGTCCTGTCTCGGTTTCTAAGTGGCTCTTTGGTGGGATAACCTGTTAATGCAGGCTGAAGTCCCTGCTCTGCTACTTACTTATTGTGTACAGTTGGGCACACAGGAAACATTTTCTGGGCCTCAGTTTCCTAGCCTGTTAAATGGGATTAGTGATACCTACTGCGCAGGGTCTTTAGGAGTAATGAGGGAATATAAGAAGCATCTAATACAGGAGATCCTCATGAAGGATGGGACAAGTATGATGAGCTAGTCTTTTTTTTTTTAATTTCCATGTTCTACTGTCAATGTGCAAGGTTGAACATCATGCTGCTTTGTAACTATTATAACACAGGAAATATCAAACTACCTTGGTATACCTGCATGCAGTGGCAAAAGCGGGAGAAAGCATTTATTGTTTCATGTGTCAAACACTGCACAGGTGTTAGCACTTTCGTTGCTTACAACAATTCTATGAGCAGTATCGCCCTGCTTGTGAGGAACAGGGGGCTCAGAGAAGCTAAGTCACAAAGCCGGTAAGAGCAGGGTTGAGAGTTGATGTTCTCTTTGCATGCCCGTCCGAGGCTTGTGCCCGGTGGTCAGGAGAATTGCGAGCTGGCTTCCAAAAGTCTCTCTCCTCTCCAGTCCACATTCTGTATAATCCCCTCCTCCTGAGTGTGGGTGGCGTTTGTGAATATGACAGGATGGTCATTCTGGTGATTGCATTGTGCTGTTGAAGACTCCATCTTGGCAGAATACAGGGAGCTTCTCCTGCGAACTTTGAAGAGTAAACTCTCATGTTGTGAGGGTGGGCCTTGAGGGCAGCCTCTAGGAGCTGAGAGTGATCGCTGGTCAACAGCTGTGAAGAAACAGAGACCTCAGTCCTACAACCGCAAGTTACTAAATCCTACCAACACTCTGCAGGAGCAAGGAAGAGGATGCTGAGCCCCAGTGAGAACCCAGCACGGCCCATATCATGACTCCAGCCTTATGACACACTAAGTGCAAAATCCAGATTTGCCATGTGGGAACTCTGACCTATGGAAACTGAGATAACAAGTTGGTGTTGTTTTAAGATGCTAACTTTGTGGGAATCTGTTAAAGAACAATAGAAAACTAATGCAGCTCTGGCTGATTGGCTCAGTTGGTTGGAACGTTGTTCCCTACACCCAAAAGTCAAGGTTTAGATTCCGGTCAGGATGTATGCTTAGGTTACAGATTTGATCCCCGGTCTGGCATATGGGAGGCAACTGGTTGATGTCTCTCACATCAATGTTTCTCTCTCTCTCCCCTACTTCACCTCTCTCTAAAATCAATAAACATATCCTCAGGTGAGAATTCAAAAAAAAGAAAACTAATACATACTCTGTCAACTAGGTTCTTCTGGACCCACATTCGGGAGATGGGAGCATCAGGTTTTATATGCTGCTCCATAATCTATTGACCCAAAGAGCTGGGCCCATTCATTTTTTTAAAGAAGACTCAATAATACTTGTGTGTTTTAATTGACAGGGTAGTTGTGAAACTTACCTGAGACGATGGACATAAATGTTCTTTGTTGGTTATAAAATGCTATCCAAAGGTAATATTTGAAATGTTTAACTTCCAGTTCTTTGTGGGAGGCAACAAATCAGAAAGGATGATGGCCATAAACAACATGGTTACACTAGTACATGCTGGGAAAAGGTCCTTGTAGGGCAAATGGAATGCATTTCGAGGTTTGAAGGTCAAGTTGTGGGAGCCCGAAACAGTGTCAGGCGGGAGGAAAGTTGAGCTCATAAAGGAGACACCTCCATTCACCAACTCTCCTGTTTTCTACTCTTATAGTTTTTCTTTCACAATATTTTCTTTAAAGTGTCTCTTACATTTTCAACAACCAGCATGTCAACATATTCTTTCCAAAATTTGTGAAAAAGACAACACTTTTTAGAGACTGAGCATTCCTCACCCTCCCCCCACTACTGAGAAACAACATCGCCGTTAGCTCTTCCCTGGTCTGCTTGAGCAAAACAAAGTGGAAAAATTATCTACTGTTCAAATGAATACTATTGAATGAGAAATGAGAGGTGGTTTCTTTTACAGTGTCATTCACATTTGTTCAATTTGACTGTATAGATGCAACTTCTGCCCTTCAAGTTTTTGCTTTTTCCTATAGATATGTTGCTTTCTCTTGCAGGTATTTTCTGTCCTTTTTCCTAGACTCAAGCTTCCCAAAGTGTCTCAGTTGTTTTGGTGGCCTAATTGTGCAGTGGCATATTTAAAAGTCATTATTTTTCACTGTCTATTAAATGTAGCCCAGAACAATTTTAAAAACTGGGTGAGGCATTTTTGCAAAAGCATTTATAATGTGGGCTGCCAAGGAATGTGCAGCTGCAGGAGCTTCTTTCTCTAATCTCAGACTTTTCCTTGAAAATGTATTGAGGGTGGGTAGCTGGTAAGAGGAACCAATTTGTTCTCTCAGGAACTGCAGGCATTAGAGGGAGAGACACATTTCGTTTGAACATGGTGACTCTACTGGTCCTGGGGAGTATTAATGTTTACAAGGTAGCCCATTTATATTGAAATGAACTGTCTAACCTGGGACTGCACCTGCTGTCTTGCTAGTTCTTAACATCTTCGAAGAGTGTACGCTAAGCAGTGGTGTATTAGTGTTAAACAACAAGATGGGGGGTGTGTGGCACTTGATTGGTTACATTTGCCACTTCCTTTGGTGTGGACATACTTCCACTGCGGAGGATTTCAAGCTCCCACAGTGAGGTCGATGAATGCAGAGTTGGGAAGAAACGTGCCACGGCACAGCATCATGTCACGTCTTTACCGTGTAATAGAAAAGTGATCTCGAGAGCAGAGATAATAGTAAAATGCCATTAAAAAATTAAGAGGTGGTAATCTCTGAGTATTTGTTACTTTGAAAATAGATATGTAATTTATTTAATTATAAGTTGGTATCTTTTCAAATTTTGTTAATGGCCATAGCTAACCCCTGGCTCTAGTGTAAGTCTGAGCCAGAGTGAAGAGGACTGACTGTGTCACTAAAGGATAAAACTGAGGTCATTCTGCTTTAATCTTGGTGGAGGCACCAAAGTCTAAGAATATGAGGTGCCAGATCATCACGTGGGACTTGCAAGGGGGATGACCCAGGTTGGCTCTGCCAGCATCGCCTTCTTTTTAGTTGAGCTGGAAAAGATGGGGAAATTCTTTGGGAAATATTGTTGAATTATTTTTTGAAATATTGTTGAAATATTGTTGAATATTGTTGAATATTCCACAAATAACAGGGATTTCAAGGGGACATCTCAGAAGACTTATAAGTACCCCCGGAGTTTGCAGTCATAAGGACTGCTGTCTGACACCCACTAGGAAGTGTAAGTGTAAAGTGTGTGTCTGTGGCCATACCATTTTGTCCTGTTGCATAAGTAAGCAGGGCTGCAATGGGACAAACTTTACTTCCACTCATGGTGGGAAAAGGTGTCCAAAGGGAGCCAGCCTGGGGTTACCTTAAAAGGGATCTTACTCAGTAAGCCAAGTGACTACCTGAAAGGACAATGTGACCCTAACAGAGGAGTCAGTGCCTAAAAGGCCTCCAGTGTTAATCAGACAGCTGACTATGTCAAGGTGGCGGCAGTTCCGGGCCCCTGGCTAAGGATTATTGAGGAGCCAGCAATAGGCTTGTTTGAGAGAACAAATCAGCTTTGAGCATCTGCCTTCCCAGGGCCACCAACACCATGTCACAGCTCTTTCTTTCATCTTCACTATCCCTTCATCCAACCCTGCAAAGGTCGGAAACAGTGATGAGAAGGAAGAAGAGGGGAGAAGATAAGTGAGGAAGGGGTTAAAAAGCAATACCCATGTCCACCTATGGTGTGAGTGGAAAGCTTTAAATGCTAAAACCAAGGTATTCTTTATTAATTATCCAAGCGCAATGGGAAAAGCTAGACAATATTTCATCTGGGGGAAAGGAACCAGAAGTTAAATGTGAAGAGTAGAATTTTGGTTTCTCCTTAGAAAACCTATAAGTGTGAAATTAGTTAACCAATCACAATTATATTTTTTCAAGATTTTCTGAATACATTAAGATTTTTAATACTGTAATCAATTGCTATTTAAAAGAATGATGAAGTTATTTTCATCAGTACGTGGTGGACTTTATGAGGACAAATGAAAATAAAAACTTAGAATAACTTTTAGAATTCAAGTACTCCACTAAGAATTGGGTGCCAAGCTTGTCATCCTCAATTCTAATTGGTAAATCTTGTCCCCTCCCCCCCAAAATAGGAAAAGATAAGCTGACTTACAAAAGTCTGAGTGAATATCATTTTCCATAGGCTGCCTAAACACTAACCCAGTAAAGAGTTAAAAAGTGAAAATAAAAATACATAATTATTTTTCATCACAGAACATAAAACAACTGATTCCTTCTGAATTGCCTAAGTTACTTTTGGTTTGGAATGTATAGAATACACAGCCATAAAATTCCTGCAAAAAGGCATTTCAACTTTTACTCACTCAGTGTCATGAGTGTCAATGTAATCGTAGAGTGGGGGGTTATTTTGGGGATGGGCTGGGAGCAAGTGTAGAAGTTCCCCGATTCTATGAACTAGCCTTGTCTGTTCAACTCACTAGTAGAAATTATATTTGCAATAATGATTAAACTCAGAAAGTTCTATGAGGTTGCTGGGCAAAGAGGCCACCCACATTCTTCCCAGGAGAAGTATGTTACCAAGCTAAAGCCCTTACTCGGACCATTGTCTACGGAAGGACGCAGGGTGGTAGTAACAACTGCACAATGACAGAACAAAAAAGAGCAGGAGGGAAAGTGATATAACCACACAGTCAGGTCCCTCTCAGTTGGCAAATATTGTACTCTTCGACCAGCGTGCAATCTGAAATGCCCACAGCGACTAGAGACATTGAAGAAAAGAAGAAGAGAAAGAAAAGCAGGCAGTTGTGAGAAGACTACAGCACAGATGCTGCAATACGTAGCTACTGACGCTGCGCTTCGGTGTCAGCGACCACAGGGGTGGGGAGGAGTGTGGCAAAGGGCGAGCGCGCCGAAGCCAGCCCTTGTCCTCTGTGCCGCATGAGAAAGCAGATTCAGCCACCAAAACCTCCAAGACTTGTAATGTCCCAACTTTTAAAATGTTGCCAACTAATATGGGGTGAGGGGGAGTGGGAGGAAAATGGAGACACCTATACTTGAACAACAATAAAAAGTGTGGAAAAAAACTTTTTTAAATAAAAAAAAAACCTATGATCTACTCACTTGGCTTAGCTGATTAGTTAAATGAGATCTAGAGACTTAGAAAATCTTTTTGTCCTCAAACATGCTAGCCTTTCAAGACTGTTGTCCCGCCAAATTCTATCTTTGATGCCACAAATAAAATGATGATTTCATGTGTAAGAAAAAAAAAAAAAGAAAATGCTGTGTTGACCAAATAAAACACGAGTGCTCTATGATACATGGCATACAATCAAAGTTTTTAAATAATACTAGTCATAATTAAATATTGTTCAGATTCTTTCATAGTGTTTAACAGTGCCTGGAACTAAGTGCTTCACACATATTAATTTTCTAAATTCAAATGAATACAGTTGACCCTTGAACAATGTAGGTTTGGACAGTGTAGGTCCACTGTACAAGACTTTTTTCAGCAAATGCCTACACTGTTTTCTACCAGAGATTGGGAGCACGTGGGTGTGGAGGGCTGAATATATGCATTCATCTATGCCATTTTATATAGGAGATTTGCACATCCATGGATTTTGGCATGTGAAAAAGCTGTCCTGGAACCAATCCCCTGCACATACCAAGGGACAACTTAAATTTTAGAGGAGTCAAAAGTTAAATTCAGATTTTCCGCTGCCTGGGGCTCAGAGACCCTTACCCCAGATTGTAAAAGAGTCAACTGTATGTAGCACTACATTAACAACAAAAAGGATCCAATGTAAATTTCATGGAGATCCAAGATGGTGGTGGAGTAAATTTTGCAAGTTTGCTACAACAGTCGCAAATCAATAAATGTGAAATACCACATAAGCAAAATGAAGGCTAAAACCACATGATCATATCGATAGATGCAGAAAAAGCATTTGATAAAATCCAGCACTTATTTATGATAAAATCTCTCAGCAAAGTGGGAATAGAGGGAACATAACTAAACATGATAAAGGTCATATATGGCAAGCCCACTGCCAGCATCATATTCAATGGGCAAAATCTGCAAGTGTTCCCACTAAAATCAGGCGCAAGACAGGGATGTCTCTTTCAGCACTGTTCTTCAACATAGTACTGGAAGTCCTAGCCACAGCAATCAGAAAAAAAGAAGTAAAAGGCATCCAAATCGAAAATGAGGAAGCAAAACCATTATTATTCACAGTTGACATCATATTTTATATGTATTTTTTCATTTTCTTAATTACTTTATTGTTGTTCAATTAGAGTTGTCTGCATCCTCTCCAAACCCACCTCCCTTCTCTGCCTCCCTCCTCCATCTTGGTTCTGTCCATGTGTCCTCTATAGTGGTTCCTGAAAACCCTTCTCCCCATAGTCCCTTCCCCACTCCCCTCTGGCTATTGTTAGATTGTTCTTAATTTCAATGTCTCTACTATGTTTTTCTTGCTTTTTTCTTTTGTTCATTATGTTCCAGTTAAAGGTGAGATCATATGGTATTTGTCCCTCACCGCCTGGTTTATTTCACTTAGCATAACACTCTTCAGTTCCATCCATGCTGTCGCAAAGGGTGTAAGCTCCTTCTTTCTCTCTGCTGCATAGAATTCCATTGTGTAAATGTACCATAGTTTCTTGATCCACTCATTTGCTGATATGGAGATACCTCAGAAAATTAAAAATGGATCTGCCTTTAAACCCACTTATCCCACTTCTGGGAATATATCAAGAAGGAACCCAAAACTCTAATTTGAAAGAACATAAGCACCTCTATGTTCACTGCAGTGTTACTTAGGATCACTAAAATATGGAAGCAGCCCAAGTGTCCATCTGTAGATGAGTGGATAAACAACTATGGGACATTTACACAACGGAATACTACTGGGCCATAAAAAAGAAAGATTTTATTCTTTGCAACAGCATATGTAGACCTGGAGAACATTGTGCTAAGTGAAATAAGCCAGTCAGGGAAAGACAAATACCATATGATTTCACTCATGTGTGGAATCTAATGAACAAACTGAACTAACAGGGAAATGGAGACAGACTCACAGATGGAGAGCAGCGTGAGAGCTGGTGGGGGAGGTTAGGAGATGGAGGGACTGAGCAAAAAGGAAAAAGGACTCATGGACATGGACAACAGTGTGGGGATTGCTGGGGAGAGGAGGCTATAAGGGGTATAAATAGTAATGAAAAAATACAATAAAGGTTAAATTTTAAAAAATATATAATGTCACCAAAGTCAAGATTTTTGCTGTGAGAAAGCACAAATAAAAATAAAACTTATAAAGAAAAAAATAAATTTCATGGCTTTCTGTGTGTTTTATGCATAAAAATAACTTGTTGCTACATGTAAATAGTTCTAAATAACTGTCATTGATTTCTTTTCATTATATCCTTAACTACCTGGGAGGTACCTGGTAAGAAGACTATGTCAAACAGGGCCTTATGTTCCACGATAAGATGAATATGGGGAACTTGTGAACATTTATGAAAATACTTTGGAAATCAGACCTATTTATTAGCTGCCAGAGCCCTGCACCTTTCTCTTCTTGCCAAACACTGCATTAGCTGTGAGAAGTACATAGGAATATAATAACAAAATGATCCATAATTTCTGAGAGTCTTTTTGAAGCAATATTGCCATCCTGTCTGAAGCAAAAATCTAAGGGACCAAGTTCACCCTTTCAGAAAAGATCTATGAAGGCTGCTACACTGAAATACCAAAAATCTTTCTCCTGTGGTGATTGAAATGTCCCATTAAGTCATCTTTCCCCTAAATTTTACCCACTTAAGGCTCTTTTTAAATAATAACAACAATAAACTGTAAATTATTTTTGAAAAGGATAACATACCAAATGCTAAATAATATAATATGACCTCATTTTTCTGGATTCCCTGAGATAGAATATAAAACATTCACACAAACTTATTGGAGGCAAGTTAAATTAAGAGGGAAAAGGGGTTGAAGAGGTGAAGATGCAGAGAAGAAAGGGAAGAACAGAGCTTAAATGTATGTATTTTACTATTTCTGTAAGGTCAGCCTCAAATATTTTAGGAACTGAGGTCATTGTGGGTCAAAAAAATTAATAGGATCATTGTAATACTCTCTTCCTCTCTCTCATTTGCTTTCTAAATGAAAAGGTTTTTTTTAATGAAAAGCTCTATTTTTCAGCAAACAATTTAACAACTCTGTAATTAAATGTATTTTTTAAAGTACCCATGGAGGAAGCATATACGGACAAAAATCCATTTTGAAAGTTTTTGTGGGTTTCCCAGATCATTTAATCATAATGGAGTTGGGTTATTATGGCTATAATAAAACCAACACTAGAGCAATTTTTTTTTTAAGTTTGGAGATGAAGTAGACTTGATATCCAGCTCCTGGAAAGAACTAGCTAGCAAATGTCTTGATCTCAGTAGGAAATACAGAGAATTCAAACCTTCTTTCCCTTCCTAATATTTGTCATTTCCTTAGGATCCAATATTGGTTTTGATTTACTATCTTGAGTGCGGGGAGAGGGCAGTTTCAAAAACTTACACTTGGCCTTTTCCTGGACTCTTCGGTAGCTCTAACTCCACAGGCCAATGCAGGAGTCAGCTAGCTGCCAAGTGTGAGGTCTGTCCAGAAAAAGTCCAATCATTGTTAATATAATGAGAATGGTTTGTATGACATCAGTGTAACCTGGCAGCCAAGGAGTGTGTACTGTGTGGCCATCACATTCAAAATGACTGAGCGAGTAGTGCAACGAATCTGCATCAAATTTTGTGTTAAGCTTGAACTTTCCTCCATGGAAACCACTTGGATGATTCAGAAGGCAACCACTATGGGCAACTGGTGATTGGCAGCTTCATCACAACAACACACCTGCTCCTGCATCACGTCTTGTACAGAGATTTTTGGCAAAACATAGAATCACCCAGATGACTCAGCCTCCATACAACCCAGATTTGGTGCCCTGTGACTTCTGGCTTTTCCCAAAATTAAAATCACCTTTTAAAGGGAAGATATTTCAGAGTGTCGATGAGATTCAGGAAAATATGACAGGGTAGCTGATGGCAACTGGGAGAACTGTGTGAGGTCCCAAGGTGCCTTCTTTGAAGGGGACTGAGGCATCATTGTCCTGTGTACAATGTTTCTGGTATTTTGTATCTTCGTCAATAAATATCTCTTTCAGAGTATATGGCTGGATCCTTTCTGGACAGACCTGTATACATTTGGGGACCATGGAAATGACCACTGGATGTGTCCACAGTCTCAGTGGGATCACTGGTAGCCAGACATGGGCCAGCACTCCATTTATTATCTGATCCCATGTGATCACATGCTAACAGGGAGCAAAGGCTTTGGGTCTCTGGGCATCAGTGTCCCTTCTGTCTTGTGAAGTGGCCATAGGTTTCTTCAGGGAAGATCAGGGGAATCACTACTGAGCTTATTTTTTGTGATATTGCAGCATCTTTCTTCCTGGGGACCTCGCATCTTCTTCACCCACTGGGTTCTAGGTTCAAAACCTGGCTCAGGTTCCGGAACATTTTATTGGGGTGCCTGCTCTCAGCTTCCTTAACATCCACCCTTGACTTCTTTTGATTTTATGGATTGAGTGGTATCCTTCTGGCTGCCCATCTCTTTTGCACTCAGCGGCTCTGTGTTCTCTTCATAGGGTCCATAATAGTCTGAGCATAGACCTCTCGGTCTGTCGTTATGACTCTGCTTCTTATTACAATAATTGTGTCTACCTTGGGCTCCTATTACCTCCTATTACCACTGGAGATGGTTTCTCCTACCATCAGCTCTGCCCCAAAAGGTGACAGCCACCAGTGAACCTCTTAGGGATGCTGGCACCCCTTTTACCCGCGCATTCATGTTGCTTGGTGAAAGATGCCCCTCCCCTGTTTCTGTACAATGAGGGCCTCTGGTGGTTTTTTGGCCTTACAGAGCATATCCACTTCTATGTGCCCATTACCCTGAGCTTTTCAACTCCTCCCACTGTCTGTCAAGTCAATTCTGGCATGTCTCATGTCTACCTCACTCAGTGTGCTCCATTGCTTTTTCTAGGAGGCATCTTAGGTATGTGTTTGTACCTACTCCCAGGGTCCTTGCTAGGATGTTAAATCCTATACCCTGGTTAAACTCTCCCTTATGCAGCCTTACATTCCACTACCCTTTATCCAGCCCTCCAGAATCCAGACTGGTACACCTTCATCTGCTCCTGCCCGTTCACCAATGCTTTGGGGTCTAGTTCCTTTCCTCCCTCATCAGACCCACTATGTCCTTGGCTGGTTATATTGTGACAGAATCCTAGCTATTGAACTCAGAGCAAACAAGGGGAAGTGCTAGCTCTTAAATGGGAATTGTAGACTCCTCATCAGGTTCAGTGGGTTCAAGAGAATCTGGGAATTCATAATTATAATGTACATTAATTCAGTTGTCCTATACATGTGCCAGGGTTACCCTACCCCCAGGCCAGGCCCTGAACTTGGCATAACAGATATGCATGATTTGGGAGCTTAACCTTCTTTTGAGTTCTTCTACTCTTATGATTAGTTCCTGGTCTGGTCCTCAGCTTTCTTTGCACCCCCTCCAGGAGACGAAAGCCTCTTTATGCTACCAAGAAGACTCTCTCTCGTTTTCATTCTTATCTTTTAAAGTCTGTCAGTCTTATTTTTGGTTTTGTTGTTGGAAGTGGTGGTGATAATTGATTTTTCTAGAGTGTCTATTGAGCTTAGTATTCCACCACCCTAACAGTTACTCTTTTCACACATTTCTCAAATTCCTATTACATTGCATCGATTAGTTCTTTCCCTTCCACGGGTCACTGGTATACCATCCAAGTTCGCCAGTGGCAACGGTGTTAACAACTGCATTGTTGCCTTGTTTTAAAGGCCACAAGGGCACCACCTACCCCAGTGATTGATCTGGAATTTCCAGCCAAGAGCTCCAAAATTTCATCCCAATACCTGCTTTCTCACCCATTCCTAGAACTAATTGGAGCTGGCTGAGTTCCCCAGGACACAGACTCTGAGATGGAGATTAGAGTTGAATAGGTTTATAACGGAGCTTGTTGAGATCACTACCTGCTTTCTCTCTCCTTTTCTGAAGGTAGTGATCCCAAAAGGGAGAAGTCAACAGTGATACAGTCTCAACCACATCTGCAACCAACTCAACAGGGATCTCTAAAGCTAGGATGACCCTTCTATGTTGTCCTGAGTTGAGATAAGAGGCCAGCCTTATACCCTAATGCTAATCAGCCATTCAATGCAGGTATACTGGAAAAGAGTCATGACCTTGGGTGAGGCAGCTTTCCTTAGTGACAGGACACAGTCCCCAACAGTGGGCTGACTGCTAAGAGTGCTCTGCTGGAAGCAGCCCCAACAGCTGGGAGAGTAAGTCCTTCATCCCTGAAGAGGGTTCTGGGTGGTACAATGCAGTGCCCACAACACACCATATTCAAGACTATCTTTGACAGATATTCCAAGCTCAACAAATCATTCTTTGCAATGGTGAACATTAATATTAAACATTTGCAGATGTGAGCTAAACACTGTGGTTCTGAGTTTTAATTCCCAGGTAATTCCCATTAACGTTACAGCTTCCTCTTCCAGACCTTCTGTCATTCACGGCTTCCTCTGTTCACAGCAACATTCTCTACACCCACAACTGAGAGTCAGGACTCTGTGCCTTTGGAGATGGTCACTCCTAAGCTGAAATTTCTTTTCTCCTTTCTCCATTTGGCTTACTCCTGGTGACCCTTTAAGAACTGGCTCAAATGTCGGCTCTGCTGTGACCCTTTCCTCGAGAGCCCCAGACCAGAGCTATTTGCGATCTTCTTTTCTTTCTAACGAGTATCTGGCAGTATAGCACTTAGCCTGCCCGTGTTCATAACGATAAGAGCTACACTTGGGAGGCAGGCTCCCCTTTGCATTGAATCCATGCTCTGACGTTTATAGCTGTGTAACTGAGTACGTTATTTAACTCCTCTCTATCTCAGTTTTCTTGTTTGTAAAAGAGAGATCTACCACATAGGTCTGGGGGGGGGATTAAACAAGTTAACATGTACAAAACACTGAGGCCCATGCAAACCTATAGTTTATATTCTATGTATTTGCTGTTACCTCATTGCACCTTTTCTTTCTTTTTTTTTTTTTAAGATTTTATTTATTTTCAGAGAGAGGGGAAGGGAGGGAGACAGAGAGGGAGAGAAACAGCAATGTATGGTTGCCTCTTACATGGCCCCCACCAGGGACCTGGCCCGCAACCCAGGCATGTGCCCTGACTGGGAATCGAACCAGCGACCCCTCGGTTCCCAGCCCACACTCAATCACTGCGCTACGCCAGCCAGGGCTCATTGCAGCTTTTCTATATTGTGCCTCATTTGTTGGCTCATTGGTGGCAAGGACCATTTCTTACTTGCCCACAGTGACACTTACTGACTAAATTTGACTATCTAAGACCTAGAAATCTGTTACTTAGCACCAGGATAATGATGAAATGCTCTTACTAAAGCTAACAGTATTATATACATTGTAACCTTGAAGAAATACATATATTTTTCTTTGTGATGGCAGTGTTAAACCTGTGTATCCCAAAGTGTCTCCAGCTGAACACCAGTGCTGCAAAATAATCCACAAACATGAGTTCAATGGTCAAATAAGCTTGGGAAACCCAGGGGTTGCAGGTCCAATTTCCGGTTGGGGTGCACGCCTGGGTCACAGGCCAATGTTCCTCTCCCTCTCGCTCTCCTTGCCCCCTCTAAAAATAAATAAATAAAATCTTAAAAAATATATATTGCAAGTTTTCTTATTGAAGTGCCTTTTAATGTGCCTTATTTAAATTATTTTTATCAGATTGAAATCAAGCATTAACTATTTCATCTAAAATAAAAGAATTTGACAATTTCCTGGGAGTGTGTATTTCTCAAAAAATATCTTTCCAGATAATGTTATTGTTGTATCAGCTCTTCAGATGCTCGCTAAAAATAAATTAACACCTCTACGTTAATAATAAAACCGATGGCGCAGGCTTTGTTTTAGTGTATTCAGATCCGTTCCTCATAAATATTCAAAGCACATGGAAGTTAATCAGTATTGTCCCTGGGTGGTTTATCAGAACTTTAGGTTATCCATAATAAGTTCGCTTTCAAGTTCAATGCAGTTAGTATGGCATCTGCTTAATTATAGCTTTTTAGACATCTCAGTTTTTTTTTACTTAGTTTTCATGAAGAGAAGCCCTTTGAAGCTCAAATACCTAGCTACCTCCTGACTTTAAGGAAGTTTTGAGCAAACACAGATTTTTCATCAGTTAAAGGAAAGCAGACATTCCCTACCATTGCATAAGGGAAGAGCTGGATGGATGGTGGACTGGCATATTTCGCTGTGCTGAACCATGTCTCCTTAACATGTCTTCATCATTTTCTTTGAAGTGAATATCTAGACCACCAGATGCACAAATTTTCAAATATAAAAGCCAAACACATTCCACAGCCAAATGTAAAGAAATTTTAGTTTCATAGCTGTTTTATATTAACCTAATCTCTGATCTTCCCAAATAGTTTAAATAATTGAGAAGACCTAAATAGCAGTTAAAGAGTACAATTTCTTCATAGTTAGGTAATTTATTGAGTTATTTTTCTTCAGTTTCACAACCAAAAGAATAAAAAATCAGTATAATATAACATGTATTTGATTATTTCTGGCTCTGGGCTTTAAAATTGTATGGATTCTAAAATAACATAACAGAAAGCAATGAGTTACATACTTACATTGGACTGTTTATATAAATCATTTGTCTTTATCCCCCAAACAAGAGATGAGACATAATTCTAGTGCTGTTTTACAGGAAAAACACTGAGGGTCAGAAAAGTAACTTGTATCAGAGTTCATAGCTGAAAATAGATTTATCCTGACATCAAATTACAAATAACTATAGGAGTCATTGTTTTAACCTCATTACAATAATTTTTGACTTTTATATTAAAAATCTGTCTATAGGATGTCCTTTAAAGGATAGAATTATTATATATAACAATGGATTCCAATATGAAGACAGAAGGTGCAGTTGGCATAAAAGATTGTATCTGCTTTCCTGCTCTACCTTTAAGCATGTGAGGTATATCAGTTTCATAATCAACTCTGATAATTAGAGAAACAACAAATGCCCAGGAGGGAGCATTTTCTAGTGATTATATCATAGATACATAATAAAATCTTTATAAGCCAAGCAGAAAAACACTCTCAGAAGCGTCTTGTTCAGGTCAGTGACTTTAAAAGAATTCCATAGGATGAATAGAGCCTCTGTCAGAATAAAAGTTGTGGAGCAAATTCCATTATAATTCTCTTTTCTCAGTCACTTGGAACTTTCTCAAAAGTCTCTTTCCAAGTGAAACTGTCCGTGGTGGCTGCCTCCCAAATGGGACTTTTTTTTTAAGCTGAAGAAAAATTAGTTTCTCCATTCAAAGAGGAAAAATTCAACCACTTTTTTCCCCAAAGACTTTTCAGTATAAAATACTTCAAAATTTAAACTTCCTACATTTAAGATTTTACACAAATTTAAGTATCATTTAATTATTCTTGTTATATTACATGAGAAATTAGAAACCAAATTCACCTAGCATTTTACAAAGTTTAATACATTGTTTGCTATATTCAAATCTGAAGTAAAAGCAGGACTGCTTTTATAAAGCTACAGTTGAGTTGAACTTATACACTATACACTATAGTGTATACACTATAGGTAAGTACACACTATAGGTAATTATTTCAAGGAGCACTTCACCTGAAAGATCTGTTCACTGGACATTATCAGATATAATTCAAACTAAAGAAAAATCACACGGTAGCATGTAAAATATAAGAAAAGTAAGCCAGCCAGCAAATTCATAAGCAATGAAAACCTAGCACAGTTCTGATCGGTGCCCTGTGTGTGCCTGCTACCAGAGTGCTAAGACTATACTGTGCTGGTCCCTGCTGTGGCACTTAGAGGCAATGAAGATCAAATGTGTAAAATTTCCTCTTTTTTTACAGCTGAGTAGTATTCTATTGTATAAATGCACCATAGCTGGCTTTTTTTTTTAACATTTTTTGTTTATGCTATTACATTTGTCCCGATTTTCCCCTTTGCCTCCCTCCCTGCCCAGCCCCCTTCCCACAGCCAGTCCCCACACCGTTGTCCATGTCCATGGAGTAGGCGTGTATGCTCTTGGTCTAATCCTTTCACCTTCTCTCAACGAGTCCCGCTCTCCACCACCCCAGCCCTTCTTACAGCTATCAGTCTGTTGTTCGCTTCTGTGCCTCTGATTCAATTTAGCTCATTAGTTCATTTTGTTCCTTAGATTCCAGTTATAAGTGAGATCATGTGGGATTTGTCTTTCATGCCTGGCTTATTTCACTTAGCATAATGCTCTCCAGTTCCGCCTATGCTGCCGCAAAAGGTAAGAATTACTTCTTTTTTTCTACTGCATAGTATTCCACTGTGTAAATGTACCACAGCTTTTTTACTATTCATCTACTGATGGAAACTTAGGCCGTTTCCAAGTTTTGGCTGTTGTAAATAATGCTGCTATGAACATAGGAGTGTGTATATTCTTTTGAATCGGTGTTTCAGGATTTTTTGGATATGTTCCCAGAAATGGAATCACTGAGTCAAAAGGCAGTTCCGTTTTTAATTTTGTGAGAAAACTTCATACAGTTTTTCAGAATTGGTCTGCATTCCCACCAACAGTGCACTAAGGTTCCCTTTTCTCCACATCCTCGCCAGCATTTGTTTGTTGACTTATTAATGATGGCCATTTTGGTAGGTATGAGGTGATACGTCATTGTGGTTTTAATTTGCATATCTCTGTCTGCTAGTGATACTGAGCATTTTTCTTACGACTATGGGCCCTCTGTATGTCCTCTTTAGAGAAGTGTCTGTTCAGGTCCGTCTCCTTTTTTTCCTCAATAATATTTTTTAAATGGCCATTCTGACCGATGCCTTCACTTATTTTTAAATGGATTGCCTTCCTTGTGTTGAGTTGTATGAATTCTTTAAATATTTTGGAAGTTAAATTCTTGTCTGACGTATCATTGGCAATACGTTTTCCCATGTAGTGGGTTCCCTTTTCATTTTGCTGATGATTTCTTTAGCTGTGCAGAAGCTTTTTAATTTGATGTTATCCCATTTATTTTTTCATTTGTTTCCTTTGCCCTAGGAGACTCATATATTGACAAAAATATTGCTACGTATTTATATCTGAACTTTTACTGCCTATGTGTTCCTCTGGAATTTTTATGGTAGCATGACTTACATCTGTCTATTTTCCATTTTAAGTTTATTCTAGCGTACGGTGTAAGTTGGTGGTCTACTTTCATTTTTTTGCAAGTACTAGTCCAGTTCTCCCAATACCTTTTGTTGAAGAGACTGTCTGTACTCCATTGTATGCTCTTGCTTCCTTTGCCAAGTATTAATTGAACATAAAGGCATGGGTTTATTTTCAGGCTCTCTATTCTGTTCCATTGACCTATGGGTCTGTTCTTATGCTAACACCAGACTGTTTTAATTACAGTGGTCTTATTGTATAGTTGATAACAGGTATTATGATCCCTCCAACTTTGTTCTTATTTCTCAAGTTTGCTAAGGCTCCTTGGGCTCCTTGGTTCCATATAAATTTTTGGAATATTTGTTCCAGATCTGTAAAATACGCCATTGATATTTTAATAGGAATTGTGTTGATATGCACATTGCTTTGGGTAGTATAGACATTTTAATGACGTTAATTCTTGCAATCCACGAACATGGTATATTCTTCCACTTACTAGCATCTTCCTCAATTTAGTTCTTCAGTGTCCTCTAGTTTTCCAAACACAGGTCTTTTACATCCTTGGTTAGGTTTATTTGTAGCTATTTTATTCTTTTTGAAGCAGTTGTGGATGGGATTGTTTTCTTAATTTCCCTTGCTGTTAGCTCATTATTAGCATATAAAAATGCAACTGATTTCTGGATATTAATTTTGTATCCTGCTACTTTGCTAAATTCATTTATCAGTTCTAGAGTTTCTTGGTAGAATCTTTGGGGTCTTCTATGTACAGTATCATGTCCTGTGCAAATAAAGACTGTTTTACTTCTTTCTTTTCAATTTGGATGCTTTTTATTTCTTCTTCTTGTCTGGTTGCTGTGGCTAGGACTTCCAGTACCATGTTGAATAAGAGAGGTGAGAGCAGACATCGCTGTCTCGTTTCTGATCTTAGAGGAAATGCTTTTTGTTTTTGCCCATTGAGTATGATACTGGTTGTAGGTTTTCTTATATGGCCTTTATTACATTGAGGTATGATCCTTCTATTCCCCTTCTATTCCCCTTTGCTGATCCTTCTTTGCTGAGAGTTTTTATCATAAGTGGGTGCTGGGTTTTATAAAATGGTTTTTCTGCATCTATTGATGTGATCATGTGATTTTTATCTTTTATTTTGTTTGTGTGATGTATCACACTTATTGATTTGTGAATATTGTACCAAGCTTGCATCCCAGGGATGAATCCAAGTTGATCATGGTATATGATCTTTTTAATGTATTCCTGAATCCAGTTTGCTAGTATTTTGTTAAGGATTTTAGCACTAGTGTCCATCAGGGATATTGGCCTATAGTTTTCTTTCTTTTTTGTGCCTTCACTTGGTTTTGGAATTAACATAACACTGGCCTCACAGAAAGAGCTTGGAAGCCTTCCTTCTTCTTGAAATTTCTGTAATAGTTTGAGAAGGAGAGGTGTTTGTTCTTCTTTGAATGATTAGCAAAATCGCTCGTGGAGCCGTCTGGTCCAGGACTGTTGTTTGCTGGGAGTGTTTTGATTACTGCTTCCATTTCATTAGTTGTTACTGGGTTATTAGGGTGTTCTGCTTCTTCCTGACTCAGTCTTAGAAAATTGTATGATTCTAGAAATGTATCTATTTTGCCCAAGTTGTCCAATTTCTTGGCATATAGTTGTTCATAATAGTTTCTTACAATCCTTTGTATTTCTATGGTATCTATTGTTATTTCTACTCTTTCATGCCTGATTTTATTAATTTGGGTTTTCTCTGGTTTTTTCTTGATGAGTCTGATTAAATGTTCATCATCTTATTTATCTTTTCAAAGAACCAGCTCCTGGATTCATTGATCTGTTGAATAGTTTTTTTGCGGGGGGAAGGAGTAGTTTACATGTCATTTATTTCCACTCTGATCTTGACTATTTCCTTCCTGCTACCCCCTTTGGGCTTTGTTTATTGTTGTTTTGCAAGTTCTTTTAAGTGTAGGGTTAGATTGCTTATTTGAGATCTTTCCATTTTCCTGAAGTGTGCATGTAACGCTGTAAACGTCCTTCTCGGGACTGCTTTCGTTGTGGCCCGTAGGGTTTGGGTTGTTGTGTGTTCATTTTAATTGTTTTACAGGTGTGCCCTAGTTGTTTTATTGACTCATCTACTGACAGATATTTGGCCTGCTTCCAAATCTTGGCAATTGTAAATAACACTGCAATGAACATAGATAAGGGTGCCTATATTCTTTTGAATTAGTGTTTCAGGTTTCTTTGGATAAATTCCCAGAAGTGAAATCACTGGGTTATTTCATTTTTAATTTTTTGAGGTAACTCCATACTGCTTTCCACAGTGGCTGCACCAATCTGCATTCCCACCAACAGTGCAAAAGGGTTCCCCTTTTTCCACATCCTTGCAAGCATTTGTTGTTTCTTAATTTTTGATGACAATCATTCTGACTGTCATCAATAAATTGTGAGGTGTAAGGTGATATCTCATTGTGGCTTTAATTTGTGTTTCTCTTATGATTAGTGATGTTGAACATCTTTTCATATGCCTATGGCCATCCGTATGTCCTCTTTGGAAAATTGTACCTTTTGCAACAGCATTGATGGACCTGGAGAACATTGTGCTAAGTGAAACAAGCCAGTCAGAGAAAGACAAATACCACCTGATTTCACTCATATGTGGAATCTAATGAACAAACTGAACTAACAAACAAAATAGAGACAGACTCACAGATAGAGAGCAGGCTGACAGCTCTTGGTGGGGGGTTAGGGGTTAAGGGGAACAAACAAAAAAGGAGAAGGACCCATGGACATAGACAACAGTGTGATGATTGTATAAGGGGGAAAGGGCGGGTGGAAGTGAAAAAGGGTATAAGGGGGATGAATGATAATGGAAAAATACAATGAAAATAAATTTAAAAAATAAAAAATACATTATTGAAAAAAGATCAAATGTGATAGTGCATTTTATGTTGTTTTAGACAAACTGATTTGGCTGTAAGTTACAAAAATGTGGATTAGACAAGTTGGAAATATTTCTCTTATGTTTAAAAATCTGAAGGCAGTTGATCCTGGTTGGCATGGCATTGCCCTGTGGCAGGAACCACTTCCTTCCAGGAGGTTGCTTTGCTGTGTGAAGCCTCCATTTAGAGATCACTTCGTGCTCAAGGATGACTCCAAAGCTTCAGACATTATAGCTCCATTTCAGTCACTGGGAAGAAACCACAGAAATGGAGGATGCAGCACTGACTGGTGTGGCTCAGCTGCTGGGCTTCATCTCACAAAATGAAAGGTGGTGAGTTTGATTCCCGGTCTGAGCACATGACTAGGTTTGTGGGGTCAGTCCTCAATTGGAGCATGATGTTTCTCTTTCACATCAATGTTTCTCATCCTCTTTTTCTCTCTCCCTTCTCCTCTCTCTAAAAAGGAATAAGTAAAATCTTTAGAAAAGAAAAAATCAATTAAAAAAAAAAAAAGAAGGGGTATGCATTGGCTCCTACATTCCATGGGCTAGAACTGACTCACGTGGTCTCATCTAGCTATCAGGGAAACTAAGAAACAGCGCTTTTATTCTGAAAAGCCATGTGGCCAACTAAAGCTCAAGATTTCTCTTTTTGAAGAAAAAGGGATATTTGAGGTAAAACTGATTAATGAATAAAACAAAAATAATAAAGTTACAATAATTACAAAAAATGAGGGAGTTGGAGAGAACCTGGCAAAGACCGAGTTGTTTGAATTGAATTAAGCAAGAACATAAAGATCGATCGCTGTGGACTACTTCCTTCTAGGCATTACTTTCACAAGGTCTTCTTAAGGTCTCGGAGGTTAAACATCTTGAAAGTTAAGATCTAGCTTAAAGATCTGCACATTCCAAAGAAAAGTGGATATTTGGCAGTTAATGAGAAATTCAGATTGTGTAGCTAGCAATCTAAAGGTTGAGAAAATTCTACTTTGAGTCAAGAATTGCCCTGGTTGCCATCTACGGTACATTTATGTTTAAATATTTATGATCTTTCAGAAATATTTTATTCCTAAGAAAATATGTGTAATGTCATCCTGGGTATTTAGTACTTGGCTTTAGTGTACATTGCTCAAATATTTTAACAACCTAAAATTCTCATTTTTTCCTACATTTTTCTATTTAAACACAAGAGAAAATGACTTTGTTCAATTAAATATAAAAATAGAGTATATAATATTTAAGAATGCAAGTTATTTCCTTAGGAAATATATGGTGAGTAACTGGAATCATCTTCAGATGGCTGTGGTCAAGAGCACAGACTCCATCACTTACTAAGGAGGTAATGTTGGATAATCTGACTTCTCTGACTTTCAGAGTTATTTGTTCAAAATCTGCAGGATACCTATTTCAAAGGATTTCCATGAGGATTAATGAGCTTATGTATGTGTACCTGGAATATGCGAAGAAGTCAATAAAATTTAAGGAGATCTTATAGAACATATTGTCTGTTTCAATTTCACTCCTTACAATATTATGCTCATGCTCAGCTGTTTCCATCAAAAATTTCAAAGAAGTCGATTGATGTAGTGTCTTTAAACTAGTCTTATCTTTTAAAATGTTTAACAATATTTATGAAACACAGATAATTACATATAAGAACATATATTCATATGCTTTAATATTCATGAGAGGCACATGAATATTCTAAGTGAAATCTTTAATTTGTAGAACCATGAAAGTATAAACAGTCAAAATCTACTTTTTCTTGTAAAGTTAATTTATTTTTTTAAAATTACATGTTGATAATGTTCTCTTTGCTGACAGGGATGTTTCCTTCAAGAATATTTCAAGAGTTATTGCAATGGCCTACGTCCATGTCTACACGTACAGGGTAGGGTAAAAGTAGGTTTACAGTTGTCCATAGGGAAAATAATATAATAGTGAATAAATAATAATACAAGAACAAGCTCTGTTTTACATACTCACAACTATAAACCTACTTTTGCCCCATCCTGTGTATCTATATGTATATCTATGTATTTAAAAAGTCTTGACACTTGCATGAAAATTATGTCTTTTAATAACTTATCAGTGGTCCAAGACCTACCAAAAGAGTCTTGTTCAAGATACAATAAGCGCTGTGCAAAGGCTGCTTTGGCTCCCCGCTCCCAAAGCCAGGTCATCCTGCACTTACTGTAATGGAGCAATATATTATCTTGAAACAAAATGTGGAAGCACTTTTTTAATGGCACCAACATAAAACTTTAGAGAATGAATATATTACAGCAAAAAGCTGGCAAATATGAAACATTGCATCATTTGTTTGCATTTCATATAAACATCAATATTACTATTTCCAAAGAAAATATGGAAGAATATTAATTCTGATAAAAAAGAGTATTGTTAATGAGCCAAGCGTGACATATTTGCCTTACAGTTTTATTAAATAAAAACCCCACTAATAGAATAATATTGTTACCTTTGGGCCCCTTCCGCAATCTTTAACATAGGCAAAACCTCCTGTGCTTTCTTGGGAGCATGTTTCAATTAAGCATGATGAGCACATTTCAATTAAGGTTTATATTTCATACATATTTTCACAGGTGTTAGTGCCTAGATCCATAAATGCACTCAGGAGGCACATGGCTGTATAAGAGGGTCCCATTCTGTGTTTTGATGTGCATATGTGTAACTCTAAATGTCGACAGCATCAGGAGGCACAACTGACAAGTTTTTCTTGTTGAGGTTATGTCAACAAAATGCAAAAACTACTATGTGTTCTTGTGCAATTGGTGCCAGTTTATCCCATCCAAAAATCTGAGTACTGTCTCATCTTCAAAGTCACTTGGATATAGGAATTAACATTCGTGCATCAATTTTTTTTTAATTTTTATTTTTTTACAGATTTTATTTATTTATTTTCAGAGAGAGGAGAAGGGAGAGAACAATGTATGGTTGCCTCTCACATGGCCCTCATCAGGGACCTGGCCCACAACCCAGGCATGTGCCCTGACCGGGAATCGAACCAGGACCCTCTGGCTCCGAGCCCGCGCTCAATCCACTGAGCTACACCAGCCGGGCTCGTGCATCAATTTTAATTATTTTCTGGATAATAGTTGCAGGTTGAAATGTCCCTAGAGGTAACCACAAAGGTAAATTCAGCTCTTAATAATTCACACAGTTGCAGGGACCCCGAGGCGGAGGTCCTGCCAACTATCAGATGGTGGGAAAGTCACTTTGGTGCTATGCATTGTTGTGGTCATATTTGAATAAGGACTTCAAGAATTAAATTCTAATTAAGGTCCCATTAATACTACTTGCCCAAAGAAGTTGAAGTATTTAGTCAATGTGTCTCTATCTTTCAGACTGATGGCAAGACGTGTTCACTGAATCATCCTCCCTAAGTATTGCTTTTCAAAGGACTTCTCTACCTACAAAGTCAATAGTAGAGATGTCAAAAAATATGTAGGGAAGTAAATGTGGGCTTTTACTCAAAAGTACCAAATGAGTTCCAGTGAGTGAATGTAGAGAAATGTCAACAAAACAGAGAAGCCTGCAAAAACAAGAGTTGTCAGCAACCATCAGAGTGCTGGCTATGATCTGCTTAGACGGAAGGTTAACCTACCAGAGCCTCCGGCTTGTCTTTTTCTCCGATCTGAGGCAGGAGTATAGCACAATCGTCATATTAGAAGCATGAAAAAGTTATGGAATTTCAAAGGCTTTGTGCTGATTAAATAAAACCTACCAGTTGAATTTAGCTTAAGATTAAAACAATGAAGTTGACAGATTTATTTTTTTTCCAACTGACCATTTGACTTTTGTGTATTAAAACTGTTAAATTGATGTAATCAATATTACTCTTGACTTTCTCTGAATTGTGTCTCCTGAGAGATCAAGTCTCAGCTAATAGAACATGGTTCTTAACCCTCAGATAATTTTTAGTGAAGCCATCCACATGATTTTTCTCCTTGCCGTCATTTTTAATTTTCTTAGTAAAACATTTGGAAGCGACTTAGCAGCATTGTTTTCCTCCGCCGGTTTCTGCAATGACCGTAAACATGACATCGGGGTTTCAGGAGAGCCCTCTTTACCAAGCTCAACAGAAATCGTTCTAGATGAAAAGACTGTGAGTGGAAAGCGTTCATTTTCTCTTCTGTTTAGTGACAAGTCTCAGTCTAGTTCTGGAGCTCAAAGTTCCTTTCGCACTGGCTTAAATGTGGATTTGGTTTTGTAGCAACTTTATAGATTTTAATCTTTGATATTTTTGTTTTAATGTAAAAGTGTGGAGTGGGTTGAATTAAGTCCCCCCAAAATATGCCCCCAAATCCTAATCCCTGGTGCCTGTAAATGGGACTCGAGCTGGAAAGAGGGTCATTGCCCAGGTTATTAAGGATCTCAAGAAGACATCATCCTGGATTTGGGGTGGGCTGTCTTTATTTGTTTTTTAACTTTCACTTAAAATTTTTTTAATTACAGTTGATATTCAATACAATATTAGTTTCAGGCATATTGCATAGTTGTTAGACATGTGTGTATACAACTTACGAAGTGCTCGCCCCGACAAGTCTCAGACCCACCAAGCACCCTGGATGGCTATCACAATATTACTGACTATGTTGCCTATGCTGTACTTTGCATCGCTGTGACTGTTTTATAGCTTTCCATTTGTACTTCTTAATCCCTTCACCTGTTTTATCTAGGCCCACAACCCTCTTCCCATCTGGCAACCGTCAGTAGGGCCTCTATCTATGACTTTGTTTCTGTTTTGTTTTTTAATTTATATTCCACATACAAGTGAAATCATATAGCATTTGCCTTCTCTGCCTGACTTATTTCACTTAGCATGATGCCCTCTATGTCCATCCATGCTGTTGCAAATGGCAAGATTTCATTCTTGTTTATGGCCAAGTAATATTCCATTGCAGATAGGTACCACATCTTCTCTCTTCAATCACCTACCGATGGATACTTCAGTTGCTCCTGTAAATAATGCTGCAGTGAACATAGTGGTGCATATACTTTTCAAATTAGTGTTTTGGGTTCTTTCAGATGAATACCCAGAGGTGGGGTTGCTAGTCATATGGTACGTTCTTCAAAAAATTAAAAATAGGACTATCATATGGCTGCTATCTTTATACAAGAAAAAAGAAGAAGATCTGAGACACAAACACCCAGAGGGTAAGCCATGTGAAGATGGAGACAAAGATTGGAATGATGAATCTATTAGCTGATGATCAAGGAGTCACCAGAAGCTAGAGAGGCCCAGAACAGATTCTCCCTCACACCTTCCAGAAGAAGCTAACCAAGCTGATGTGTTAACTTCAGCCTCTGGCCTCCAGAACTTTGAGATAACAAATTTCTTCTGGTTTAAGCCACCCAGTTTGCATAATTTGTTACAGCAGCCACAGGAAACAAATACACAGTGTAAACCTCTTGTCTGGCTCTTGATACAGTTCTTTTTTCTAGATGCTGTCAGAATGTGTTACAATTACAGCCACAGAAAGCAGAAAGACTGATGCTTCACCACCAGCTGCAATAGTAATGGAGATGGGTGCCCATATAATCATTTGTTGGCACCAGTTGGTGGAAATGGGTAGGCAAGATAAAAGCCTATAGTTTACTTGCAAACATCAGTAGCATAGATAAACAGCATGATTTCTCCTATGCCTTCAGACTACAGAATTCCTTAAGCAGGAATGCCACACCAACTACCTGCAGTTACAAACCTAAGACAAACCCATTTTTTCTGTGACAATGTACATCAGATGACACCTACCATTTCCTGAAGGCAGCACATGGTTTCCTGAGCATAACACAATTCCTGAATGTCTCTTAACTTGCATAATATGAAATGATTTGTTGCCCCTCAGAAAGAAGAATAAAAGATGAAAAGAAGGAAGGAGAGAGAGGAAGGAAGTAAGAAGAAAGGGAAGCAAGGAAGGAAGGAAGCCCAGGATGATGACAGAAAGAGAAGCAAAACAGAGAGGGAGGAAAAGAGGACAGAAGGAAAACCCTACTGATACAGGGAATGTGTAGTATATCACATTAAGTATTAAAATCAGATTACTCTTTTGGCAATGCTCATAAAGAAAAACATTTGAATATGTTAAGTCAAACCTTGACTATCTTCTTAGTGGACTACAAAAAGGTAAATGAAAAGACACAGTTGGGCAATGCTGAAGAGAGGAGCCCCAAGGGGAGTACTGTGGAGGGAGGCCAGCCGCCCAACCTCTTAAGAACGGCAGCAAGTCATCACATACTTTAACTCAGACCAGCCCTGAGAAACCAGGCAGGTGGGCCACTTCCATCATCAGCACAGTCGGCTGAGGTTGCGTGCCATCACAGAGAGCTTCAGCGTGCTGTTGGAATTCCTGCTGTCTGTAGTTCTCATTGTATAGAGTCAGTGAACCAGTCCCAGGTATAGCCCTGAAAGCTTCTGGCTGATCAGAAGTTTTCTTTGTAGTGGTATTTACATTAACATGCCTTCTTTTATTTTTGGATGAGGTCTTTAGTAAAACAGAAGAACTTCCTCTGCCTTTTTCCTCTTCTCCCTCCACGCCCCTGCCCGCTTTCCCTCTAATCTCTCGAGTGAGGGAGGGGAGACCGCGGGACAGGATGTCTGGCTTTCTGCCACTATGTCCTGCAATTGAACAGTCAGCAGATGAGTAGAATGATGGTATTTAAGAGCAAACAAAAGGAAAATATAAATCCTTTAGGCAGCAGATATGTGTAATTTACTCTAGTTTTCTGTTTCAACTTTTGAAAGAATGCAAGATCTTAGACAATAGTGAATCATAAATAGGCTAGTTACAGAACTAAATCTCTCTTGATTAGGGTTATAACAAAAACACTATTTATAAACATATGGTGCACCTTGATGGAATTAAAAGAATGGTGGATCCAATTTGCCATCTCCATCCATAATGTCCCAAGGGTGGTGAAAACTGTGCTCCTTGTAGACCTATCTTAAGAAAGCTCAGCAAATCTTTCAGGATCCCTGGGTTCTAAAGAATGACTAGATTTGGGACGATTGGCTTGGGCTTCCGTGTCATCTCTTCCTTTTCTGCCAGCCCCAATATGCATGCAACAATGTTGTTTAGTGGTACACCATGTTGGTAAAAACTCTATATCCAAGGAAAATTCACTATTTGGTACATCACCATAACATTCCACTCCATACAATTCTGACAAATTTCCATCTCTAAAACCCAGGTTTGATCCTTGGAGCCCCTACAAATAACCTTCGGTTTTGTCAACCATGAAATACTTAGACTGGCTTTCAAGCCCCTCAGGGTCTGGCCCAATCTACAGCTCTCTGCCCTTGCTGTTCGCTGCCCCCTGGCAAGCACGGGTCCAGTCCCGGCCTGGCGGTTGATTGCAGTGTCTGATACACCAAACGTTGCAGGTTGGATCCTCAGCCAGGACACGCACAGGAGGCAACCAATGGACGTTTCTCTCTCACATCAATGTTTCTCTTTCTCCTTCTTTCTCTCTCTCTCTTCTTCTCTCTCTAAATCAATAAACATTTGCTCAGATGAGGATTAAAAGCATTAAAAATCAAATACTGTTGTAGGTGAAATAATTTTAAGTCACACATATGCACCATACTTTCTTGCTTCTCTCTTTGTTTGGTCTGTACTCCTTCTATCTCCCTGTCCTGTATTTAGTGTCTTCACGTTATATTTTTTAGTCATCTGTATGTTAGGTCTTGCTCCTAATCAACTACAGGCTCTTTGGGGAAGGGACTCTCATTTTTGTTTCCTTCTGTCCTCCAGCCCCGCACTGCCCAGCACAATGCAGACACATTGCAGTTATTTGTTTACTGCACACATGAGCTAATAATTGATGAGTGGAATAAAAGTCAGAAGATGACCATTAAATAATTTAAATAATGATCTGGGAAGTCATAAATTGGGGAGAATAAATTTGAATCGCATGTAGTTAGTGTTTCATGAGAAAAACACTGTCCTTTGAATCATTCTGTATCTTTGCTTTGCATTAAAATTTAAACTGGAATGTTCTTACTTCAAATGTTTATGGATGTCCCAAGGGAAGTCAGATTAGTAATCGAGACTGTATTATAGTCATAAAATGATATTTTAATCATATCAATACCAGTGTAATTTTTATGCCGTCTTCTGGTAATGAGAGTTTGGAGAAATGTACATTTTAAAGCTAAGTAAGACTGCACCACAAAAGAAATTCTATCCTGAAGCTCTCATGCCAAGCCACTACAACTTCAGTTGCCTCTTCTGTGAGGCCATCTAAACACTTCGATGGAATTTTTTCCTGTGCGACATGACTACTCATCTGGACACAAGAGGAATATTTGCACACCATACATATTTGATGGAAAGACTCGACGGGAAAGGAAAATACCAAAAAAAAAAAAAGGCATAAAACAGTATAGACCCCTTTGTAAATGACTGAGTCGACAGGAAGAACAACCTGCCTTTCTACTGCATTCTATTCAGGAAATGTGGGAGCAGCTGTGTGCTTTCACAAACAGTGTGGCAAGACATGATTTTAACTTTTGATTATTATTCTTGGTATTAACAGCAAAGCCATTGGAGTAGCCTGACTCTGAGTATGAAGAAGGAAGACAGAGAAATTAGCGTCAGTACAAGACAGAAAGCGATCTGGCTGGAAGAGGCACGAAAGCATTAGCGTCTCCTTCCAGAGCTTCTGCCCCGATTCTAGTCTCCGCATCTCCCACCACTGTAAGCTCTGGGAAGGGAGAAGGAGAGAAGAATGGAGTGTTGGGGAGAGGACAGGAAAATGGGAAGGAAGTGGGGCGAGCAAGTAATGGGGGAGCTCAGGAGTGGTTAAAAGACAAAGAAATAAGGAATACAATAACAGCCGCTGTGAGCATCAGAGACAAACAAAGCAAACTGAAGATTTTTGTATCATGTATGAGGTACTTACCTACTGCGTCTGCTACCATAATCCAATGGACACCACATGTAGGCATGATTCTAAACACTTTACATATATTACACATTGAACTTCAGGACGAACCTGCAGGGTGAAAGTCACAGAAAGCCTGACCTGCATGGTCTTAAACAAGATGGGAGGTTTGTTGGGTCGTACAAACGAACAGTCTTTCAGGCAAGGCTTTGTCCGGGGCACAGAAAATGTGTTCCCCTCTCTGTTTCTTTGCTTTACTGCACAATATCGATCCCAGGCCCTAGCAGTATATTCATTTTTTCATATATTTATAAATGCATATGTTTGTATCTATTCTGAATTGTAAGCAAGAGAAACCAATTTAGGCTAATTTTGACAGAAAAGGGACTTTTTTTTTTAAAGGTTTTGATTGATGCACAGTTTCCAGGAAGCCAGCTGTTTAAGGTCAGACTGCTGGGAAGTGGACCCTGGAAGATGTGTGCTGGCGATTTACTAAAGAAGCTGGGAGAAGCTGGGAAGGGAGTGGGGGAAGCAGGGCAGGGAAGGGGAGGAAGCCCAGCAAGGGCGGAGTCTCAAGCCCAGTTCCCCAGGGTAGTTTCCGCCTGGTCCCACGGAGTAACTCTGTAGCAGCAGTTACTCCTCAGTGTCTTCCCAGTACAGGCCTGTGGGCTGGGCTCTTCCACTCTGCCCGTCTAAGTCACTGGTTAGGGACAAATTCCCAGGACTTCTGGACCTCTCTGCATTCTAGCAAAACCTAGCTCCAGGAGCTAATGAACAGCTATTGAGAAAAAAATGGACAGTAGGCCCCCACCTCCTTATCTGCAAACTCACTTCCATGGACAGAAAATATTAAACGAAAAATTCTAGAAATAAACAACTCATAAGTTTTAAATTGCCTCCTGTTCTGAGTAGTGTGATGCAATCCTGCACTATCCTGCTCCGTCCCATCTGCCGTGCAAGCCACACCTTCTTCCAGAGCATCCGCGCTGTAGACACTCCTCTGGGAGCCGCTTACTAGCCATCCTGGTTGTCAGGTCTGCTGTCCTGGTACAGCGGAGCTTGTGTTCACATAACCTATTTTATTTCATAATGCCACATCCACATAACTGTTATTACAGTGCATGTTATAACTATTCCATTTTCTGTTATTAATTATTGTTGTCAATCTCTTACTGAGCCAACATTGTTAAGTAAACTTTATCATAGGTATGTATGTATAGCAGTACAGGAAAAAACATGTCATATATATAGGATTCAGGACCAGCTGCGGTTTTTAGCAGCCACTGGGGGTCTTGGAACATATCCCCTAAGGATAAAGGAGCACTGCTGGTTTTTGGAAGTGAAAGCCCCTTGAGATGCTGGGGAGAAGAGGCACACAGACGACAAAGAGGGACCCAGTGAAATCTGGGCCATGCACAAACACAATGCACTACTTTGGGACAGCCCGTTTGAAACAACCAGTTTTGAAGGATGCAGCCAGTAACAGTGCTCCAGACCACACCATGTGGCTGCCCTGGGAGATGTTGGACATGGCTGCTACCCGCCAGCTCCACTAACCCACTACTGCTTCCAATTGCTCACTGCAGCCACTGCTCCTGCCTCTGCCAGCATAGCTTCCAGGTCACCTGTTCTTAAGTCTCTGTCTTCTAAAAGTCCAGAGGGCTAAGTGATGGAGGCTAGGGTGCATGTTTACACCTCTGCTGCAAGAGGGGCCAGTAGAAGGGATACCTGCCATTTTTAGCTTCTATACTAGGAGGCAGGTTGTGCCCTGTCAAATATTAAGTGAGAATTCCTAAAACATAGGAAGGGGATGCTGATCTTGTGTGACCAAAAGGAATAAGAGGTATTCACTATACATGGACTCACACATACATGAAAAACATTGAGAATTAACAGGAAATTGTTAACAGAAATTACTGTTGGAAAGTGGAATTAGAGCAAGAGTTCAAGGAGTAGGGATGGGGAGATTCTTCTCATTTTATATCTTTCTGTAGTATTTTATAAGGGACACGTATATACTTCCTTAATTTTAAAGCACTGGTTTGTTTCTTAAAAGACCTGTCTCTTTTTAAGAACTGATTTTAAGAGGCCACAATGTTTTAATTAAATTATGTACCCTCTCCTTACAGATTTGGTGGCTACCATTTTTTTTCATTTATTTATTAAAGTATCATTGAATTGTATGCAAGCCTTAAGGAATAGAAAGATAGAAGACACATCTTCTGCTCTCAAGGAAGAGTGAATGGTTGTGACAAAAAGTGGAAATAAAGTGTCTTTAAATGTTTGGAGGTTTTATTTTTTTAAATATTGGCCAGACTTTAGCCCCCAGTAGTAAGTAAGTGCCTCAACTATATGACTTTAACAAGCTTTGTTAATTTTTTCCTATAAAATGGAATTGGGAACTAAAAGTTGTATTATCTTCAAGATGATTTCCAAGCTGAATAATGTCGATGTCTTTGAAAGGAGTTTTATGGCACTATTTTATGTTCTTGAGCTTAATTTTTTTGAAGATTTCACTAGAATTAGGTTACATCCCTTATGTTTTGTGTTGGAGTGCAAAAGACTCGTTGCTCTCCAGATGTATTCCTTTAGCTGATGGTAATATAAGCATTCTGAAAGTTCCTATTTCTCAGACTGGGATTTAATGCACAACCATAGGTTTAAAAGAAGTATAAAATCTAGCATCTGAATTACTGTCTTCCTGATATCTAGTTTTGATTTATGAACCATGTATGACAAGGCCAAGCCAAGTGGTAGCTTGAAGAGGGATGCTTTATTGGACCCCCCAAGTACTCTCAGCTCCCAAGGCCACCTTAAGCAGGCAGCTCACTATGTGCACGCAGCAGCAAGATCTAGACCCTTCTTGCAATCAACTTGCCTCCCTTAAGCCCTCCTCTCTAGAAACTCTGGAGCCACCACGGCTTTCAGAAGTCTTCCTGATTGACAAAGGTCCAACTGGTTGACTAAAACATGAAAGTAGCTAAAACTCTTTGATTTGGGATGAATTTGTTATATCTGCCATGCTTGAAAGTCCATCCGTCCCTTCTGAAATATAACATGTCAACTGGGTTGATTAAAACAATGGCTTCCAACCTGAACTCTGGAACCTCAGGGTCCCTATCCTTTATCCTTGGGCAGTGAAGGCAGAGGTGGAGAGGGAAGCTGGGACTTCGAGCTCCAGAGCTCTGCTTTCCTGCCCCATGTCAGTGTGGTTCCTCCCTTAACTTTCTATGTTTGGGCTTCCATGGAAAGGTTCATCTTGAAAAGGTTTCTACTGATTAAAAAAAAAAGTGACTTAAATTTAAAATGTGTATTCTATTCAACTCAGAAATGTAACTTTTAAAAACTATCCTGTAGATAGGCCTTGGTATACATGCTCAAAGATGTGTATATGAAGAATTTCTTTGTCCTTGTTTTGTTAGAGCAATAAATTGGGAACAATCTAAAGTTCCTCAACAGGGGACGGATGTGCGAGCCACTGTATAACCACACTATGAAAATACTATACAGTGATGAAAATGCATGGAAAGATCTTCAGGACATGTTAAGTTTTTAGAAGCAAGTTTCAGGGCATTGTACATAGTATGGTCCAATTTATGTAAAACAGGGTTGTATATTTACCTATATATTTATTCAAGTGCGTAGAATAAAAGGTCAGAATAGTATACATCAAATGTTTCTGGTGGTTACCTCTGGAAAGGAGAATATGCAGAGTTGGTAGGCTAGTAAAGAAAGACTTTCACACTTCCATATTTTACTCCAAATACTTCTGAACTGTTTGAGTCGTTTACAATTAGATTTTATTCAAGTATAGCTTGCATGCATAATTAGAGGAAATGTTTATTACAAGAGTTTGAAAACCACTGGGTTAGATAATGGTGCCAAGAAAGCCATGAATACCTGCCTTTCTCCCACCTAGGCAAGTGAGTGCCACAGACAGAAAATCTCTGTCTGACACCAACCCACTAACCCCAGCCAGAGCTTGCAACCACATATGCCGTTGGTCACAGTCATAACAGGTGAGAGAGCAGGATTGGTTTACTGCTCCCTGCTCACAGAATGAGCCTTATTGGAAGTTTTGTGGCTTTTTCATTTGTTTTTCATTTTAAGCCATACTATACAACATATCTATTTATAGTACACAATCCAATGCTCTTTATATTCAAAGAGTTGTGAACCCATTACCACAATCAATTTTTATCATGCTAAAAAGAAGTCACTTACCCATGAGCAGCCAGTCATTCCTCATCCCTCCTCCTATTCTCTGCAAACCACAAATCTATTTTTTTTGTCTCTTTAGATTTTCCTAATCTGGATGCTTTATGTAAGTGGAATCATACAATATGTGACCCTTTTGGTTTGGCTTCTTTCAGTTCACATAGTGTTTTTAAGGGTCAGCCCTGTGGCAGCACATACCAGTACATCGCTCCCTCATATTGCTCATTAAGATTCCATTATATGAACCTACCACCTTTTGTTTCTCCATTCACCAGCTGATGGACATTGGTGTTGTTTCCACTTGTTGGTTATTGGGAGCAATGCTGCTATTTATGCACTTTCATGCTTACGTGTTTGTACAGACCTATGTTTTCATCTCTCTTGATAAGATAGGAGTGAAATAACGGGGTCATAGGGAAATTCTACCTTTAACATTTTGAGGCACTGCTAGACTGTTTTCCAAAGAGGCTGTCCCATTTTACATTCCCATCAGTAATATATGAGGATTCCAATGTTTCCATGTCCTTGCCCAACCTAATTTTTTCTGTCTTTGATCATAGTCATCCTAATGGAGGTGAAGTGGTTTCCATATTTTCTTGTGTCTTTGAAAATGACCAGCTGTACTAATTAGGCTTCTGCTACAACGGCGCTGCATAACAAAAACAACCTCAGACTTCAGTGGCTCCAACCACAAGCATCTATGTCTCCCCATGGGTTCTGCCCGTTGCCTGTGGCTCTACCGGGCGTGGCTGGGCATTAGCCCAGATTTATTTCATGAATCTTTATCCTAGGGCCAGGGAGTTCTCTTCTCATAAGGGAGCTAGAATGTCAAACAGCAAGCAGAAATATTCCAACCTAAACCTGGCACATGTCGCTTCTGTGCTCAAACCATCCTCCAAAAAATTCATGTCACCTAACACCTAACCCAGCTTCAGTGGAGCTGGTGAGTAACCTTGGCTTGGGGTGGCAAAGGGCATGAGTGTGTAATGTTACTGAGTATGAAAGTAAAGAATTGGAGACAATAATCCCATCTATCTTACTACTCAATTCTTTATCTCCAGTTCTATCCTTTTCTTGTTTTCCATCACGGCTTTGCCATTATGGTATATGTTGCTGTCACTCCAAATTCAGTATGTGTCAAATCTCAGAAACCCTCTTTATTCTTCAAATAACTCCTCCTCCCAACTTCATCTGGGCCACAGCACCCACATTTGGAATGACTATAAGCTCAAAAAATTAATTAGAGTGCTTTCCCCCGTCAAACATTTTCCTCTTTTATATCATATGCTAATAGCTTTTATGCAATAATATTTTCCTCATCTTTCTTTAAAATAAAACCCAAAACCTAATTTTATTTAGAGTAGCAATGTGCTTTTTCCCAGACTCCCTCTTTTGCAGGTCAGGTTGACCTGGTGGTGAAAATCTGCTGTGGATTTCTGGAAACGTTTGGTTTCTTTGTCATTTTTTTCTTCTTACTATTGTCTAGAAGTGGAGATGAGATGAGAGGTGGAGTGGACATACTTTAGCCATGAGGCGACCACCCAGATGAACACCACAGGCTAAGAACTGGGGTGCGAAATGGGAGAAGACACAGGGAACACTGACGACGACATGGAGCTCTGCCCCATCTGGCTTGCCCACTGATGAAATTTTTGTTCCATCACACTCTTGTTGAGAAAGCTTCAGTGTCTCTGTATGAACTATCAAATAACTTAGAAACATTTTTATTTGGTAAGTAAGGTGTTCCAAAGCCTCCGGTAAACTTCTAATCGTCCATTTTGTGGTTATCCTTTGTCCTTCTCTGCCCTGTTCTGTGTCCTACCTGGAGGCTGATGCCTTGCTTGTACAGCTGATCGAGTTTGGCCAATGGGGTGCACCAGCACCAGAAAGCAGAGCAGGAGAGAAGTGGGGGCACTTCCCCTCTCTGGTGGTGGCCACACCCCTCCCTGAACTCAGCTCCTATCAGATCACCGCTCCTCCAAGGTCCTCCCTAGGGTCTTTACCACAAATTGGCCTGCTTACCCTTTCATCCCTACAGGGGGAACGGCTGGGCTCCGCAGTATTGCTGGTACCTGGGTGCCTCAACATTCCTTGCTAGTTTCTGTAACTCTGCCCAGTGTCTATATGTGGTCGTCACAGTGAAGTGCCTTCGCAGGAACCATCTGCAGTGAATTGTTTCCAGCTGGCATCTGACTAATGTAGTAAAACCTTTCTCGGTATAGGCATTTCAGGTTTGCATTTCAGCAACTTTTCTCATAATCCCGTTGCTTGAAATCCCTTTCCTCCCACCTCTGTGTCTAGCTGCCCTTCAAGGCCCTCCAAACACCACTGCTCCCAAGTAGCCTCCCTAATCCCCACCGTGGAAATCTCTTCTCTCCTTGAACTCACTCAGCACATATTTGAGAGTGATTATCTTTCTCTGCTTTAAATTATAGTGACTTATGTACATGTAACTTTGGCCAGTTTGTAAATTCTTTGAAGTCTGAACCCACACCGAGGTCTGGTTTGTTTTTGTTTTTCTCTTTTTCCTTTGGGTTCCTCCCTGAACTTTGCCTCTCTCCCCAAACACCTGAAACAAGGCCTGGTACCAAATGGCCGTTCTATCATTTATTCTTACTGCTATTTGTTGCTACTCATTCCTGCTTCTTATTGTATTATAATAGAGATCAGTTACTAATTTATTACAATGTACACTTCACAAAAAATTGTGAAAATGATGGCACAGAGTAAAATTTCCCCTTGGTGATAATGTAGTTGTTACATTGAAAATATAATCATTCACTTCTTATATATATATATATATATATACAATAGGGGATTTTATTTTTATTTAAAAGTTTTCAGGTGATAAACCTGTTTTTCTCCCAACACTGTTCTTGGGTAGCCAAGAAAAAAAAAACCAGGTGTGGGCAAATGTTCATCTGTCACTGAGACTATCTACAAGTTGGAATCAGAGTTCTAGAGTTATCTTCTAATATGGTCTCCTCAAGCTCTGTTCTGGGAAGTTCTAGAGAGCCTTTCTAGGAGTGCGGGTAGACTGAGAAGTCCTCAGCAGGCTTTCACTGGGAGAAAGGGTTCCGTCTTTAAAAAGAGTGAGAATAATTCCTCTAACTTCACCTCCCACTGCAAGCATCCCCACAATGTCCCTCTGTCTAGATGCTCACTCTCTGCCTAAACGTCACTAACTAGAAATTCACTTGCTACATAATACAATTATACAGCATATTTTTAAGCAACCCTAACTTGAGAACGTTCTGTCTTATATTTGGCTGCAGTGTGGCTACCCTTCTTTCTCTTATTTGAAACAATAAAGAGTATATGTAAATGTACTTTCTCAAAATAGCAGTACTTTAAAGTGATCATCATATTGCCACAAGTCTCTCCTCAGGCTAAAAACCCCATTTTCTTCAAATGGTCTGCATAGGGCATGCCTGGAAAGCTCACTTGGGTCATTAGTTATTTGTCAAGATCCCTCTTAAAACATGATGCCTAGAACTGAAAATAATTTTCTTGATGTACCCTGACAAGGGCACAATGGAATGATATGATTACCTTCTCTATTCCGAGTATTTTAAAGCCAGTTACAGAGACTGCACATTTCTAGTCTGGCACCCGAGGAGCTTAAAGTTGTCACTCTATCCTAACAAGTAAAAAGCTGAACAAACCAAAAAAACCAAGTTTCTTAGATGCATCAGAGAAGGGAAACCACAGGACAAATTATTGCCTCAAACATTGGAGAGACAGATGAATGCAGAGAATCACAGCTTCTCAGAGCTGCAACCACTGCAGGACCAGTACTGGGTAAGGAAGCCTGAACTGTAAGTGACAACTTGCTAATGTAATAAGACAAGAAAAAGAAGTATACATATTGGGAAGGAAAAAATAAAGCTGTCTTTGTTTGCATATGACATGATTATCTATGTAGAAAGTACAAAACAATTGACCAAAACACTCCTGGAACCAATGAGTGATTATAACAAGATTGTAGATACAAGGCTTATATATAAAATTAATCACTTTGCTATATACCAGCAATGATGAAGTGGAATTTGAAATTAAAACACTTTACTATTTATATTAACACACCCCAAAATGAAATACTTAGGTATAAATTTAACAAATATATGTATAAGATCTACTTGAGGAAAACTACAAAACTCTGACAAAAGATATCAAAGAAGTAAGTAAATGAAGAGGTATTCCATGTTCATGAAGAATCAATATAGTCAAGATGTCAGTCTTTCTAACTTGGTCTGTAGATTCTACATAATCCCTACCAAGACCACAGCAAATAATTTTGTGGATATCAACATTCTTGTTCCAAAGTTTACATGGAGAGACAAAAGACCAGAATAACCAACTCAGTATTGAATGAAATGTACAAACTCAGAGAACTTACACGATACAACTTCAAGATTTATTATAAAGCCATAGTAATCTAGACAGTGTGTGCGGTATTCACAAATGAATAGACAAATAGATCAATGGAACAGAATGAAAAGCACAGAAACAGACCCACACAAATACAGTCAGCTGATTTTCAACAAAGGAGCAAGCCTCTCACATGCCCCCAGCTGGAAACCTGGCCTGCAACCCAGGCATGTGCCCTGATTGGGAATCGAACTGGCTACATTTCTGTTTGTGGGACGATGCCCAACACACTGAGCCACACCAGTCAGGGCCCAAAACAGTCTTCTCAATACATGGTGCTGGAGCAACTGGACATCCATATGCAAATGGAGAAGCTGCCTAGCAGAGTCAGTCCCCTTTAAAAATCTTTCCCAGAAGTACTTCCTAAAGACTTCTGCTTATATTTCATTGAGTACCCCCATCTAGAAGGGAAGCTGGGAACTGTAGTTTCATGGTTGGGCAACACTGTAGGTATTCTTTCACTGAATTAGAAGGACAGAATGGATATTAGGTAGGGAACATAGCAGTATGTGCTTTTTTCGTTTTTTGGGGTTTTTGCTAAAGTTTTTTAAAAATTGAGGCATAATCAACATGTAGCATTATATTAGTTTCAGGTGTACCCCATAATGATTTGATATTTATATCTGCTTCTCTATCTTATACGTAATACTAGCAATGGATTCAATGAATTTTAAGGTACTTTTTCCATCCTATACTAGTATGGCTGATTTCCCCCCTGCCCCACTTTTGAAACTAATTACCTACCTCATGTTCATCTTTTGAAATTGTATTATAGCTTCTTGAGATCTTTCTGAATCTTAATTTGGGCATCCATAGAGTAGAAGCTGTGTCTTCTAACTTTAGGATATCTGAACATTTAAAAATTATACCAAGATGCTGATAGAAGAGACCACCTTTGAAGTTAAGGACAGCAGAAAGGAATGCATAACATCCATGTCATATTTTTCATCTTTTCACAAGGATGTCATAAAAAAATTTTCAAATGCTTACTTAATTCCACCTGTTCTGATATCTACATCTGTACGTATCTATAGCTATATGCCATAGACAATAGTAGAACCATTAGAATATCTTTGACATGAAAAAATATTCATGATGTTATTTACATAAAAAGTAGGTTATGAAACTGCAGTATGAACCTATAATAGTTCATTTAAAGTCTAGAAGGATTAATATGGTGCAGGATTATCTACGGAGGGATGACAGAGAGACTTTTTTTTTTGCTTTTCTGTCATCTGCATTTTCTATAATGCATTTTATACTACATTTACGATAATAAAAAAGGGTAATGAAGATAACTCATCAAAAAAGGTATAGATTCTTCTAGAACCATTGTAGAGAACAGATTTTTTAAACATAGGACTAAAGGCTAGAAAACCAGTGAGAAAGACATTGGAGTTACCGATGAAAGATGGAGAGAGAACTCTGAGGCAGTGATGGGGGTGGGCGGGTGGGGAGCAGGTGGATTTGAGAAATGTTTAGAAGGCAGCGCTGGAAGGACTTGGTGAACATTTGATGTGGAAAAAGAATGATGATTTTGAGTGAGTCTGAGCTAAGAGTGGTTTCTAGCTAAGCAAATCACCATTTCAGGTTATTAATTTGGATGAGGTAAATAGAGAGACTAGTGTTTTATTGGTGGGGGGAGATGGGCTAGTTTCTATGGTTATATAAAAAACCATCAAATCTCTAGTGGCTTAAGAACCAAAAAAGAAACATTAATTTTACTTATAAACCTGTAGTTGGGGCAGGGCTCAGCAGGAGTCTCTTCACTCTGATCTATTTCACATAAGCTTGGGGTAGTTTACAGGCAGGGGTTTGAGGGACCTGGAATTATCTGAATGTGTGATCTCTCCCCATGTGCCTCCAGCATGGTGGCTTCAGGAATTCTAAGGTATTGAGATACATAGAGATGATAGAGGGTAGATGATAGATAGATAGATAGGTAGATAGATAGATAGATAGACAGACAGATGGGGAATAGGGAGAGAGGGAAAAAGTGAAGGATGAAAAGCAATGCAAAGTGATGCGTTTTCATGCTTATTATTGCTTTACTACAAGCCCTGAGAAACACAGCAGGGAGCTTGGTAGGTGGTTCGGTGCAGCCACTTGGGACCTGTCCAGGCAAACTGTGTGTGTAATGGTATTTTGGAAGAAGTCCATGAGATGAAGGAGGGGAAGTTTATCTGACCAGAGATCCCTATTGTATCAGTTTTCCATTGCTGCACACGTTTACCACAAACGAATGCCTAAAAATATCATTAAGATACCCACGTATTAGCTCACAGATTTGTAATTCAGAAGTCAAATGTGCCATGGTTGGGTCCTTGCCTGGGAGTATCATGAGGCTGAAATCAAGGTGCTGCTCCAGCTGAGTTCTCTTCTGGAGGCTCTGGGGAAGATTCCACTGTCAAGCTTATTCTAGTTGTCAGAATTCAGTTCCTTGTGGTTCTAAAAAGGAGGACCCTTGTTTCCTTGCTGGCTGTTGCCTAGGGCTCCCCTCGGCTCTGAGAGGCCGCCCACGTTCCTTGCCACGACTCCTCTCTGTCTTTGCACCAATCACGGTGAGTCAAATCCTCTTAAGCCCCAAATCTCTAACCTCCTCCCCTAAAACCAGCTAGAGAAAGCTCTCTGCTTTAAAAGGCACACATGTGATTAGGTCAGGCTCACCTGGATAATTTTTTTTATCTTAAGGTTAACTCTACCATCTAACCACAGGAGTAAAACCCATCAGATTACAGTCCCAGGGAATATGCCCAGCGTGAACACCAGTGGGGCAGGCAATCTTAGGTGCCGCTTTAACACCCTGCTTACCACCCCTCCCGTTCCTAAGTCTGAGTTAAAAGCCCATGTTCCTCCTGCTATTCAAAGCCACTCGGTAGTACATTTAGACCAAGATCGTTTGGGGCTGACAGTATAACATCAACAGACGAGAGATGGAAATGAAATCACTCCACTTCTGTTCTGCTTCCTTGACTTTCATCCAAAAGAATGCCCTGTGAATTCTAGCACATATTGGGTACTCAATAAACATTTGTCGAATGAACTATGGATTGGTTACAGGAGAATAAATATTTGTAAGGATAAATGAAAGGCTTAACAGAAGAGGTAAATAGATTTTAAATGATTACCTAGCTGTTTCAAAGGAGATTCTTTCCAGTTCTGAATGAATTACATTCCTGAGTCCTGAGAGCATACTAGGTGAGATTACTGCAAAACCACCCCAGTATATGTTTGCTGAATATGTGAGTGGACAAATTCATTTTGTTTGGTGATCCTCTGTCTATGGGCCGAGGAAGCCTGTCCACACCACCTCCCTTCCCGCCAACCACCAAAATGTTACCTTGGCAGCACATTCCCCTTCTTGGTGATTCTGTAGGACAGCTCTTAGAGACGACCTCTCCTGCATTCCATTAAATGCTAAGCATATTGTAAAAGACACAATCTCTACAACTGAGAGATTGCGCAGTACAAGTGAGTTCATGTAAAAACACTGACAATGCTTTTTATAAATATAATTTACCTTGTACTACACTGAGCTTCTATAAACTGTATGTGCACACATATTTTTATACGTGTATCCACCTATGTTATGCATTGTCCCATAAATATTAGTTATTATTTTTTCCTGTGACTCTATATGGATTCACTTCCAAAATATCTGATTATAATCAGTCTGTTTAATTACATATAAAATACGTACATCCACGATTAAGTCAATCAGTTCTAATTTCAGATTAAAGTATTTTTCATATTGAAGTATAATTATAATGTAATAAAGTGCAATGTGAGAACTTCAATCACTTCATCACAGATACATCTTCCTTTGGTGAAAAGAATTCTGAGGATATTTTAACATAGGTGATGTTTTTCTCATCCTGCGGTACATTTGTAAAATGGTAACTTAGTAAGAATAACTTTGTCATAGGAATAAATTTGTAAGTACCAAAAGTCTATTATAAATAGAGTACTACCAACACGCAAATAGTACAAAAAAGAGGTGTCAAAAATACTAGTTATTACCATGGAATTTACATACAAGTTACATATACACAGGACAGAATTAGAGAACACGAAATTATACATGTTTTAAAGGCTGTTAGAACTGGAAGAAACTTCAGAGATTATACTGATCTTTCATTTCAGAGGTTAAGGACGTTGGGACGCAGAGGGGGAGAAATGATTTACCAGAAGCCGTAGAGCTGATTTAGTGAAGGCGTAAGGAAGCCAATTCTCACAGCTGTCTCAGTCAGTGTCAGCTATACATGTTACACTGTAACTCATGCTAAGAAATAGACTTTACATACACATATTTCTCTGATCTATGGTGCTGTTGATTATAAAACATGTCATTATTATATATACCACTAAAACAGAAATGTGATAATAGTATGTGATAATAGAAAATAGTATGTGATAACACATTGCTAAGATACCCTGAACTTGAAGACACACCCCAGTTTCCAAAATGTAAAAAGGTAAAAAAAAGGCATCGGAATACAAATTTACACAGGTACTATATAATTAAAGCAGAACTTTTACATGTGATATTATCTATTGCATTCAATTTACTGTGTTTAAATAATGCCATGGGTCCCTGGGTTCACTTTATTGCCCACTCAGGAGGGGACCGGCCCTAACACTAAACCATGCACTGCAGGTGCACGGTGATTAGACACATTTCTCATATGCGACCAATGTGCTAACTGTTCAGTCTAACAGCAAGTGCAGAAGAGGAAAAGAAATAGTTTTATGTGGACAAAAACCACCTGAAAAGCTTTCAAATTAGAAATAGGAACTTAGACTTGAAACATGGCGAGATAAAGAAGAGGAAGTAAATAACTGAGCAACTTAAACTGGAAAAAGAAAACCCTCAAATGTAAATGTAAAAAAAATCATTCTTTAAATTAAAATACAAAACATCATTTTTTAAAGTCTCAAGTAATTTCAAAGATAAAAACAAATTTTAATGTCTCCCTTACAGAAAATACACAGAAACCTGAAAAAATTAAATACAAAACTGGATGCAGTCCTTTTTTCCTGTTTTTCTTGTTGCAAATTCAAGAGGTCAAATTGTCAGGTAAGTGACAGTGCCCTGAAACCAAGTGGCAGGTCATTCTGTCAACCCCAAGTTCTCTGCACTTTTCTTACAGTCAAAGATTAATGCAAAAATAAAGTTTTGGAATCCCTCCCTTGCTGGCCATGTGACTGTGAAAGGCAGAACAAAACCCGTGTAAAACTTGCAGGCTGAAATAGTCAATGATTGCTCTTACATTCGACCTCAGACATTTATTTGTAGTCCTTGCAAAAAGGAAGCAAACAAAAACAGACCCAGAAGCCCATTTTGCATGTGTGCATGTAAAACGTGCACACCACAGTGCCGGTGTAATCCCAATAAAAATGTGCGAATTTGGCAGTTAGGCAATGTCACTCTAATCGTTAGTACGTGAAATTTCAAACCCTTTGATGAAGATACCATCTTTCAGCCAAGCCCAGGCAGAAAACCTTCGGTTCCGGTCAGACCCCTCCCTCCCCAGCCAGCGGCAGGGCTTCACCGCTCGGTCCGGAGGGGTGGGGGCTCTCCCTCTCTATCACAGCTAAGCGTTCCCAGACCCAGGAGAAACCCTGGGTTTCTGCAGGGCACTCATCGCGCAGCAGAGTGTCCCAGCTCTCCAAAGGGCAGCTGGAAATGGATTTAAAATGGCAACGCGGACCAATCAGCACCGCTGCGCAGAAGCAGACCTTTACACGCACCTCCTCCGCAGGCTCCGCGGGACCTGGCGGTGCCTGAGTCCCTGCTTAGGGCTGTAAAGTAGGCGTTTTTATTCCACGGTGGTCTGTATTGTTTTGGGGGAAAAATTTCTTCCTTGAGCGAAAGTTTTTATTTTGGAATTAATCCAAAATAATTTTGGGTTTGATGTGTGAAAATCTGAACCTAATTTTTTTCAGAGGTTTTTGTTATTCAGGGATGAAAAGAGGCACATTTAAAAATGTCCTCCACCTTTTTAAAACGGACTGTGGTCATTATTGTGTTCATATAACTCTGAAACAGCCCAAGCTATAAAATTAGGACTTGGCAGAAAGGGAGAAGCTTAAGGAGGTTAAATCGAGGTAAATTGGTGGGAGAGTTGGTCAGTTGGCATATTGCAGTGTTAGGAAGCTTACGAGGTACCCGCGCGGGGCAAAACTTTTACCCTGCAAACGTCGGAATCTAGTGCCTAGCGCCAGCCGGGGGAGGGGGTGGTGTGGGGGGGAGGGGATTGGGGAACTTCGAGTCGCCTCTAGTCCTTCCCCGAGAAAAATGAAGAGGCTGGTGCGCTCCGAGTGCGTGTGTGCACATTGTTTGCACGTGTGCATGCATCTGCGAGTGTGCATGTATCTCTGCGTGCATGTAAGTTCGCGAATGTTTGTTTACGCGTGTGTTTAAGCATGCATGTGCCTGTGCGAGTGTGCACGTGTGTATCTGCGTGCTTGTCTGTGAGTGTAAGTGTGCGTGCGCCGGGTCCGGCGATCTGTGATGAGGGCATTCCAAGGCAGGGTAGGGCTGGCGGGGTCCGCTCCAAAGTCCTCCTCAGTGCCTTCCCACTCACAGGGACCCAGAACTCTGCCGCGCTTGCAGCTAAACGCTTCCTGCAGTGTTGGCTCCGCATCGTGGAGGTGCAGGTAAAGGCTAAGCCCCTAATCGCGGCTCTACAGCAGTCACATTCTCGCGCCTTCCTAGGACAACCGCCCCGGGGCGACCTTGGGCGGCGGGCGGGGCGAGGCCAGCGGCGAGCCGGTTTGGGATCCCCGCCTGTCCCTTTAACCCCGCCGCCAGGCGGGAGCACGTGAGCGGAGCTCCGGGTGGCACCCGGGCGCCGCCGCCTCCGAGGCAGTTGTATTTCGAACGCTGCCTCTGGCCCGCGGCCAGGCGCCTTGGCTCGGCGGTCTGCCTGGCCTCCCTCCTCCTCATACTTTTCCTCCTGCACAGCCCCCTCCCCTTTATCCGCCCACGATTAGAGGTGGGCACTACTCCTCACCCCCATCCCGCCGCCCCCTCCCCAAACACACGCGCGCGCGCGCGCGCACACACACACACACACACACACACACACACACACACACACTCTCATCCCACTTGAATCCTGGGGGCAGGAACTCAGAAAACTTCCAGCCGGGGCAGCGCGTACTTGGTGCAGGACGCAGGAGCGAGCAGCCCGGTCCCGCTCCGACTCTCCCGCGCCGCTGCCGCCAGCTCTCGCTGCCCGAGGAGGCGCGGTGCCACCCACTGCTCGTCCCCTGCCTGTGCTCAGTGCCCGGCCCGGGCTCCGCAGAACGCACCCATCCTCCCTCGCTTTCCGACTGCCCAAGGCGCTATTTGTTTTCTCTCTCTTTCTCTTTCTTGCTCTGCGAGCGCGAAGCGGGGGAGGAGGAGGAATTCTTTCCCCGCCTAACATTTCAAGGGACACAATTCACTCCGGACTCTTCCCTTTCCCAGCCGTTTCCGAAGTGCTCCCGGGGATCGCAACTCCTGATCCTAAACCGGGAGCGGAGCCTCCCAACTTCAAACCCTCTTTTTCTTCCCCCTCGCTCTCCTCCTCCTCGCAGTACCTCCACCTCCGCCGCCACCTCCACCTCCGGCACCCACCCACCGCCGCCGCAGCCACCAGCAGCGCCTCCTTCTCTCCTCCTCCTCCTCCCCTCTTCTCTCTTTTTGGAAGCCGCTGGACGTCCGGCGTGGATGGTGGCAGCGGCGGCAGCCTAAGCAGCAGCCCTCGCAGCACCCGGCGTTCGCTCACCCCGCCTCGTTCTCCAGCCCCATCAGCCACTCTCGCGGAAGGTGCTGGGCCGACTGGGGGCGGCGGAGGCGAGGCAGCTGCAGCGGCTTTAGCGGCGGCGGCGGCGGGAGGCAGGATGAGCGCACGCGGTGAAGGCGCCGGGCAGCCGTCCACTTCAGCCCAGGGACAACCTGCCGCCCCGGCGCCTCAGAAGAGAGGACGCGGCCGACCCAGGAAGCAGCAGCAAGTCAGTACCCTACCCGGGCGGGGTGGGGGCTGCAGCCCACCTCCGCGCTCTCTGCGAGGGCCCGGAGAAGCGCGGAAGTCCGGCCGCCGCGGCCGCCGCGCGCTGCCCGCCGGCAGGGGGGCGGGCTGTGGAGCCCCGCGCGCGGCTGAGCCCCGGGGCGCCCGCGCCCCTCTGGACCGGGAGGTGGGGAGCCTCTGCGGGCCGCCGGACGGGGGAGGGAGGTGGGGTCGGGCGAAGCCGGTCCGCGGATTTTCGCTATTGTGCACCCCTTTGAGGGTCGCGGTAGCTCCTGATGACTGAAAGCGGCCGGGGTCCGACAATCCAGGGCTCCCCGGGAGCTTTCCGAGCCGCTTCGCGATTGTCTGGGGGGGAAGAAGTGCCGGGGGGCAAGCGTGCTCTGGAGGGGCAGCGCTAGAGGGGCAGAGTCGGAGGGGCCGAGGTCCTGGGGGCCGTTGGCTCTTTCTCCCGCCAACCGGGGCTGCTCGCGGGCCCGGGTCTGGCACACAGCAGCCGCCCCCTTGGCGCCTTCCCCAAGTTCTCGGTGGCCCGAGACTCGCGCCCTCCCGACAAAGAACTCGTGGGCCCGCCGGGTCCTCTCGGGGCTCTTTAAATGCGGCGCCGCCGCCGAGGTGTCCTTGGGAAGGGGCTAAAGGCGAGCCCGCGTCCGCGAAGGACGGGGTTAGCGTGTTTGACCACGGGCGCGATGGAAAGTAATGTCCGAAAGGGCGCACCGTAGCTCGGGGTCACTTCCTCGCCAAGCGCCCAGTCTCCCTTTTGCTCCTGGATCCCGCGCCTCGGAGTTTCAGACATTAAATGTGTTACTTTAGGACCATTGGCGGGGGGTTGGGAGGGGACGATCAAGGGGCACCCGGGACCCCGCGGAATGGAGGGTTTTGTCTGAGGATGCAACCAATTAAGCGTGCAGCCGGCGCTTGCAGGGCTGAGCGCAACGCCCAGGGCGGGGGGTTTTGTTCGGTGAAATTTCCAAGCCTTGGCGGGCAGGGCTGGAGCGGGACAGGACTATTGAGAACATTTAAACTCCGCTTCCGCAGGCTTTTAAAACTTCTTCATTCCTTAGCCTTAAAGCACTTCCTTTATGGCAAATCGGCCGATTAGAAAATTATCCTGGAGTCCCAAAGCTGCCCGAGAGCAAGGTGGGGATATCGAACAATGTTTTCTTGCCAGCGCGTTTTTTTTTTTTTTTTTAAATAACCAAGAGGGTTGTACCTTTTTGAAATCATCAAAGGAAACAAGCCCATCCAGAGGCCCCCGAGCTTTCCCGCTCTGCCCGAGCGACACTTTATACCGCAGTAGGACCCTGTTTTACACCTCCCAGGAAGTCTCTGCCCGTCCCCCCGCCCTGGTTTCCCACCCGCCACCCAGCTTTCTCTAGCTCTTCTAATGGCCTTCAACCTCCAAAAAAAAAAAAAAAAAAAAAAAAAAATCCAAAAGAAATTGCAGTGGGGTCCGGAGGTGACTGGAGGTTTTACCTTTGAGTTAAGGCAGAGTTCACAAAGAAAGGAAAATGTGTCTCCGATGTGTTTGCTCCGGATGTGCCCACTGGCGCTAGTGGTCCCAAAGAAGCTTGCAGTAACCTTTCCCAGATTCTCTTAAGTAGGATGCGAGTTTGAAGACTTTCATGAGTTTTAAGCTAATTAGTCTCATTTAGTCACCAAATCTGAATGAAATGAAATTTGGTGATTCACTGGGTAAATATTTAGGAACTGGAATATTAATCATCGCATATTCTCTTAACCACTTGAGTAGTTACTACTTGGCATAGAAGCCATTTAAAATTTTGCTAAACCTATTGATAGTTTCAATTTCTTCTTCCCAGACACTTCCAGTCCAACTCACTCCCCCCACCCTTTTGTTTTCTCCAGCTCACCGGCCCCCCCCCCCCAGGAGTTTTAGGAGTTTTCTCAAAAGAAAGTTTTGTAGAAAGCGTTCATTTTTATCAAAAAATATTTAAATTTAGACTAGAGTCCATGCCTGGATCTCCAAAAGGAAGTGGAGAATTGAAGCAATTATCTAGATAATTCAAGCAAAACCTCCCACAACAGATTTACCATAATTATTTGGAAATTTTAAGGGGAATGGAGTTATTTTGAGTTGAAGAACTTGGATAATTGCTCCAATACTTCACTCGATGTGTTGACTGACAATGCAGATACATAGATGTGATTAAAAACCATCTTTTCAGTGGGGAAGATTGTTGAAATATTTATGATGTTAGCTTGGTATTTCTGTTTGAGATGCTAGTACAATGCTTAGTAGTATGTGTGTAAAATGCTAATTGTTGAGTTGCCAAATGCTTAACCATTCAACTTTTTCACCTCAAAAACGTATGACTTTCTGTCTAGAACATGCAAACTTGTCACCCTTTGTTACTTTTGTAGGGTTGAAATAGAATCTAGTTTTCATATGTAAAATACACTTTCCTCTTTGAACCCTTGGATTTAAAGTATAGTTATTTCCCCTTTCTCTAAACTCTATACCCTCATCACTATTTATACTTGCACTGAATGTGTTCCAACAGTTTGGTGGAGCAACGCATGAAGAAATATAACTATGGAGTCAGGGTCAATTTCTTGCAGACATTCTTGCCACAACAGCATTTTTTTTTTTCCTCTCCACAATTAGGAGCCAACTGGTGAGCCATCTCCGAAGAGACCCAGGGGAAGACCCAAAGGCAGCAAAAACAAGAGTCCCTCCAAAGCAGCTCAAAAGGTGAGATTTCTTAAGTCAAGTCCTCCCAATTTTCTAAATGACCACAGGAACTCCCCTGTAATTTTCCCATTCTAGATCAACACTTAAGAATTTGTCTTAACTGCTTAACCCAAGACTCATTTCCTACCCTTAATATTAGTAAGATTTTTAAGCAAATGCTTAGCATAAAAAGTTCATGAAAAAGTTCATGAAGAGGCTTCAGTGTTGTTTTTAAACAAGCAATCACCAAATAATATGAAACTTAAAACGGAGGTGGGAGGGGTGGGGGGAGGGAAGAATGGCACCATTAGGATTTGGGCCAGTTGTGAAATAGTTAAATACAAATCAAGACTATAGGTTTTGCAATTTCCTTTAAAAATAATAAAAATTAATTTACTTTGTGCTTATTTACAAGACTACTGCAAATCCAAATCCCCCTATTAAAGTTAAGTGCTTTGCCAAATAGACAATAATTAGAAGTAAATCCAATTATGGGATACTGGAAAAAATTTATGAATTTTACAGCTTTAAATTTGATGATAAATTATACTGTTTGTTTACAATAAGTTTGCAGTATATCAAAATCTTCTAAAAAGCCTTTCCACTAGGTGGTATAGAAATGCTTTAGATGGGGCAATGAAAAGTTTTTCTTAAACAAATATTTGACTCACTGTATTTTGGGCAGCCAGGACAGGACCCATTCAGGTACAACTTTCAGTGTTCTTCTTTATAAACTTGACATTGCAGTCTAAAATAACTTTATATTGCTTTTATTTGAGCCAGCAAAGAGGAAATATCTCAGGGTCAATACATGCAGAGAGAAATGAAGGTGACTATAAAATTGACATTTTTTAAGCTTTATGAATAAATCTAAAAATTTTCTGTATTTTATCTGTAGGTTTGTTTATTAGTTAAAAACAAAGGTTCAAAATTCAGAAGTAAACTTTGATATATTTTTTTACTAGATTTGAGTACATCATGTACAGTTTTTGTTAAAAAGGACTTAAATGCTCATCTTTTGGGGATTAATGGTTTATGTGGTTTTCTCTATGATTATGGTCACTAACCATATTATATGTGATGGGTTTTATGTTGTAAACTGTCATAGGAACCAGTGATACATATTTAGGGTAGAACGATGATTTCTTGTCTGTTTTATTTTAACAATCTTGAACAGAATTGAAGAGGGCAGATTTCTAATATATTTAAATATAACTGCTGTCAGAATGAAGATTTGTGACTCACATTTAATCAATAAATTTTCAAGTAGCTCTAAACTACCCTGTCCTTTAAAAATGAGAATATATAATCTTACATTTCTGACATGAATACTTTCTGTTACATTTTATCTCATTTATTAAATTAACTAAAATGGCTAATTCAACAGGATTTTTTTTTATGTTGCACAGTATAGGATTTACCTAACTTAATTTTCTTTAATGAGAGGACAGAGGGATATCTTGGTAGGTATCTATCAAGCAGTTAGACTATGATGTAGTTGTTCTGAAGAAAGATGCATCATTATAATCTCTCCCAGGAAGAAATACATAAATCTCATCATAAATAAATTATTTAAAATTTAAGGCAAAAAAGAAAAAGGAATTATCTTTCAGATTTCATTTGTATTACATGATTTCCAGTGAGTAAAGAGATGCTTCCATCACCTTTCATTTTGGACAGTTTACCACTGACTAACAAAATTTTTGTTGACAAGGAGAGCTGACACTTGTGCTGATTTACTCCCTAAAACAAAATAAGAGAAAAAGTTGATCTCTTCCCAATGAAAGTTTGATTTCTTTTTAGTTAATTTTATGATAGGCATTAACAATGACCTTAATAGGCCACTTATCTCTCTGACAGTTCTGTATGCGTACATACTACAGCTTCTAAAACAAAGTAGGCTTTCTTTTTCCCAAAGAAATACTTCCCTGAAATCTTTCGTTCTTCCAGACAAAATTACTTCACACAATTCTGTTATAAAAGTTGTCCTCCTAATATAAATGAATAAATATATTTTCCCATAACATGACTGTAATACTTCTTCAGTTTTATAAATTACGCTTCATTTGGAGAAGATAATACTTTGCAAAACAATGAATGACATTGATGAATTGTTCATGGCATGTGTAAACTTAAGGTATTTTCACTTTCAAATCAGTATTTACTGAGTTTGCTACCACCCTATAGAAACATGATTATCAAACATACATTTATCAAACATCTATTATAGTCTAACAAAACATATGTTTGTAATGATTTTGAAAAGGAATCTTTTAAAGAAATAGTTATGTCGTTCATAACATGTGAGGTAAACATATCCTGCTAGACTGACCAGAGTAGATATGAGAAGTCTTCTATGATTAATAAATTGGACATTCTCCTGAGAACTGAGATTCATCACAGTGAAAACTACATAACAAAAACTGGTAAGTGTGTAAGAGAACAGAACTCTAAAGGAGATGCAGCAAACAGTGGAATCCTGATGATGTGTGTTTAAACTTTCTTGCAGCTTGGAGTTTCTTTACTTGCAAAGTTTATGTTTGGTCTCAGTAACTGGCCTTGGGGCATTTGAAAACAAAACTGCGTGTTGGAAAATTAGCCACGTGAAACTTGACAATGCGTGCAGAGTGTCGCCAGACCAAGTGTTTGACTGCTACATTAGCAATCACTGTCATTTCAGACCATATTCCATATAAATTGCTTTGTGTAATATAAAGCAAACGTTTCTAAAGACACAGTTTGTTATGCTTGGAACTTTCAGAAGAGAAGATAATTCTTAAATCTGCTTATATTCCATTATGACAAATTCTCCTAGATGACCATTATGTAGCTGTTCTGTCGTTCCTTAGAACTCCAATCTGAGTGCTCAAAATTTGTCCCCGAACAAGTTGCATGTTGTTATCTTAATAAAAGAAACCAGAAGTTAATGTGTTCCTGACTACATAACTTATTCATGTGTGTGTGTGTCTGTATTTGTGTGTCTTGGCCCTTTTATTTACGTTTTAATTTGAGATATACCTATTGCCTCTCAATTTCATTTTTGTTTTGTTTTCTTCTCGTGTTTGTGCTGGATGGCAACACTTTGTATTTTCACATTACTCATGTTTGGGGAAAAGAAAGATATCTTCTCCTTTATACTTGTTTTAGGATTTTTGTTGTGGCTTGTTAATCATGAGAGAATGCTAAAGAGGTTGTCTTTAATTCTCCAGTGTTTAAGGTCACAAGTCAAATGCATGTCTAAGTCTCAAGCCAGTTCTCATTCAGGTACTTTTAGGAGAAAATAGATTGAACCAAATCTTAATGGCAGGAAATTGCATACAAAAAAGATCTGGTGTGTGAGGCAGCCCTACTTTATAATGTCATAGATTTTCTTGAGCTTACTTTTGACCAGACTGAGAACAAAGTACAGAATGAAAATGTCTAGATGTATGATTCACATTATGTGTTTAAGTAAAGATTTAAGTTATATCTTCTATTTTCTCAAGCAAAGAAGGCCTGCTATTAATTGGGTACTAAAAAAACGGATTCGTGCTCCTTCTAATCACATTCCCAGAAATGTTCTGGATTTTTCATAAATGATTACTAATACCAAATCATAGATATTTTTGGATGAGGGATTTTGGGTTTTACTCATCATTTCAGGTAAATGTTAGAGCATAATGCTGAGTGAGGACAAATTTTTTTCAGAATACTAGTCTCAATTAAAGAGAGTAACCAAAGGCATCATTATAGGTAAGTGGGGGAAAGATGATTTTTGGAAGTTATCATACAATTCCAGCCTATGGTTTCTACGTTGGTAGTATGATTTATTTACTTATTTATTTTCAAAGATTTTATTTATTTCCAGAGGTAGAAGAGGGGAGGTAGAAAGAGAATGAGAGAAACATCAATGTGTTGCCTCTTGCATGCCCCCAACCATGGACCTGGCCAGCAACCCTGATCCGGAATCGAACAGGCGACCTTTCAGTTTGCGGGACAACTCACTGAACCACACCAGTCAGGGCTGTCGCTGGTATGATTTAGTGGGAAGGTAATTTCCACTGGGATCCAGGGCCCTATCTAAGGAGGTAAATAAATTCAGGGAGGTAGAGTTAAGTAAAGCCCCATTATTGTCTCCAGAATCTTGATATTTTAGGCTGACTTACCTAAACAATTAACTCACTTTTTTTCACTTCACTTTGCCAGGGAGGACCAAATGTTATTGCATCAGTAAATTTTATCTGGCAATGCCTTTGAGTCATCGTAGATTATGATCCAAATGTAGGAGATTCAAGTACATTTGAATTATTTCATAAGATAACTTTATTTCAAGGGAGCCATAATTCTCACTGTCTGCAAACTATCATTCTTCTCAACTTTTTTCATCAAAAGCTCCTCATTACTTTGACCACCATCCTGACTCGTTTTTATCTCCAGATCTCAACAGATCATTGTGCTCAGGAGTGAAAACATACCAAGGCGTGAATAGAATAACAATACGTAGATTGGTATTCTTTTGCATCTCAGTGCTTTCTTGAGAATAAATGGCTGCTGGAAAGCGTTTTATGTCCGTTAAGTCGTGCAAACCTATCCTATCCTGTTAGTTGACACTCTGCAGTTTCCAGAGCTCGCCTTGGAACCACAAAGCTTGGCACAGAGCGGACAATGAATTTCACTATTCTAGATTCTAAAGCTTTTAGTTACGAATCTTTGTTCTGCCAACCAGGAGGAGAGGGTGAATGGAGGACCTGTTATATTTTAGGCTGTTGTTTTATTCTCTGTTGCTTTAATGCACTGAGCAGTTTTGAGGGGCATCTTCTCACTGATTTAGCAAGCAGTAGTGCAGTCGTTCTCTTTTCTAGGGTGCGGTTCGCTCAGAAGGTAACTCTATGAACTCTTGTATCATTGATACTGATTTTTCTGATTACAAAAGAGATAGAGCGAGAGTTTAAAGGAAGATAATCTTACACTTTGAAGTAACTTCTCTGGTCATTTTGGCCTTGGCTTTAATTTAGTGCCTGTATAGGTGAAGACCGGGATGTGTAAACAATGATATGGGAGTTGACAGTGAGGGCTTCCTTGGGTAAAAAGGGCACAAACTTCAGTAGAGGATAGAATTTACTTGTATTTTCTGTTGGAAAACATACAGAGTGATGGCAAGCTTGTAACATCTTTTCAAGACTACAAATGGTTGCACTTAAACTCTAGAAACCCTTAGAACTAGATTATCAAAAAGGTGAAATGAAAGATACTCGGTGCTTAGCCTAATCGATGAATCCAGGTGATTTTGATGCCAGTGCACCTTGATTTACCCTGTTTATATTTTTAAAAGAGCAACTGAAAGAAACAAAATGTGACTTTTTAAACTTTGGATAGTTGGCTCCATATGCTCTTAGGTCTGCAGGTCTTAGTCTTAAAATTATCTGTCTATCTATATGTACATACATATTGTACATATAGACATACATAGAGGTACATGAAAACAAAACAAGGTCCTACTATGCCTAAATATTGTTTTAGTTCTTTTTTTTTTTTTTTGGTTGTTATTCAGATGTACTGATTGATTAAGGATGGGAAAGTTTTGACTTTCATGCAGTATCACGTACATATAAAATATGAGAGCATTTAGATTAGCAAAAAATTAATAGCTGTCTAAATTTGACGTAGAAGTCAGAACTGGATAATTCTCTTGGTTCCCAATCTCAGCTCCTGTCCACGTCTTTACAGGAAACTTGGAAATGTTTTACTTTTAACTACTCATTTGCTTCTCACCCCAGAAGGTTTTGATTTTTAAAAATTTGCCCATGGCTATTTTATTTTGTCTGGGAGCATCTCCCAGAAGAATAGGCCCTTTATTGCCTTGAAATCAGATTGGGTCTTAGTTCCACTACTTACGAATATGGGCAGATGGCTTAATCTCCCAATTGTGGAACAGGGGAAGTTGTAGGGGCCATGCTTAAGTAAGATGATGCTCAGAAATCACTATGGAAACTTAAAGAAGTGGAAGGTGTTTTTTAGGAGTAGAATTATAAAATATGGAGGGAAGAAGAAATTAAATTTGAGTACCTACTAAATGCTGTTGCTTTTGTCAACCCTTCACATATATATCATATCTCCTTTTATCCTCCGATACAGACATTTTGGTCTTCATTTCACAGATGAGAAAATGACATATCTGATGTTCAATTCTAGCAAATGGTGGCTCCTGGATTGGAATTCAAATGTCATTCTAAAGCTTATGATATTTCCTCTGCTATAGATGTTGTCAGATATTTTAGAAAGTATTTGCTAGAGTGTAGACTGTTATCTCTAGGAACCCGAAATGCAGGTTGGAAGTTCGGTTTTGAGACACCTTTGGAGGGCAGCTCTACAAGCTAATAAAGGGACGGCAAAAGTGCTTTAGCCCATACCCACAGACCTCTGGCCCTCAAATAAACCAGAGGGCTACACTTTTGGAGATCATAAGACATCCAGAAGCTTCCTTATTTGTTAAATGAAGGAGATAGATTAAACGCTTGCTAAAGTCTTGCTCAGAAGTCCTGCAAAGTTGTAGAATTCTGATAGCCAGAGGGAAACAAGACATACACATGATATAAACAGCGATGTTTCTTTTTTTCCTTCCTTCCCTCTTCAGCGAATGTGTAGTGAGCCTGTCTTGTGCACCAGACAAAGCACTGTTTCCAAATTCAAGAGTTATGTTTGCTAGATGAGTTTCCTTTCTTAATTATTTTTTTAAGTGCAGAGTACATTTAAAAGCCTGGAGTACCAGAACTTCTTAGAGAAAGAAATACTTACATTTCCTATTTAGCATTCCTCCCAGCCCTCATGAACTTGCTTCTGAGCATGTTATAAAATTAAAGATACAGTTCTGAATCTAGACTTTGGAAAAAAGTCAATATGAATGAAGACACACACAAGGAAGAAACATCACTTTTTAACAAGCCACGATAAGATAGCTGTATATGTTAGTATAACAGTGCTCATCACAGTCTGAAATTTCAGTTCTTGCAAATGTAGAATTTCCACCCTCACCCCACCTCCACCCCCCCAGATAAGCAGGAAATACTTAAAATGAATTTTTGTCTCAATTATACATGGGTTTGCAGTTCAGAACCAAATTCCACTCTGGCAGAGGAAGAACAAATATACACTTCTATGGGTATTGCATATGTTGACATATTAAAAAGAAAAGCCCCCCCCATGTTTTGTTTGTCTTCTATTGAAAAATAATATCCTGAAGAGCATTAAATGCAGGGAAAAATTAAAGCCTGTGTTCTTCAGTATGTAAAAACCCTGAATCTGTGCCGGTTTATAAACTAAACTCTTAACTTGTTTTGCAGCCTTTGTGAAGTTTGATCAGAATGATTAAATAATGTGGGTTTTAAAGAACAATGAAAACCTCCCAGATCGACGCCACACAGCACAGCTAATGTGTTTCTTCTAGATGCAGTCTCAGAAGAGGGTTTCAGTTTACATGGAACACTGGCCTGAAGATCTTGGAGCAAGTTTGCTTTTAACAAATCCAAGTGACAGTCGTGATATTTTGCCCTTTAGTTAGTGGTGTGAGTTTTGTTTTTGAATAGGCTTTTTGTAAATGAGATGCTCATTTTAAAATCCTTTTCTTTGGAGGGCTTTCTCTCTCTTGGAGAGATTTGCTTTCTCTGACTTTGAAATGCAGTGAAACCATTTTAGAAAACAACCCTCTCTTCAACAGAGTTTAGATACACCCTGAAACATAGCAACTGTGCAGAGGGAGCCTGGTTGTAGCTCTGCTAGTATTTAAGGTCAGCAGCCTCTTCCGCTGGACTCCACCTATCATCGCCATGCCCGCGGGGAAGGATTTCTGTCTTCTGTGTTGGTGTAATTTACTACTGGGTAAATTACGCTCCCAAAGACTAAATCACCCCGCTTCAGTATTAGGGAATTTCGTACTTGTGTAACTCACTATGTACTAGCCAAAGGGTTTCTTAAAAGCTTCATTCTAAAGGTGACGGGTGTAATGGAATATTTACATTGACTGAACCTTCTGTGAGATTGGACAAACCTAAAGGAAAACTTTGCCTTTAAGAGTTCCATCTTATTAGGAGGGAGAGACCATTTCCTGAGCACCTCATTTGTGGTGGGCACTTCACTCCTCACAAAAGACATTATCTCCATTTCACATATGAAATCAAATTGGGGTTTTCAGGGACCCGTCCAAAGTTCTAAAGCTAAAGTGTCAGAGCGGGGATTTGAATCTAAATTTTCCAGAGTGGAGTTTGTGTTCCTCTTAAGATACTCCCTCTCACCCTGAGACAAGATTCGGCAAGAGGGTGTGATTCACTGGACCTTCCTGGCTTTCACTTAATCTGTTTCATGCCCTTATGACTGACGTTAAGACATCGCCACTAACCCCTGACAATAAGGGATTCCTTTGTGCAGCCGCTGAAAACTAGTAAACAACCATTCAAAGTGCCCAGTCTGATGATCGGATAGACAAAGGCTCCACCAGGCTTCCTTCTGTTTGGGGAAATTAGCTGAATCAGTGAGGATTTTAGTTAACTAAAATATCTCCTTATGGTAGCAAATGCCTGTGGAAAGGCAGCAGCACTGTTGAGAGTGTAGGAGTCAGTCTTTAGAGCCTAGCAGAACCGGGTTCAAATCCCAGATTTGCCATTTACCAGCTTTGTGTGTGACCTTGAGTTATTTACCTCTCCTGGCTAAAATCTAGTTGCTCATCTGCAAAATAAGAAGAAAAAACCACCTTGTAAAGCTTCGTAAGGATTAAAATAACGTGTAAATGACTTAGCCCTTTGCCGGGGGTGTTTTAGATGCTAAATAAATGTGAACTAACATTATAGTTATTCAGAGTTTGGGTTAATCTGTGGGACCTGTTGGACACTAATGCCAGGCCAGGAAGATATTATTTGGAGAGAAACCTTGTGGCTTATTTCCTTCCTTCCTTTCCTTCCTTCCTTCCTCCCATCTATCATCTATCTATCTAATTTATCATCTGTCTCCATCTATTTTTACCAGAAGATTGAAGAGAGAAAGAAGAGATTCTCATTTGGCAGGGTAGACAATTATAAGAGGTAATTTTAGTATCAATGTATGAAGTACCTACTGGCTGCTACCCCAGGTAACGAAAGTAAAGTGCAAAACAAGTTATACCGACTCAGGTTACCTATATTTTTGTGTATGTGTAGCCTTGGGATGATCCTCATACACAGAAGTGTATGTACTAAGTTTTCTTTATCCTGTTTTTATAGAAGGAGTATGAGATGTGCGTGTATGTGGTGTGTGTATAAGGGATGATAAACACAGGGAAATTACTTAATGGACAATGTTAAATTTAGATTCAAAAAAGAAAAAATAACTGTGATACCAGAAAATCTTGTATGAAGTAAAGCAATGAAAGAGACCCTCAAGGTGGTTAGGTCTGTGTTGAGTGTGGAATTATAGTTAATGTACATATTTGTTATTATTTTTGATAGCCATAGTTTTCATTTCAGGGACAAATACTGATGATTTCTTCCAGTTTTTTTCCCCCTCTGTTTTAGGTGAACTGATTGACGAGTGATTATTTTTTGACAAGGAACAGGGAATTAACTGCAGAAATATGTGAAAGTTTTTTTAACTCAGAATTTTATGTCTTATTTACATTTAGACTTGTTTTTGACTAACAGTGTAGGTAGAAGTGCTTTGTAAATTATAAAGCAATATATCAATATTAGTTTTTGTAACTTTAGTGACATGGAGAGGAAGCCATCACTTAAGAAACATTAATTTTCTAAAACAACAAAAAAGAAACATTAATTTTCTAAAATACTTTATATAATTATGGGTATGTGGAAATAATTTTTTATTATCGACAGAAATAAAAGAAACTCACTCTAGGGGAGTTGTTTAGGATGAGGGTTGTATAGGTATCTATTTGCATCATACAATGGAGAACAAAGAAGAAGAACCAAAAATGGAGAAGATGAACCTAAAAAGAGGAGATTGTTAAAACAATCTTAATTCCACCTCTGCAAATGGGAGCGTGCTGACTTGAAATGTGCCCCTTGGTGCAGCACTTATAAATCATGTCAGGTAGGAAACCACATGACTTCCTTTTTCATTTTGCAGAAAGCAGAAGCCACTGGAGAAAAACGGCCAAGAGGCCGACCTAGGAAATGGGTGAGTAATGAGATATAATTTCTATTTTTTCCTAACAAAAAGTTTCTGTTTATTTAAATGAAAAATTAGTTTTATTTTATCAATTACATGAATTTCTAACTTCTGGTCCCCTGAATCTTTGAAAGGGTTAAGGCAAGCGAAAGATTATCACCGCCCTTACCATTAGGCTCCAGGAGTTTACTCAGAACACTTTTCTTTCCTGGGAGTGACTCCTTTTTCTATCTCTTATCAATATGAAAAGAGTCTCCACTCTTCCTTCAAGTGGGGTAACAATGAGATGACTTGTTCAGTGGGTTGTGTAACTAAGGTTAAAGGCTATTATGAAACCTTAGAAGCTGATTACAAATGGTGATAAAGTTCAGATGAAATGTGTTTGAGATAACTTTTTAACGTTTTTTTCCCCCTCTCTTTTTTCTTTTTTGTTTCCTTTGTGGCTTTGCCCTAGACACATCTCATTTTCTACGTGGTTTGTATTTTTCCCCCCACATTGGCTTTGTTAAGAAACCAGGTTTTAGTTTCCAGTTTTTCTTGCTTCCCTTAGTCATTCTTACATCCCGACAATATCAACAGTGGTTTCCATGCAAGTGCGCCTGACCCTACGGGCGGACAGATCTATTTGAGGTCAGAAATTCAGTGACCACTTAAGAGCTTTGCTCATTTTACCACTTGAACTTGTTCCCTTCGCTGCTACTCTGCCACACTCTTTTGGTCTGTCTTTCCCACGGACAGAAGAGAAAAGTCTTAACAATGAATAAAACCATTTCTCAAGGAAAAGAAAGGCATCCTCTATACCCAGTATCATCTATGATGGGATCTTTGCCTTTCCCTTTCTCTCTTCCTTGGTTTATGCTTCATGCTTCTTCATCTTTTTAAAGAGTTTCTTAGCTGCTATGCTGGATTATATTTTCCTGTTAGTTTGCCATTTCTTCATCTAAAGTTCTCCATCACTTTTTATTTATACCTGGGTATTGCCTTTCATTTAATTTATTCATCTTGTATTTTTTTTTCCCCTCTGCTCAACATGTGTTGGGATTAGATTTCTCAGTGCAAGCAAATGGGGTTGATCTTTAGATTAAATGCATCTCAGTGTTACAGTGTAACCTTAAAGTAAGAGCATTTCATTCAATGTTCTGGTCAATACATGAATTCTCTCCAGACCTACTCACCAGGTGGTAATCATCTATCTAGACTATGTTTGATTACCTTATGAATATTAGGGAACTTGCGACTTCTTAAGCCTGCCTCTTCTTTTCTGGAAAGCTCTGAACATTAGAAAATTCTTCCATCTGACTCCCTCTCGCTTCTGCTCACTGTCCCTAGGCCCCTATTCTGGAAATATACAGAATAATTGTTTTCGTTTTCACTCCCAATAGCCTTTCATATATTTGAAGACGATTAACGTGTACCCTTTTTTCTCTTTTCTGGTTTGAATATCTCCAGACCTTTCCGTTTTCCCCCCATAAGTGAACATTCTCGTGATTCTGTTCTAAGTATGCTTGATTTTTAGTCTTTTGAAATATATTGCCCAGAATTAAGTGTCACGTTTTAGGCGTGGGCTCCACGACCCGTGGATTTATCACCTGTCTTGTGCACAGGGTTCTAGCTACCTATCACTGCTTACTCCACCGCCCCCACAGTTAGTCATGTAAACACAGCCACTTTATTATGCTCAGGGATTCTTCGGGTCAGGTGCACGGGCGGGTACAGCGGAAAGGCTCGCCTCTGCTGCAGGTTGTGCGCAGCCTCAGCGGCGAGGGCTCGGCAGTAGAGGGCGACTCCAGTGCCGGGAGTCTAGAATCTGGAGGCTTCCTCACGCACAGATCGGGTGCTTTCGTAGGATTGGCTTGAAGTCTAGGTGCGTCTGGGAGTGACTGGAGCACCCACCCCTGGGTGGCCTTCCTGCCTATGACCTCGGGGTAGGTTTCCAGCCTTCTGACACGCACTCGGGCCTACTGGAGGGTGTTCTGACTAGTGAGGAGGAAGCTACAAGGCCCTGTTTGCCTTTGTCTCAGACATCAAAAGTGCTACTTGCATTTTACTCGAATGAACACTCCGCTGACTAAGTTGGCATGGGCATACGTACGTATACATAAATACAGGCTTCCATTTTCAAGCATCAGAACTTTGAGAGGATATCCTACCCCATTGAACTAATCAATAAGAAAGACCCGTATAAACTTTCTAAGAGGCTACCTATTAGAAAATAGGTAAGTTGTTTGAAGTCATGACATTAGTTTTGCTGAAATGAAATCAAATGAATTCTAAGAAAATACAATGGACGTTAACCAGCACAACAGCTATGAAGTGTGGCTTCTTTTGATGTGTAATTGGCATATAACAGTGTGTAAATATAAGGAATACAACGTGTTGATTTGATACACTTTGTACGTATTGCAAACTGGTTACCATAGTAACATTAGTTAATACCTCCGGTGATTGTCATTTCTTTTTTTTTGTGGTGAGAACATGTAAGATTGACTCTCCTAATTTTCAAGTGTATAATACAGTATTATTAACTATGAGCACTGCGATAGATCCCTAGAACTTGTCCTGTAACTGGAAGTTTGAACCTTTTGGCCAGTATCTCCTCATTCCCACACCCAGCAGTCTCTGTGGTTCCGCAGCGGCCACTGAATTCATTGCAGCCTGTCTTAGCACTTTGAGATTCCTACAGTTTATACCCACCTGTCTTTATAGCTTTATTTCCTACTACTCATCCTCGCACAACTGATATTTCAGCCAAGCTGAAATAAAATATGGATTAATTAAAGTATCTATGTTTATTTTTTTCTCAATGGATTCTTGCTCACTTGGTGGAGACATGGATTCCGGGCAGCTGATCTTCTTGCTGGGTAAGAAGCCCACGTGTAGCCTCCACCACAGAACCCTTGTCTTTCTGGGAATCGTTGGGTCATCCTCATGGACTCTCATGGCTTCTAATTTTTACTGGCTGTCAGAATGGAAAATGTTACATAGTAAATTGTTATAAGTCCCTGCTTTGTTCTGAAAGAAGAGTTGTTCTACTCAGAAGAGGAAATAAAAGGAAATTGTATATTTTTTCTAGACAGCGTGTTTCCTCTTTGCTTGTATATATTCTGTTGGGTAGAGTATGCAGCCAGACACAGCAAGGCTTCCAGTTTAATGGCGTTCTTTACTGGAAAGCTTTACTGAAGAAATAAATTATTGCATTTTCCATAGGAAATGGGTTTGTACTTTATAGTAAGTTCAGTTCTTTCCAACAGTGTCATTCACTGATTTCCTTGTATCAGAGATACATTTTTCAATTGACTGGATTTACTACGTACATAGCCTAAAAGCCAGATTGCTTCCCTGTTATTCTTTTGGGTTGTTTTGTTTTAAAGTTCTTTTGATTTAAAAAAGATGTCTTGTAAATCCTATAGTGCTATGTAATAGGGCTGGAAAAAAGTATATCTACAGTGAGAGCCCTTCACCTGATGTGATTGGGATCCATAATTGGTAGGTTATTCAAGGGCAGAATAACCAGAAAAACTGTGCTGGTCTTGCTACTGCAGGGCATCGAGGGTTGGCCAGTCCGGTGAAGACATTAACCAGATTTTGATTAAGAGCACTTCTGTTTAGGTTATTACCCTTCATTTGAGTTAGATTTTAGATCTGTTATTTTTGATGAGTTAGTTTGGACTTCCTGTTTATTTATTTTTTTATTTATATTTTTTGGAAAAAGTGAGTGATATAAGAGAGAGAGAGAAATAGGACCTAACTTTTCTCCTGATCTTAGTAAGTGGGGACTTGGGGTTTGCATTCAGATGGCTTGGGTTCAAACTTCACTAACTGTAATCTTGAGCAAATTACATGACCTTTTAAAGGTCCAGTTTTCTCATCTTTAAAAAAATAGTAAGAGCAGTACATTTCTCATAGAGTTGTTTTGAGGATTAAATAAGACCATGCATGCAAAAGACTTAATCAAAAGGCATGGCACGTAGTAAGTGCTCTATAAAAGTTAGAAATTCTGCTCAATTCCACTATACACTTTCATGGAGATATCACCGGCAGCCTAAACTCTAATTACCTATAGCTACCCATAGTTACACGTGGAGTGAGGTTATGCATCGCACTAACCAAGTACCTTGTTGGTATCATTATGTCTTCAATATGTCTATGCTGAATATCATAAATTTTAAGAATTGCTAATAAAGAATACCAGAGTACATTGTAAATCTATTTACAGTTAAGGGGACCATTTTAAATAATGGTCTTATAAGCCTTTCTTCTCATTGTAGAGGTTTGGTGTCTTGTGTTGTTTACCAATTTGGAAAGAAGTATTTCTGCTCTTTGCCTCCATACTCAATATGCACATGGAGATGCCCTGGTTTCTCAGACCCTGTGTGGAGTTCCGTTAGGCCTTCTGCCAGCTAAATCAAGGCATTTCATAGTTGCACTCTTCAATACTTGCCTAGGAAAGGAGCTTGTCACATATCTGATTTAGTGATGGAAAATATTTGGAAAAAGTTTTAGAGAGTGGAGCTAAGGCTCAAGGCTACAATGAAAAAATAAAGATGTTAACCTCACGTATGAAATGCTCCATCCAGATGTTGCTTAGTGAAGCAACTGGTGCTTCTGGAGGAAAAGAAGGAAGGACAAAATAATAAAGAGTAAATCAATGGGAAAAAGATGTTTTTAGGTGTTTTGCTTACAGAATGTCTTTTTGAGAAGGGAAATTAACAACAAAAGGAAAACACTCTCCAATCTGAATTAATGGTTTTAAATTAAAAAAAAAAAAAAGGATTCTGGAGATACTGAGATTGACCTAGAAATTGACCCAAGGACCAGATGCTGAAGCTTAGGTTCAATTGGTCACTGGGAACTAACTAACAAAGCCCAGCTGTTTTCTGGGCTCCCCCATCCTCTTTATTCAGTGCTGGGGTGTGTGCGGCGGTACGTTGATTTAAAAATATGCATCCCAGTCCAAATCTGTCTGGGGACAGTTGTCTTTCTTTTATTAAAGAGCTTGTGATACACAGGAAAGTGATGTAATTTCATTTGTTAGTCAAACATATGAGAATTCTAGATAGGCAACAAGGGCTTTTTGTTTTTCCAAGTTTGTAGAAATCTAGAAAGTGATGATTCGAAAATCAAGTAAGGGAACTACATCAGAATTAAAACCTGTTACAGCTAGACTGATTGAAACACTGAATTTCTTCAAACGATCACAACCATTAATATTTTGAGGAACCTGGAAATCTAATGTTGAAAACCCTAGGTCTTCATTTCTATTACTTTTTCCTCCCAGATGTTTGTTACTTTTTAAAAAACGTGTAGCCGTTTGTAATGTAACACTTTCCTTGTTTAAACTGAAATAATGCATATTGCAGATAATTATGGCTTTTTACTGGAGTCAGAGGAAAAGAAATAACTTTAACATAAAAAAACTCTCTGCTAATGGAATGTGTGAAGGTAAAATCATTTTCCCTTAGAAACTTGTAGTAATTAATAATAGGCTTTAAAAATTGGGAGATGGCCCTCTGAAGCCCGTGTTTTGATATATCTCAGCGAATAGAATATAAATTTTCTGATGCACATAAGGTGCTCAAAATTAGTGAGCAATATTTTCTGAAACTATCTCTTCCTTTACAATATTTTGTGATAAAATGGAAAACTTTACAGAACAGAACTGTGGGGAAACTGACTTGTTATTTTGTTTTTTAATAACATACTATAAAATTTACTAAAATGATTTTTTAAAATTGCAAGATTAAATGTGAAAACACTAATAATCATACTCAGAAGGCAAGAATTGGGTTTGATCATTAATATTTTGTCTCAATATTAATTTTTTTTGCTTTTTTCAGTATTGACGTGCTGTTGTTAACTATTCTGTTAAATGAAGTCTTGAAAAAAGAGATTGGTAACCTGCCCTACTGGTCATCCAGTTAAGTTTGGTATGGCCAATTTCTACCAGATCCTGACCATTAAGAGTTATAAAGACATTGACCTTGGGCTTTGCCCTCTAAGTGACCCTGCCACAGTACCACAATAGCCATGTGGTCTTAACTAAACTATTATCAAGAAAGAACATGCCTCCCACCCCCCGCCACTTGTGGTTGAGTGGCAAATTATAGACAGGAGGTGATTCAGATAAATGTCCTGTTTCTCTATTAAAAAAATAATCAGATTCATTGAATCTTGGCCAAGAGTGTTATCTCAATTGCATTCTAATTAGATGACAAATATTGTGAAAGTCAGCGACCATTTTGCAGGACAGGGAGTGTGTTTAAGCCTCTCTCTCAACCACCGTACGCATGTTTGCCTGTGCTCACCCTAATCTGAAGTATTCATGGTAAATATTTCTAAAACACTGGATACCCTCATGTCCTATGTGAATAAAATTAATATATCATATATATATTTTTAACTAGGCAGGATAGGTTAAAAGTACTACTCCATATTTAAGAGAATATTTTTGTTGTGTTTTTAAGAGTGGGGTAGGCTTTTAAGATTTTTAAAATCAAATAATTTTTTTATTCCAAACTCATCAATATTTGCCACAAATAGGTAACCATTTTTGGCAAAATTTCAATCCCATGGGATTTAATGAAGCCTCTCTCTACTCTGGAGTGAAATAAGGACCTCTGTGTTTTAATGAGCTGAGTACCTTTGGGCAGATTGCTTAATTTACCCACGCTTTTTCTCCTGTTTAAGTGTCTGACAGGAGTGTTCTGTCTGTACCTAATGGCTGTCAAGCATTCAGGGTTGTAAAACACAAAAACCTTTATTGCTACGACCAGCTCTATTATCCAGGGACTGATTATGGAGTTGGTAGATGATTCGGCCTCCTGTCCCCATCTCAGCTTTGTTTTCCCTGTTCCCACCTGCTGCCTGCCCTTTGGCCACTTCGCTGCTCATTAGTGTCTCCACCAGCTGGGGGCAGGCCTGGAGCAGGGTGTCAACTCCAGTAAAAGGTTTGGGAGGAAAGAGGCTTGGAGTAATCGCAGACATAAGGTTTTCAGATTATCTATCAATTCAATACATCCAAGCTCCTCCCAAACCCTGTCCTCAGGAGTAATTCAGTGCGGCCAGGACATTGAAATTTTATTTTCTTTCATTATTTATTCATTCTTTTAATAATACGTGTGAGGTGAGAAGATAAAATGTCTTTTTTCAGAATGCTATAGGAAGCAAAATCTGAGTATTGATGAGTGGCTGAAGTGAGTGAAGAATAGGTGTCGTTTAGCAAGTTCTTTCCCCCTGTTCAAACCCAGAAGAATCTCACAGGTTTACTCTGACATTAGACTCAGGTTGTGGAATGGCAGTTCCTCAAGTTCAGGTGAAAGAAGGTTACCTTATGATGCTGAAAGAGTCAAGAGTCCTATTTAGGTGTTGAAAGATCATATAACTTCTCCAATCAACAGAACAAACAAACAAGTAAAATATAACCGGAGGCATTGAAATTAAGAACAAATTGATAGTAACTAGAGGGGAGAGGGGTGGGAATAACGGGGGAGAAGGGGAAGGGTTGTCAGGAGCATGTATAAAGGACACATGGACAAAGCCAAAGCGGGGTAGAATCAAGGGTGGGAGATGGGGATGGCTGGGGTGGGGGGAGTGGTGGTGGGAAAATGGAGACAACTGTAGTTGAACAATAATTTAAAAAAAAAGAAAAAAGATCATATAATTAACTCTAGCTGTTATGACCCAGGGAAGTCCATGTTATCACTCTGTCCTATGGTTTCATTGCATTAACCCAGAAACTTCAGGAGAGTGTCTCTTTGAACTGAGTATGTGCAGAAGTCTCGGCGTGGAAGATGGGCAACACAGATGTAGAAGAAACTGTTTGAACACTTTCTTGTTCACTTGTTCGCTTCTCCCTTGCTTGGCTGGATCACACAGACCCTAGAGCTCTAATTTTGAGACCCTTTGATTTTGTGATATTCTATTTGCCTAAAGGTGTTGCTAAAGTCTTCTGACGGTATTTGGATCAAGCCCTGTGTGAGGCCCTGGGGTGTATGGAGGCCAACAGAATCAGCGTGGGCTGTCTTCGGAGCGCTTGCAGTCTTGGGACCTGAGAAGGAAGATCTGGTGCCATCCCATTAGATTATGTCTGTGTGCTTTGGGTGGTTTGAGGTTAAATTCCAGTTTTCAAGTATTTTTGAACTGTTTAGAATTGAACAGTCCTTCTATAGAAGTGATGATGTTGCTTTCCGAATCCTAGTAACGCAATCGTTGTTTGAATTTAGCTCTGTATAATTTATGAATTTGTTGTACCAGTGGACCTGAGGTTGCATTCTTTCATTATCACCATAGCAAACATCCAGGCAAATAGTAAATGTATACATATTAGATTTATCAAAATAGTGAGTCAAATTTAATCTGGTTAAGAAAAGCTTGAAAAGATAGGTATTTAAGTGTCAAATATTGAAGTGTCAGCCCCAAAAAGAGGCGGTGACCAGGAATCAGAAAGACCAGGATAACTCTATTGAGCTACCACCTCAACATATGTTACTTTTTTTCTCTTTGTTCATGCTGAATGTAATTTATGTTTATCAAATAACTTTAAAATAACTAGGTGTTAAAGCAACTAATTATATATACACTTTAATATTTCTGAATAGTACTACCCTTTGTATTGAAAATGAGCTCTTTGAGGGTAGAAAGCATATCATGTTGTTTTTTTTTTTCACCCTCAGCACCTATAGGACATAGGGGGGAATTCAGCAAAGTGATTAAGAGCTCAGACGGGTTTAGTTCTCAGCTTAACAAGGCAACTCGCCTATTGTCACCAACTCCAGTCTCCCTGTGTGTAAAACAAAGGGTAATAATAGTTTTCATTTCATAGGATTATTGTGTAAGAACTAAATGACAAGTCATCAAAAAACTTTATTCAACATGTAGCAAACACTCAATAGATCATAGTCGTTGATGTTAGTGTAGTTCCAGGCTCCTAGCAGGATTTAATAAGCGTTTGGCGAATGGAATAGTTCTTCTGTAGTCTGTATGAAATGTGGTCTTTGACTTTTTGTTTTCTGGTAGTGAATGTGGATTTGAGTTGCATTTTTTGGCTTTTATTTTTAATTTGATCATTTGTGTTTTTAAAGAAGCCACACAAGGGTTAAAGTCCAACCTGTGGGCATCAAAGCAGTGTTTGTAAGAATTTTGAATTTCAGCTTATGTCTTTCCACTTCAGGCATGAGCTGTGAGCCCCTATCACCCAGGCTGACTTTGAATGCCTTGCCCTATATTAATGTTTCCATTCCCTCACTCCTGAAAATAGCATTCTGCTTTCCAAAATAGACTCTAGTGCTGTACCTTAAAAGAATTTTTGTCACAGCTTTGGATCATCAGGGAAACAGAAGAGAGCCTTGTTGGCACAAAATAATTTTCTAAGGTAGTTTCTAATTTTTTTTTTACAACCCCCCCACACACACACATTTTAATTGCCTGTCTTCCATTTCCTTTACATCTAAATTTTAGTACTAACATGGAAATAACGACAGGAGGAAAATCAGTTAATAATTCTATTGTTTCTTTGGCATCTTTCAAGGGCATTCTGAAGCACACCAAGTGACACGGAAAGCAGCAGGGTATACCAGTAAGGTCTCACTGAGGAAAAATGTAATGTCCTAGTTTTACGTCCCCACAGGAGTAGGGACTTCGCAGTCAGACCTACACGGGCCTCAGCATCGCATAACGTGGAGGTTAGCACGTGAACGTCACCGGTCAAGGAGGGGCGGATCTGCCAACTTGCCAGACAATCCACATATTTTCAGTCTTGAGGGAGCACCTAGCACAGGAGGCACCAAAGCCCAGAGAGGTGAGAGAATTACCCTCCGGGAGACCTATAGTCTTCTGTAGCTGATAGTGTTGTAGAGAGCGCCATTTGTTTTGCAGTCTTGCATCATTTTCAGTTCCAAATAATTGCGATGTCAGAAAAGGCATATATCAGTGGCTGATTTGGGTGTAGAATTTTCTTGTTACAGAATCTCAGTCCTTAACATTTTACTTCTTACTATTATTCTCTCAGACGGTCCAATTTTAATATTCTTCAAATTCCCTATTGGAAATTGACGAAGCATTTGTAGGCCTGGGCCCACTCCCCGTGGAGAGGTCCCAGGTGGAGCTGGAAGGTATGAGTGTGCCCATCTCTGGTCTCCCGTTCCCTTGAGAGACTGACATTCAGCAAGTTTGGGGCACTGGGTGTGCACCTTAGGAGTTTAATGGAAGAAATGAAAAAGGCAGTGTACGGTAATGCTGTCCATCCGACCACATTTTTATTTTCCTGGGCTCTAAGTTTTAAATTTCTCTTTTAGAAGTAAATAAAGTTTGTTTTCTTACATCCTTTATTCCTCTTTCTTTTCTTTGGACCATATATTTCCTATATGCATAGGGTGAAAATGATCTCGTTCCCATCCCCAGTCCTCCTCTTCATAATTCCTGTCATTGCAGCAGTACAGAGTGTGACGATGTTCTGTTTAGATTGGCCATTTAGAGTGCTCATTTGCAAGCCTTCAAACCAAAGCAATCGTGGGTTGAGTGCTTTTATTTAGCAATATTCTTCCAGTGATAGCCTACTTTTTTGGTGGACATTAACATTTATCAGTAAACCAGCCAGGCTTATGATTTTGCGCGTTGCTTTGCATCCTATTTAGACAGTTGATGAGATACACAAAATCCTTTAAAAGCCGTAATTTAATGTCACAATAAAATAGTGACTTTTTCTAATACAATCTTAATCTTCTCTTGCTGTTAAATCACCAATCTCAGTGAATATCAGTTGGGACCCCTTTTCAACAGTTAGCACCTTCTGGAGCAAAACGAAGTCTTGCAGTGTTGAAACCTCTTAGTGGATCCTCAGAATCCACAGGGAACTAACTCATGTTGTCTTGATGTGTACCACGCTTTTCTGCTGTGATAAAGCATGTGGACTTACGTGTATTATGAGATTAACAGTGTGCTCAGTGTGCGGGGTTGTGTAGTGCGAGGGTGTTTGGCCATATGCAGTCACAGTGTAAAGAATTCCCTTGTGAATGATTTTTTTTTCCTTTTTTTTTTTTTTTTTTGCTTTAAAAAAAAAATAGTGTTCTGCCCAGGATCATTATAATGTGGTATGTATTCAGCATTACTATTTGTGATTCTTTTAAGTAACTGTATTACAATTAAAATTAAGACTCCCCTCCCTGGCCCAATTTGGGAAGCTGACGTTTTATGGGCCCAGCACGCTTCCGCTGCGCTACTCTGCTGCTCTGGAAGCTGACGTTTTATATCCATAGGCAAACACAACTTTTTAAATTGGCGTGAAAATTTAGGTGTCATAGTTTATGGTTCTATCTTTTTATGAATTTTTTTTGAGTCTGAGAAAATATTTAGATTGAATTCTACACAGTCCTGAATGTATTGTTAGTAGAAAAATCTACTTATATAAAAATGCCCTTAAATATCATAGAGAAGTCTGTATATCTAGAAAGGAAATTTCGTGCATACCCTTGGTAGTGGTGTGATAGGAGGGTCTTAATCCATTCAACCTAAAGTTCTCCTTATACGGTTTTCAGGCCATTTCCTCTTGTCTTGTTCTCTATGGTGATAGAGAACATCTGGTATGTCCCTTTTCAAAATAAATCTTCTTCCTTGGGGAGTGTATAGTGTACACACTTTGGATCCTAACAGATCTGGGGTTGAGTCTGAGCCTTGTCACTTACTAGCCTTAGTCCATTATTACCTCCCTGAGCCTGAATTTTCTTCTTTTGTAAAATGAGGTTGATAATTTCTCCCTTGCAGTTTTAGCTTCAGAGTCCAATTCCTAGTAAATGCTCAAAATATGGTACCCTATATAATTATTGCTTAAATCTGTGAAACTTTATTGTCAGCTTTTCCTTTTCCATAATAACATTTCCAGATCTTTCTGACTGTGTCCTGTTTTTCTAATCCACTAAAAATGGCTTCAGTGAGATTTTGGACACTGTGGTAGATGGAACACGAGGCTTGCAATGAAAGGCCTATCTGACTTGCTTTCTGAGTGGATGAGTTTCTGTATATGACCTTGGACAAGTCTCTTGAACAGCCTTGAGCCTGCTTGCTCATGTATAAGGTGGGATGATAATTGTCCTATCTTCTGTGCCTTCCTCTCTGGGTTGCAGTGAGAATACCATAAGAAAGGAATTTATAAGTCACGAAGCTCTGTACAATCATAAGGTGACAGCAGTATATATGATCAGCGGTTAAAATTTAATACTTTATAGTAGAGTTAATTAAATTGGTCTTGTTATTTATATGACTTTTAAAATGTTGGTCACCATCTTCCACCTCACCCTTGTCCTGCATGACAGTTATGAGGCATTTACTCTTTTTAAAATTTCCATTTTCATCTGCTCTTGTGGTTGCAAGGTTAAAACGGACAACTTCCAGATGTATGACAGACACATATTAACACAATTCCAACACAAAAGGTATTGAGTTTGTGTACAGAGAGTGAGTCAAAGGCACAGTTAGGTGAGGTGATGAGAGGGCCAGGTGGTCTTAGTGGGCACAGAGAGATACAGGGACCCAGGAGGGGTAGAGGAGCAAAGAGGTGTCCCCAGTGATGGACATTAATGGAGAGGATTGTAGATCTGCATTTCCTAAGACAGTCATTGGCAGATTCCATGCAGAAGCACGGCCATGATCAAAACATATCTGAATGAGAAGACAATTTCAGGACATTGGGGATGACTTAGAGTGGAAGTGGCCTTGGAGGTTGCAGTGACCTCAGGCAGTAGAGGACAGTGGCCGACTGACATGTGGGGAGCGAGACTGTGCATTGGAGAAGACCGGCGGTAAAGTTGAGTGCCGCAGCTTTGTGAGCTGCACCGTGAGGACTGTTCCAAAGTGCTAAAATTGGGGGGTGGGGGTGGACAAAGTAGAGTGAATATAGTCATGTTTAAGAGACCTTTACATGTGTTGTTGGTTTTAGTTTTTAACTCTCCTGAGTATAGTTAGGGTTTCTCGATGCAAGAAGCTTTTCCTCATATTTGTAATGTATTTTTGTTGTTTTGTTGCCTCAATTCTGTTTTGTTTCATGTTTAATTTGGGGGCTGAAAGTACTTAAGTTTCAGTAGTGGAGAGTAGAATTTGGTTAAATATCCCTGTTGATAACTGTATATATTTTTATATTCTAATAAAACTAGCCGTAATGGCCCAACTGTCCATATGAGATTTGTAGATTCTGCTTTCCTGGGGCCCTTCACTCCATGGCTGTCTGCGGCCTTAGCCACTGAATCACGTCATCGTTTTTGGCCCCCTGAGTCAGTGATTCTGAGTGGGCAGAGTGGTAGTGTGATGTCATGTCTGGGGCATGAGCCTGTACCTTCGCCGCACGTGGGCCCCGCCCTTCCTGGTCTAGGCAGCTCCCTACACGGTGCTTGGCTCATAGTGGGTGCTCAATAAACTTAGTTGCTTTTCCTGTCCCTCTCTGGTTCTCAAATAGGAATATCCAAACTTGAGAACACCGGCACAGGATCAGGTTCCCCAGTTAAAGTCTGTAGTGAAAGCCGAGGCAGATGTGTGGGAAAGCAGTTCCAGGCCCCTTCACTGGTCTAGCAAAGATGCTTGCACCGGGGTTTATGGCAGGCTTCCTGCGCTCATGAATCACAATCTCTCTTATGGGACTGACAAGCTTTAACTTACTGCAAGGCTGGTAAACTGTGTGTAATATTGTGACATTTGAAAGTATTCAGCGTAAAAAGTAGCTGGTGGGGGTACGTATTTTGAGACATTTTGTATTCTACCAAGGTTGTCTGGATTTTATTGCCCCATCCCCCAAAAATGGTCAGAAGGAAGGTCCTCTGCGTTATCTCCAAATTCCTAAATAGGAAAAATATCAAACTATGGATAGTCTTGTACATTTATATTTTTTAAAATAAAAAGTGTCTTGCCTTTTCTCTTTTCCCTTTTCCCTTTTACTCAAATTCCAACAAATATATATTTTTAATTCAAATAAATGCAGATTCACATGCAGTTGTAAAAAACGGTCCTGAAAAATCTCCTGTACATTTTGCCCAGTTTCCCCTCAATGGTGGCATTTTTTAAGACTATGTAGTACAGTCTCTCAAATAGGATACAGCATGAATACAAGCCACTCATCATCTTCAGATTTTCCCAGTTTTATGTGTGCCTGTTTGTGTGTGTGTGTTAAGTACCACACAGCTTTACTACCTGTATAGATTTGTGTATCCACCACAGGAGGTACTCTGTTTTAAGACTTTAAGTTGCTTGAGAGTTTGGGCATACCCCATGCTGGCAGACATTAAGATGTGCCTTCTCTTCTGAATACACAAGAAGTTTGTGTGGCTGTCGTGGGGTGGAAGGGAAATCTGGCCCAAGGTTCCTGTTTGTGGCTGTGTAGTAACTTTCACAGTCCCTCATTAGAAAGGGCTGGCTGGCCCAGGCAAAGTCATAGGTGGGCTTGGCACACAGCTAACCACTCGCCCGGAGTAACTTATGCTTTGTACTGTGTTAACAGTTCTGCCAGTTTCAGAGACCAGGAAGCAAAGAGCTGGCCTAGGACTGTAACACACCTGCTTTTCCTGGGGCCACGTACGACAGGCTGATTGAGTACCTGTTTGCCCTCCTGGGATGTCTTGAAACACGTCTCCAGAGTCCTGAAGGTGTGGAAAATACGCCCCCCGCTCTGAAATTCATTTCCCACAGATTTTCAGTGTCCACAAGGACAGATGTTTATTGGAGGAAATGTCCTGTTGATTGTTGTTTGACTATCTGGCCCAGTTTCTAGAATGACGTGTAGTGGAATCCTACTATATTGAGGCCTTTAGGAATATCCACATTTGAGAATGCCACAATAACATTAGGTTCCCCAATTGAAAAAAAATTGCAACTACCTGTCACACACACACAAACACCCCAAAGCTGTGCTGGGGTGCATACACTTGGCAGAGTGTCAAGTTGCCTCACCAGCTAAGTATCTCAGTTCTGAACTGTAGTGAGAAAAACTGGATTTGTAAACAGCTCAAACTGTGAATATTAAAATTGAAGAATGACAAAGATGATCTGGTTGGTTAATTAGATGACCAAAATTTATGATGATGATATTTGGGCATATTAACCAATGAACAAAAATGGAGATTTGATCACTATGAGATCCTTTTGGAGAATAAGTTTAGTAAATGTATTGCCAATGTCCTATTGGTCCTATTGGTTTCTAAATCTCAACTACGTCTTGGTATATAAGGCATTTCTTTTCCTCTTTGGACTAATACTTTTTCCTATTGCACTTTAAAAATTCATGATTTAAAGTGACTTTTATTTTTGGTGGTGACAATTATTTAAACAAAAGCTTACTTTCTAGTCAGCTGGAGACATTTTGAAAATCTTGGAAGTGCAGAAAAAACTATTAAAGGAAAAATTGTAAAGATTATCAGGGCAGGCTGCTTTACTTCCATAGCAAACTTTCTTGGGCCTTACTTGACCCAAATACATGTGGTCGAACTGCGGGTGTGGCCGTGGAAGTGGCCAGTGGGAACCTGTGGTCCTGCTTCCTGTCGCTGAGGGCTTGTCTAAGCCGTGCCAGAACTCTGATTTTCGTAACTGTGAAATGTTAATCTATTTGGTGTTTGAGCTGTCCAACAATAACCCTAGACTTAGTTTAGAGATCATGCAGTTGAATTCTCTTGTGTTCTGTAGGTGACAAAATGAAAACAGAGGGCAATTAAATGTGCCCAGTTCACGGTGACACAACCTTGTTAGCTTGGGTGAAAACCAGGTTTCCTGACTTCTAGTCCATTACTTTTCCGCTGTAGGGAGCAGCTTCCTGCCAACCGACCAGTCTTTCCTTGGTTTGCCATTTGCAATGTTGACAGGTCTTCTGAGGAACCTCTCCCTTCGGGTCCCGTGTTAGTTTTCCAGGGCAGCGATAACAAAGCAATGCAAACTTGGGGGCCTTGACACAACACGAGTGTATCCTCTGGTAGTTTTGGAAACTAAAAGTTCTAATCAAGGTGTAGGCAGGGCCATGATCTCTCTGAAAGCCCGGAGGGGAGTCTCTTTCCTGCCTTTTCCTTGGCTTCTGGTGTTGCCGATAATCCTTGATGTTCCTTGGCTGTTAGGAGTGTCACTTCAATCTCTCCCTCTGTCGTCAGATGACAGTCTTCTGGCATGTCTGTGTGTCTCTTCTTTTAAAAGAACACCAGTTATATTTGGTTAGGGCCTACCCTAAGGACCTCATCTTAACTTGATTACATCTTCAAAGACTGTATTTCCAAATAAGGTCACATTCATAAATACGCAGGGGATTAGACTTCAACATCGTTTTTGGGAACACAGTTCAACCCATAACAGGACTCATTAGCTTCAAAACCATTTTTAGAACCAGTCAGGTATTTGTAACACAGAATGAGAACCTGCAATGAATTTCATTAAATGTAAAGCATCACATCCAACATTTGTAGTTTGTTACAATAACACATTGAAAAGATTTATAGACTGTTTTGGGTGTGATTTTTGGATTAATTCCCTGCTTTGAAACCATTTGTTGGGCCCCGTTTATTTAAAGGAGGGAATGAATAGACCTGAAAACACCTCATTTTCATTTTCATTTCAGTCTGGAATCCAGTAAAAAAAAATTTTAGAGAATTGAAAACTGTTGCAGAACACCAACCAGCACTGTATTTTTTTTTATCATTTTGATCTTCGGTTATTAGATACTTGTTTGCATGTGCTGAGCCTCTAGCTAAGATGAAAAAAATCTGAACTTAAAAACATTATTTGTAGTCATAAAGTCTAGAACAAAATATTTGCTGTGTAATATTTGACAGTGTGTATACAATTTTTAAGTATGATTTAAGAGATAGAAATCCTACCCTCAGCACTCTCTAAATGCATTCATTCTCCTAGTGGAGTATAATGATTTGTGCTCATAAGCAATCTTCCTGTCCTTGTTCTCTTTGATATTATTTAATCAATTTTGGAGGAAATATCCCTATAACCTTAATTTGTGTCTTTAAAAAATATTTTTAAAACTAAGTAATGGGAATGGATACCGTGCTTTTATTAACTTTTATATATGTAATTGCAAATCTCCCTTTAAATTAATGTCTTTTAGCTTCAAATACACTTCTTCCCATAAGGCTAGTCCCCATTTCCTATAACCTTACAGACCTAGGAGAACAATATTTTCCCTTCTGTCGTTTTGATAATTACGTCCTCTGTGCTCAGTGGTGGCCTATTAACTAACATGAATACCACAGGCTTGCATAATAGCCTCAAATTTCCATATATTGGAACTGTGAGAATTTTCTATAATGGTGCTTTAGCAATAATGATGGAGGTGCAGGCATTTCCTGAGGATTAATGACCAGCTGGGAGGAATCAGTGGCCCTTGGCTCTGCCTCCTAGCCAGCCATTAATTCTAGGGAAATGTCTTTTGCTGAGGTCATTATTGCTCTTACAAGCTTAAAATGGAAAAACATAATAGGTGTATGAGTTATTTTTATGGATTTTTGCAGTTTCAAATGGTATGGACTAATTTGAGAAAATGAATGTGTATACATACAGTAGTAGGTCAGATTGTTTGAATCATCCCTCAGTATTCCATATATTTTTTGATTGACTTTACAGTTCCCTATCTTTCCCGCTTTAAAAAAGAAGAAAATTTGATTCAGTAATTTCTGCATTGGCTCAAGGCTTACAAGTGTATTCAGTGACATATTTGGAAACACCAGTTTCTGTTATCAACTTCAAGTAATGTTCAGGTTTCCCATATGGTCTGAACAGAAAAGAAAGTATTTTTGTATTTTCGTAAAAATTCTTTTTCTGGTAGAATACAATGTTGTAAGAATTTTTTAAAAACCCTGTAATAATATTTCTGTGGCTCTTTGATTTTTCTCTGTCCTGGAATATTGCCACCCTTGACTTGTGGGTGTGGACAGCATCATCCAGGCGTGGTCTTGTGGACCATTTTTATCTGTATCACCAGTTAGTGACTCCACATTCATCAGGCTTCAGGTATAGAAGCCAGGCTCGGTGGAGGATTTGAAAAATTCCAGGACACAGTTCTGCATCAAAAGAAATAGAAGAGTCAAGCTAAGAAGTCTCACTATGTTTGGCCCTCAAGTTCTGCTCCCCTCTCTTTCCTTGTTCACCAAACTCACTCCAAGTCGTGGTTCACGTTGGTCAATTATTTTGCAGTCAAACTTTCATGAGCCTGCTTTGTCGTAAGTCCTCAAGTGTCCACAGCCTGCTTTTCCTTTCCCTCTCCCGTTCCTGGGCTTTTGACGTCCCTGAAATGCTCAGATGCTGCTTTGCCTCTGAGACCTGCTGCTCCACTTTCTTTCACTTTTGGTGAAAGTGCTCGGCTTCTCCCAGTTCTGGAGTGACGCCGCCTGGGAGAACTTTCTGCAGCAGTGGAAATAGTGTGTACTTGTGCCGTCCACTATGGCAGCCACCAGCCACATGGAGACACCTGAACACTTACAATGTGATGAGTGCGATTGAAGGGCTGAATATGTGGTTTTATTTTATTTGAAGTATTTTGAATTACGACAGCTATATGCAGCTAATGACAACTGTATTGCATAGCACAGTCACCTGTGGACCCGTTTTGTCTCCACCTTCCCTTCATAGCTGTCCTCTTTACCTTTGTAGTTCTGTATATCGGTGCCCTCTAACTGTCACTTGTCCCTGGAGGAGACCTTAATGCCCTTTAACTCAACTCTTGCCATATTCTGCCTTTGGTCTTTTGCCTAATTCAATAGGACAAATATCAAATAGCTGTTATAGGCAAGTCACTATGCTTGGTCCTGAGGAAGTGCAGAGAAATCCTCTGAGAGCTTACAGAACAGGAGGAACCAGGGTTTTCTCTGTGGCAGTGAGTAGACAGATCACGATTCAGCCTTGGCTCAAGTAAGCCAGATGTGGACTGTCCTGAGGTTTGTGCTTTGAGATGGGAGGCATTGTAAAAAATATGTGATTTTTACTTCTAAAGGGGCTAACTTGCAAACCATGTTTGAGTGAGGTACTTTATATAGCATAAAACTATCATCTCTTAAAATTGCCACACTAGCGCCCCATAATTAAGACAATCCTAGGTCATGGATCTATCAGGACAGTCCCAGTTTGTGCCCATTGTTCCAGCGTATGCCAGTAGCACCCTCTCACTCCCGAAAGGGCCCTGCTTGGGGAAAGTAAAGTTTGTGATCAGGCTACCTATAGTCTGCCTGAATTTTTCTCTCACACACACACACAGACACCTTACACCTCCCTTAATCTCGTTGCATTTGTGTTCTTAGGCCACTTTCAGTTCAATTCTCTCAGGCCATTTTTTTTATTAGGTCATTTCTTTGTTCAGAAACTGCCCATGGCTCCTCCTTCGTGACTGCATGAATTATAAGTTCTTCAGGTCCCATAAGTAGAATTGTTTAGTGCTCTGTGTACCATTTTCAGACATACGCATGCAAAACATATACCCATGTAGCCTGGTCAGTGAACTTCCTGTTCCATGTAGGACAGGCAATTTCTCAACATCCTTTTACCTGGAATTTCTTTGTCCCACATTCACCTGCTTAAAATCTTTAATCTTCAGCATTCAGTGTAGACAGCATCCTATGACTGACTCCCCGAGTCAGAGCGGGCTGTCGCACCTCTGCAGCGTGAGAACACACATTGTTAACGCCTTGCTTGTAGTGTGCATCATATGTTTTCTCTTGCCCTGATCTTTGCTTACCAGTTTTGTAAACTCCTAGAGAATTTTCTTCAAAATCGAGGACAGGTACATAGTAATTGCTTAGCACACATATTTGTTGAATGAAGAAAAAAAAGTATATGGCCAGGCTACTTAGGTCATTCCCACAAGATGATTTCTTAAAACTGTAATTGGAAGCTTTTTTTTTTTAAGTATTTCCACAGTATTATGTCATTAATTACTGTACCCAGAGGAATTACTGCTTCTGCTAATCTCTTGGATCCAATACTTAGAGACATAAATATAAGTGACACTAGTCCTGCTACTGTGTTCAACAAGATTACAAAATAGAAAGTACACTTAGAAGCGGATGTTGGAAAAATGCTTTCAAAGATAACAAAATGTAGACTATATCGCTAGGGTTAGCTCAGGGACACCGCCTAAGGTGAAGCTACTAATGTGGTATTGACAATATGCTGGCGTGCTCTTCTGCACAGTTGGAAAGAGTTGTGTCTATTTGGGGGACTTTTCCCTCCAAATTAAAAAGCAGTGTGTCTGACTGATTTTTTAAAAGAATGTTCCAAGAAACAACACTTGCTAATTGAGATGGAAAAAACAGAGTATTCACATACAAGGCAAAACTTGTTTGTGAATGTATTTCTTATTTTTTTAATTGTCTTTCTATGTATGTGGATCACTATGCATAGAGTTCAGAAAATAAATTAGTTTTCCTTTTCTCAACATTGCATCAATAATTTTATCTTTTTTTAGGTTATGTCAACTTCTCTTAAATTGGTAAAAGCCTAAATAAATACTCTATGTATTTAATTTAAGCGCCTTGTATGTCTGTGGTAAACAAAAAGATATAATATCAAACTAAATTCAGAAAATCAATATTGCAACTATTTTCTAATAAACTGTATTTTAAATTTTAATATACCAATATATTTTTTGAAAAAAAAAATCAACTTATGCACAGGCCTGTTCCTAATTCCACAGTGTGACTTTAGATTTTAAAAGGGTGGTAACAAAAGAGTAAGCACTGGATGTGTTTGCTTTTTCTCGAAATCTTACAACAGCAAACTCACCAGAGCACACACATACATAACCATACAATAGCCCCCCAAAACCAGAAAATGGCTCTTTCTCTACCCACGTCTCTCCTTGCTTCCTACAATCACTTTCACTGCCACAACTACCAACAGGTTTAAATATTTTAAGTATTTTTTTAAAAATTGTATTTATTTTATTTTTAGAGAGGGCAGGGGAGGGAGAAAGAAAGGGAGAGAAACATTAGTGTGTGGTTGACTCTCGAGTGCCCCCTACTGGGGACCTGGCCCACAACCCAGGCATGTGCGCTGACTGGGAATCGAACCAGCGACCCTTTGGTTTACAGGCCCGTGCTCAATCCACTGAGCCACACCAGCCAGGGTTATTTTGAGTATTTTTACATATTTATGTTGCCTAGGTGTTGAGGAAAAACTAAATATGAATGAAAGTATATTAAAATACTATTTAAGAACAATTAATTTGCTTGGTTGTATAAAAGTGGAAGCCAGTTGTTAGAAATCTCTGGTACTTCAAACATTTAAAAAGTGGTGTTGGGGTCTAGAAGCATGGGTCACTCGGAAGATGGCCATGTCCTCAACTAAGAGACAAAACCAGAAAGAAGAAGATGGGAGTAGAGTTGCAGGTAGAAACGAAACACTCACATTCTTAGTCATGTATGTATGAGGTTTAGGAGAAGGAGCTTAGCTGCAGGTAAAGATGTGGCAGCTGTTGGTGACAGTAGTTGCAGCCATGGCTGTGAATTGAAGATCTCAAGAAAATGTGGAAAACAGAAAAGTGATTCAAAAAGTTGGGAAGGGACTATGGGGATCATTGTACACAAAAAAGATAAAATAGGTGGTCAGCTGCCAGCAATGGTATATGGACCCGTGGTCCTCACTGCCCCCTCCCCCGCTGTCCCACCATACTAAGAACCTGCATATGGGTCTCCTGCCGTCTCCGCCCCCGTGCTCAGCTCCTGATAATTGGCATGGTTTTTACTTCTCACCAGACCAGGCTCACCACCGAGGCACGCTATGGACAGCAGTGAACCCTAAGCCCTGGCCATGCTCTCAGCGCTCAAGGAGAGCAGGGAAATGAAACCAAGGAGAGTCCTCTTTGGGCCAGATCATTAACTCATATCGAGTGACATCCTGTTTCCCATCTGAAAAAGTTAAAATTTTCTTGTGCAATTGCTCTATAAAATGGAGCATTTCTGTTGGTTTCCTGAAATGGTTTAGCAAAATAGGATACAAGTGCAAGGCCTGTTCCCAGCAATTGGCTGCACCTTCCTTTCTGAGGAACAAAGTGAACATCTGTAATGAAGGGTGAAATGTCCCTGGTGTGTTTAAACTGACAACCTTGACTTCAAGGATCATTAGATTTCAAAGACAAAAAAAAAAATCAAGGTGATATTCATTGCATGGATCAGATGATGAGGAAATGAGGTGTAATTTGAGATTCATTCACAAGAAAAAGTCTGAAAGGTTTTCACATGAATAGGACCATAAGAGTCGGGAACTCCGGGCTCTGTGCCCAGCTCGTCCTCTCTGACGTGCTAGAGGACTTAGTCCCCAGGCCACCGCAGCTGCCACCTCCACACCGAGCAGACAATGTGAAGTTTTCAAACCTTTCAAATGGTTTGGTGTCTCTAGGTAGGCTGGCTGGGCACAGGATTTGTTCTTGTGCCTGATTTTGGCTAAGCAGTTTTAGTAATCCAATAAAAATGCTCCATTCTATAAAGCTAATTGCAGAACAAAACTTTAATGTCTCCAGATGAAAAATGGGATAGGCAAATCCACTGAAGGGAAGGAACATGTTGTTTCCCGAGTCGTTGCTCTGCCCTCTTAGAATAGTTCCATGAATAATACGTATGCGCAGTAAACTTTTATGACCATATTTAGGTCCAAGCAGCATGTGGGATTTTGTGCTAGTCGTTGCTGATGAGTACCACGAATAGGAATCCTTTATATCTAATGTATCCATAGTAACTAACCAGGCCCGTTTCCATCATGCTGATTAGCTTCCAACCTGCTGGCCACGCTCAAGCATTATGGGATCCAGGATTCTTAATTCATATAACACCCCAGAGACATGGGTAAGTGCTTGTCAGAAAAGCAAACATAAGTGAGGGATTTTAAGAGATTTGAAGTATGCCACAAAGTACCCAAGATGATAATTTTTGACTCACCTGTTAATTTAACTCAACAGTGTTATAAAGTTACATAGCCAAAATCAGAATTATGAGTATTAGAGCAATACCAGTATTTTCTTGCATCTCTTTGAAATATTCTATTACTGACTCCATCGTTGGCTATTTTATAGGTAGCACACATTCACCTTGCATTTGGCCGAGATTGCTCAATTTCCTATTAATGTTCATGATCTTTTAAATACAGAGAAATCTTTAACATACCAGAAAATGGTTTAAATTAGTGGCGTTAACATTGTAATGTTAATACGTCCTTGTTTTTCCTAGGGCACACTACAAATGATTCTATACTATTTTCCTTTAGTTTGCGTGTACGGTGTCCATTTGAACAACAGCATAACATTGTTGGCCTGTATTTGTTAGCTGTGATGAGAAACATTGTGATCCACTTTGCTCACTTCTGCTCTTTTGCAAGTTAGTGTATTTTTGTTGAATTGCACAAGGGTGAATATTTTACCCTATATCTTTACAGGTAGAAATTAAAGCACTTTAATATATATGCACTGAAAATATTATAGCTGCTGTTTAAATAATTATTGTATTTAAATCTAAATTAGTCCTCACACTTTCTAAAGTTTTCTTGTTTGAATGGAATGCGCCAGAGTGACAGTTTCTCATTTCTCCACTCTCAAGATGGGAAGACACTGGTTCCAAGCATCTATGTCCTCACCTATTTTTCACTAATATTCAACTGTCGTTCCTGGTTAAAGCTATGGAGCGAACTCGGGATCACACCAAATATGTAATTTCTATGTGTCCAAGGTGGGTGGACCTGTGTTTTGGAGAGAAAAGCAGTTCACAAACGTAGGAGAAAGGATGGAAACTGAGAATTACCCCTAAGGAGACATCTGTTCACTCAACCAACATTTATCATATCCAAGGTAATGCCGGGCACTGTGCTAGATATTAGACATAGTTTAAGCCCCCTGCTCTCATCTATCTTACATTCTAAAGAGGAATTAGGAACAGTGGTCTAGTTACTGAAAAATAAAGATGATCATTTCCATCAGTGATGAGTTATGAATTAAAATGAACCAAGTAATGTGATGTAGAGTATTGAAGTGGGAGAGATGCTTTACATTGGACAGTCTGGGTGGGCATCATGGAGGAAGTGCTGTGTGAATTTAGCACCCCGAATGGCAAGAAGGTGGATCTGTGGCTGACATTACAGCAGATGGGAGGAGGGGAGGCTAACTGAGCATTCAGCTTTATTTGTCTTATCCCCTGGATTAGGAAAAAACATAACTGGATATGTGACTGGATATGTTGAAAATATCATAAAAGGCAAGAGAATTCATTATATCTATTTTTCTTGTGATACCTATATGCCTATTTGTAAGCCTCAAAGTGAAATAAATACCGGCTCTGCCATTTTAGGCCACCTTTTATTCTTTAGCACAGATGTGAGAAAGCCATCAGAGTAGTCATTAATGAGAGTAGTTTTCCTTCTTTTTAGCAGTGCTAACACAGAAAAAAAAAAACTGGCATGTAGCTGAAAGGTAGCTCACTTGCATCAACACTGCTTGGTGTTCTGCCCTCTTGACTCACCTGAGTCAAATTGTTGTTTCTGCCTCTGCTTTCCCTGTAGAAATGAGAGAGAGAGAGACAGAGAGAAAGAGAGAGCGAGAGAGCGTGCAAGGGCATGAGGGAAGAGAAATCAGTTCTGATTTTCTGGTTTCTAAACACTGCAGAAAAATACAGTAAAGTAGAAAACAGAATTTGTGAAGAAAGAGGTGGAAAGAGATGCCCGAGCCTCCTTACGTGTGAGTGACATTACTAGTTTGTGTAACAGAAAATGCTGACCCTGAATTGTGGACCTGCCCTCGTTACCTGCCGCTGCTCCGGAAAGTAGGCAACGGCACGAACTCTACCAGCAGCCACTTGTCCTGTTGTTTGGATGGACAGACATGTGGCCCACTGAGGCACTGAATTCTAACTTTCTGCTCTGTTGAGAACCTCTTTGTTTTTGGATCCAAAGGCAGCTTGACAGTTTGGAGGCCTTCTCAGGAAGGGGAACCTCTGGAACTTAATCTGTCATGGGGAGAGCCAGGAACCAGCACACTTGGAACGGTATCTGAGCACAAGGATGTGGAATTGGCTGGCCCGGCCTCCCTTAGTGAGCATTTATTTTGTTTAAGCGACAGAACTAATTGTTGTGAAAGGACACAAAAGGATGGGAAAACCAAAACCCTAGCCTCATGATATTGACAAATCAGTTGGACCGAGCACACAGGAATCAACTGAAAAACACTTCCGCCAAGTTCTGGCTGTGTAAGAGTGGAGGATATGAGTCTTGTGGGGAACGCAGAGTTGAGGCACGACTGATTGGTCAGTACTTAAGTGCCAGCAGAAGAAGAATTTCGGGTGATGTTTTCGAGGAAGTGAAGGAAAGATTTGAGTTAATATACATAAAGCTTGTCACCTGAACAAGGCTGGAGGCACCTGGAGGGAAAGGAGGTGGCTTCTCTTCCTTAGACATTTCCTGAAGTCCCTTGATACTCTGTAGCATATTTGCCAGGAGCTTGAGTGACTGGACTTGGGCGCTGTGTTTCTGAATTGATGGAAGGTTGGCCTTCCACTCTGCCACCGACAGGCCACCCTAGTTGTGGTTAAATTACAGAATGGAAACAGCTGTCACAGGCACCTGTAGACCTGGCCCTTTTGTCTTCCAATGTCCACTCCTTTTTGAGCTCTTTCTCCAACATTGCTCACAAAAGAATCTGTCCATCTGAAAGTGAACAAATATCCAGTACCCTTGGGCACAGGCCTCACTGAAAGGGGAGAAACTGTTGAATGTCACTGGAAATGCAAGGCTCTCTTGTGACTGTAAAGTCTCAAGGGAAAACTAGTGGTTAAATTGCTAAGTATTTTGAGTCCCAAGCTTTTTACACTTGCAGTGCAGATAAGGGCCTGATCTCACAATATCAGGTTTCTGGCTTTGTTCTGGCTTCAGTTTTTTTTTCAAAATGCCATTTTCATTTGTTGTGAGAGTTTAGAACATGTCAAAGAGCTTCTCTGAGCGGTAGGTGGTTTTACAGAGCACACGGAAAATGAAAACTCAGTATCTTACTGGAGGCAGTCCTCTGCCATCAGCGAGGGGTTGGATTCGTCTCCAGTTTTGGCTGTTTCTGAATGTGGAACAGGAAAGGGAGAACTGAGGCAATGAATCATCTCATTTGGGCCCCTAACACCATTTACCTTGAATATGGAGAAAAACTGAAGCAAGAATTCTCTGCTATTTTGTTCATGGTTCTTGTCGATTCAGTACATCCTAAGTGATGGCTTCAGGAATGGCAATATGGCAGAACAACCCAGGTAGTATCACCAGTCAGTCTTGCTTGTCCTCATCTAACTCTTTTACCTAAATCTTCATCAAGGTCCGTGGAAATGCTAGCATCAATCTTAATAAATTACCAACTAGACGATTAATGGTTTTTATTGGTTATTTTGATATAATAATGGACTTGTGGTGTTTTGAAATTGAAAAGTAAATGAAGAATGTGTGCCCAAATCCAAATAATAGACACTGTCATACTAACAATGCTAGTGCTGCCCCAAACCACCACCATGTTATGAACATGTGAATCTATTAGATTACTATTGACTTTCTGTAACATATTTTAAGAGACAAACATTGGTAAGCTGCTATACTTCCTTGATCAAAGAGGCAGAAACCTTTGCAAAACATTCAGTTATGGAATGGTTAGCTAGAATGAATCTAGGCCCTGTTTACTAAGGATCCTACTCACTCAACTGAATGCCAAATAGATTTTGATTCATTTTCGTGTGAAGTTCCCTGGACCAATTTAGTTTGGACATACATCATTTGAAACACAGTATCATGACCACCACCATCATGTACATGTATAAATTAAAGCAAGACAGGGGAAGGAATACAGTGAATCACAGAGCAACTCAGAAAGATGTCAGCAGTGATTAGGAAGTGAAACACAACGGTTGTGTTTCAGGGGTCCTATCCAGCAGGTGGTAGTTATTATAGCTCTTCCTGTTCCACCTTATAGGTTGATGGATCCTCAAGTCCGATCTGACTGTAGTCTACACTCCCCTCTGGCTATCTGCTGAGGTCATCAGGGAGAAGTCAGAGAGAGAGAGTACTTTCAATAGGTAGCTCCTCAGAGATCATAGTAAACTACCCTCATTGTACCGGCCCTTCCCCCGTGGATGGACTAGAGATTGCTGCTCTACTTATGTATTTAAGAAAAACTGTTTGAGAAATACAGTTGACATTTTATTCTAGTATATATACTATTTTGAGCATCATTTCTCAATGTAGGTAATATAAATGGGGCAGCTAAACACAGTCATGCTTAATATTCATAAATCAATACTTATTAAATGCCTACAAAGTACCAGGTATTTTTCTATAGACCTCAGAATAAACCTTCAAAGCCTACTTGAATGGCATAATTTTATAAATGAGAAGCCAAGTCTCAAAGACTTTAAGTAACTTGCAACTTAGAGAGTAGTAAAACTGAGTCTGGAACCCAGGTCTGTGGTATGCCAAAGCCCATGATTTTTCTGTGCCATGAGGCCAGTCCAATTAGCAAGATTATGGAAATCTTAGTTCTTCAGTCCTTTTGACACTTAGCTGTAGGATTAAAGTCATTGGCTATGCTTTACAAAAATGTAATGTTCAATATTCCAATCACATATAATAGACATTTATTAAGCAGTTAATATAATAGATTTGTGTGTAAGTACATAAAATGCGGTTCTTAGCTTTAAGAACTTACAGTCTAAGGGTAGATCTACGTACATATGAAACTTCTGTTTGTTTTGAACCCCAGTTGTAAGTCTTATCTTGTTTTATTATTTAATCATTACAAGAACTTACACAGTAGGTATTTTATAAATATTTTGCCAAGTATAAATCATGAGGACTTATTCCAAGTAAATAAAGTAAGGAAAACTTAACGAAGAAGATGTGTAGCACTTCAGCTGAACCCTAAAGGATGATAGAATTTTAATAGGACAGCTGGAAGGGGAAGTTCCTGGAGAGAGTCTGCTGTGTTGTGTGAAAAGCAGGAGCAAGTCAATGAGGCAGTGAATGCAGGGTGTGTTCAGTAACAGTGGCTAGTTTGGTTTGCATAGTGTAGATTAGGGTCATAACATGGGGACGAGGTGGATATGGACAATGAGCCTGAACAATAGGAGATTCAGGTTGCGAGGGCCATGCATAGCATGCCTAAGGAGATTGGGCACCATAGGAAAAGGGAACATATTTCTGTGTAAGGAAATGACTGATCAGATCTGATTTGATTTATAAAAAATATAAGCTCACTCAGATGCCTGCATCACTAGCCATAGGTAGTCTCATAACAGACACATTAGACTTACAGTCATGCACTGCCTGACTGACGTTTTGATCAACAGTGGGTCACATAGATGACGGTGGCTCCATAAGTTTATAACACAACTTCATTTCCTGTAAGAAATGGGAGGATATATGGTTCAAGAGAAACATTTTTTTTCTCTGATGGGAGCAGTATCTGTGGGGCAGTAGATTCACTTTTCACTCACAGCACCTCAATTTTGCATGCACAGATTACGTCCCAACCAGTCAGCTACTGACCTGTTTCAGCACAGAGGAGCCTGTGCCTCCAGCGCTGCCTATTCGGAGGGTGCTAGAGCCCTCCCAAATTCAGCTCGATGGGCTTCAGAGTACGCTGATGTAAATTATTTCTTGATCCTGTACAAGGACACAGGTCCACAGGAACTACCTTATCAAGTGTGAAGCGCCACTGCCGCTTTAGTGAAAACTTTCTGTGGTAGTGTGGAGCCAGCCTGTGCCTGTACTTGGGAAATATTTTCAGGTTGCAGTTATGGGAAGCAGATAAGTTTTATTTCTTCCATCCATGCAATGCCAGAGCCCCTTGTGCCAGAGAAGGTCAGTGGAACCAAAAACAAATTTCCAAGTCAAAAGATTCAGTCCTCAGTTCTATACCCTATCTGTGTTGAATACCCTTAAAAAAAAAAGAGAATACAATGAAGTTCTCTAATCTGACCATTGCTCTAACATGCAAGAGCCAAAACCACATGGCCACTGCAATCCCCTGTGTTTCTTAATCTCTCTCTCTTGGTTTCTTATTCCTCATGATCTCAGGCCACCCTCACTCACTCCTGACAGTCATTATAATGGTGGTCTACTCCTTACCCAGCCAATTTTTTAATATTTCCAATCAGTCCAGCACTGACAGCTTGGATGTTCTCTTTCTGACCTTGTTGGGAAGAAGCAGGGGAAGGCTTATTGGACAGTGTGTACACAGTCCGCGGTGGTGTACATGGATGTCCTGGGCCTTCATGTTCACTCCTCATTTCTGACTCACCCAGAGCAACTTCCAGCTGGGGTCCACTCATGGTAAGTGCCCTGCACGGGTGTATGATTTTTTTTGTTGTATACGATGTTTTTACTGTCCCCTTTCAATGATTAGATACACAAATACTTATTGTGTTACAGTTGCCTATAGTACTCAGTGATTCAACATTCAGTACAGGTTTGTAGCCAAGAAAGAAGCTGTACCACGTAGCCTAGGTGTGTAGTAGCTGTACCATCTAGGTTTATATTGGTGTACTCTATGATGTTTGTACAGTGATGAAACCGCCTAATGATGCATTTCTCAGAACGTATTCCCACCATTATGCAACACAGGACTGTATTTGCTACAATAATTTTCTTCTTTAAAACAGTTTCAAAAATAGATATTTATAATATAGTTAACTAGCACTTTATAAGATGATTTTTATACTTTTTTTTAAAGATTTTATTTATTTATTTTTAGAGAGAGGGGAAGGGAGGGAGAAAGAGAGGGAGAGAAACAGCAATGCCTGGTTGCCTCTCACATGACCCCCACCGGGGACCTGGCCTGCAACCCAGGCATGTGCCCTGACCGGGAACCGAACTGGGACCCCTTGGCTCCCAGCCCGTGCCCAATCCACTCAGCCACACCAGCCAGGGCTGATTTTTATACTTTCTTAATACCAGGGGCTGATTATCATCGTGTGCTTTAACTTGAAAGTGAAAAGATTTACTTTCCTTCTAGCAATCTAATCTAAATGTTAGCAGCCTGAGACCTGTGCCTTTAATTTTATTAACTTGTACTGAAATTGTACCACTAGTTCAATGCATCAGTCTATTGTCTCAAATAGATGTAGACTTCTGGAGGATATGGACCTCATTTTTGCTTTTTTTTTTTTACTACTTCCCACAGCACTGCAGAAATTGTTACCCAGTGAATACTTGACACATGGATGAAGAATTGAATGGATAGCCTTAGGTTAACTTTAACTTTCACTCTCATTATCAGGGTGAGTGATTAGTCCAAGGTCACCATGAGACTTCTGAAGAACCATGTTTCTGTAAATTGTCAAATATATAAATTCCATGGTCTCTACAGGTCAGTGGCTTTCACACCCACAAATTCTAAAATAGTAAGTCTGGGCTGATGGAAGAAGTTGAACTGGATGCGGCTCTTCTAGCGAAAGAGTGAGCGAACTTTGGCCCACAGGCCAAATCTGGCCCATCACCTGTTTTTGCATGACTGCCAATCTAAGAACACCGTATACATTTTTAAGTGGTGGAAAAAATCAAAAGAATAGTAAAACTTGGTGACTTGTAAAAGTGAGATGAGATACAGAATTCGGTGCACATAAATAAAGTTTTACTGGGCCACGGCCACACTCACTTCTTCATGGACCGCCCACGGCTGCTCTCACACCACGGCGGCAGAGTTGAATGGTTGCCGCAGGGGCCACCTGGCCTGCAAAGCCTAAAATATTTGCTGTCTGGCCCTTTACGGAAAAAGTTTGCTGACCCCTGCTCGAGTATGTCTTTCTGGCCCTTTTAATTTATTTATATTCATTTCTTCCTTTAGTGCGCAAATGGAAAATGAATTTAAGTTCATTAATAGAAGCAAGAAACCTTTACCTTTGCCTCCAGATGTTATTTTTTCCTTCTCTTGAGAATCTTGAATGTTCTGTATCTAGATTCTCAAAGTAAAGAATAATGAGGTAGAATATGTTTTATCCATTACCATATCCCTTTACTATGGGGATTCTGAAAGTGTGGTTTTCCCTTTAGGTTAGAAAGCTACATTCCTTTTCTGGTCACACTCCATTTTTAGTTCACACTCCGGCTGTCAGCTCCACAGCACAATGCCAAATGAGCTTCTTAGGATCTCTTAAAAATCTCTTCCGGTTTGGTTTCTGTCCATATACTATCCAGGTAGTTTTCCTCAGAAAGACTCGGGAATAGTGGGATAACCTCCGGTTATGTGCAGTGTATTTAACGTTTGGTGCGCTAATGTTCCAGTAACCCACCGGCCGCCTTCTGTGTCCTGCAGCTGTGTCTGCGCGTGGCAGCATCATGGCTCTCTTGCGTTTAGGGCTCTTTCAGCAAAGCAAAAGGGGGTGAGGCACCCTGTCGTTTGTAGGAGGAAGCCATTCCGATACGACAGGAAGGCGACTGGATGCGAAGTGAAAAATATCCTCACCTTTTCATGTTGTTTATTCACTCATGAGTCCATGGTGACCGGGCCTCCAAACCCTTCCTCCCACGGAAAGTACTCTAAATAAGGTCACTGATGACTTCTTAACCTTCAAATGCAAGGGACACTTCTCAGTCATCATGCTGATGTCTATTCTGAAATATCTGACTCTCTGACCCCTCTTCCCTATTTCAAACTCTCCCTCCTTGGATCCCAGAACCAAAACCAGTCCTGATGTTTCTTTTCTTGCCTGAGAGCTCCTTGTATCTGGTAGGCTCTTCCCTTTTCTACCTGCCCTTTCCACATTGTGTGTCTCCAGGGTTACAGCTGAGGGCCTCTATATTTCATTCCATGTGCCCATACTGAGTAAGCTCAGGACAGTCTATGTTTTATTTACTGTCTACATTTCAATGACTGTATTCTTAGTGTACTTGAGAGTACCATAATTCCCTCGATCGTTCCTAACTCCCTTCTTTCTCCATTTTCAACACTCATAAATTGTTTTTTCATTTGTCATTTATCGCTCCATATGTTTTGAGTTTTCTTTTCCTCTATTCCCACCACTACTTCCTCTTTACAGGTCCTTATCATCCCCTCCTGAACTATTTGCATGAGTCTCCTGCTATTCCCTCTATTGTTTCTAGTCGTCTCTCTTTGACCACCCCCGATATTACAGCAAGTGCTAAGTTCAAGACAGAAACCTTATCACTCTCCTGCCAAAAGCCTTCAATGTCAACCAATTACAGAAGCGGTAAAGTCCAAATTTCTTACGTCGATTATAACAGTAGGCCTCGCCTGCTGTCATTTGTCAGTTGTAGTCTTTACTTCATGGGTGCAGAAGACCAGCTTTTCTAAAACCTACACACCTCCGCTCTGATTGCCATATTCTTTACCTGTATCTCCATCAGTACAAATCTCAACACTTCTCCCAAGCCCCAGTTCAGATATGGCACCGCCTCCCAAAATTAGTCCCCCGGTTCTCTTTGCCATCGCGGGAGTTTGCACAACCCTTGAGGATAGCCCATTTCCTAGTGTACTGTAATTGTTGACATGTTTTTCACACAGCAGACCATGTCTTTTTCCTCTTTGTATTTTCAGTGCAAGCTCAGTATTTATCTTAGCAAAAGTATCCAAGGAATGACTGTGCCCCGGCTATATGCCTGTACCTACACCAGGAGCCCCTAGGTTCCATCACAAGGCATGTTACAAATGGATGGTGCCGGGAATGCCCCGTAGGGCTACTATCAGCAGAGAAGTTTTATTCTCTTCTCTTGCTATTGTATTTAGGCTAAGTGTATGTGGCTACAAATAATCACTCATGAAGTCAGATGTGGGAGGAGTAGTAGTTGTTTTAATAGAGTGGTAGAGAAGAGACTTCCAAATGTCCCTGTTATTGAGTGGCATATATTAGAGGTTAAGTTTAACTTCCCATATTAATCCTAAGGGAGCTTGGAAGGGAGTCAGTGTCTTATAAGTCATATAAAGAACTTACATATGTGTAATATAAAGTATATATATTTTAATGTGACTATTACCATGTTATTCTCTCCATTTTTTTAAATATTCATCCTCAGAAAATTATCATTTTAAGGCCAACAATAAAGACAGGGACTGAGCAGGACATCCGTGGAGTTTAACATATGGTCCATGCCTTACGGAATTAAAAAATCACAAGCACAAGAAGATAAGTAACAATGTAAGGCATTTTGAGGTATGCCAATTAATATCAAGTCATAAGTGAGATTCCATTTTGTACCTCTCTTTACCATACTAAAGTTTCTGAACACACACTGGGGGTTTAGTAAGTATTTGCTGAATGAATGAAGTGGCAATGGAACAGAGTAGCAATTTTGTAGCAATTTGTAGCAATTTTTTGATTGTTCTTTCTTCCCTGTGTGCATTAAAATGGAGTTAAGTCTTGGTCTATATTCATTGACACCAGTATGAATAAGAGTGAGAATTTATCTTTTTTTTTTTTAAGATTTTATTTATTTATTTTTAGAGAGAGGAGAAGGGAGGGAGAAAGAGCAGTGTATGGTTGCCTCTCACATGGCCCCCACTGGGGTCCTGGCCCACAACCCAGGCATGTGCCCTGACTGGGAATCGAACCGGGACCCTTTGGTTCCCAGCCCACGCTCAATCCACTGAGCTATACCAGCCGGGTGTATCTTTAATACTTTTCTAGATTTATTTATTACCTATGAAGATAAAGCTTATTTTTATTTTTTAAAATTTAAAGTCAAAATGAATAAATATATAAATAGTAAAGATATATAAAATGTATAAGTAAGAAATATATTAAAGTATGTATACTTTAAAGCTATGTAAAATCTGCTGCTTAGTTGAAAGCTTTGCCAGTGTTGCTAAAACTCATTGGGTAGAAATATGGAAAAAACTCTTTATGATCTGAGCCAGATACTCAGGAAATTTTAACCATCTTCTTTGAATAGAAACAAATTGCTTTCATACAACAAAGCCTACGTTTCCAGTGAGAAGGAAGCCATCGAAAGATGTGGTTCCTTCTAGAAGTTGTTTTAGAGTCTTTTTCAGAAGGAGGTGTAGGTGATTCCAAATGCTTCTTTAGCTTCATTGTAGTGACCTGTGCCTCATTTTTCCTTGGGTCTATTCATAATATACACCAGACTGCCAAGGTTTACCCACAGAACTTCCTTAAAGCTTAGCAAGACATCTTTCTTTTTTTTTTTTTTTACAAAAGAATGGATGATCATGGTTCCACTTCATCTGTTTTTCTGTATATATGTATGATACTATTTTCACAATTTTGCTTAAAAATATCAGAAGATTTTAAGGTTGTCTTCTTTTTGCCTTTTCCAGTTTGGAGCTCCATCTCAGGAAAGTAGAGTCACATTTTGACTCTTTCTACAGGTTTTTCCAGGGCAAGAAAAATAGAATCTCACAAATCTGCATGTACTTATTTTGTCTTCTTTTCTCCCTTTATTCAACCAAGTAGTTTTTATTCCCCAGTCATTTTCTTGTCGAATTACCATGTCCCTTGATGCTATGGCCATAGTGAGTTTTGTGTTTTTCAAAATCACATACATGTAAAAATAAAAGAAGTGTTTATGTTTAAATAGAGTTAATGTAATAGGTAATTCTTAAAAAGTAGTCACAAATTGAATGTTTACTCATCTTAGAAGACACCTTGGCAGTAGCCCAGCACATGTTCAGTTGACTTATTGGCAGTCATACCAGATGTACTTCCGTTCATTGGATAGCTGTGTCTTAAATGAGTAGACAGTATTCAGAGTTGACCAATTTACATGCACTAGAAGAACTTGTCATATATAAAAACCTTAGATTATTATTTCAAAGCTTATACTGCAAATAATCCTTTATTCAGATTTTTGTATATTTAGTTTTTCTTTTTAATACCAAGGCTTTTGTTTTTAATACCACAGCCAAGGGGGAGGAGGTTAGGAGTAGAGGGGTTGAGCAAAAAGGAACAAGGACTCATGGACAAGGACCACAGTGTGGTGACTGTGGGGTGAGGGGGTGTAAGGGGACTAAACGGTAATGGAAAAAATACAATAAATTTTAGAAAGAAGTAAACTTCCTATGAATTTGAACTACCAATTTGGTGGATGTTACTTTCTTTTAAAATTTGTCTTCTCTTTGAATTATTTTTACCATCGTAAGAGAATGAGCAAGGTTAGTTGTAGATAATGAGCTCGTTTCTGCTACCCTAGCTATTTTTAGAATCTTTGATTTAAAAAAAAAAAAGTAGCTGGAGGGAAGAAATGAACCTGCATTCAACCGGGCTGACCCTGGTCTCCATTAACATGGGCACTGGTGAGTTTATTCTCTTTTGTATTTGTCTCTGATTTTCAATAAAACGGTTTCTTTGGAAGTTCTTTCTTTTCCTTTTAAACTTGTTATATAAGAATGCAGTAGTTACAGTTCAGCCTGTTATATGAATGCATGTTTATAAATTATTTACTTGGCTGTTCTGGTCTGTTAGTTAAATATGTATTTAAGACATTTCTTGAAAGAAATAGAAGTTCTGTATCGTGTTTTTCACAGAATGGATTCAAAGCTGTTGCAAATGTAGTCACTCCTTTGTAATGAAATATTTTCAGCAGTTTTTGCATTACAAAGTAGGAATCTATACTTTGTACTCATGCCCAAATCATGATGTAAAGTGTAAATCAGTTAGATACATTAAAACAGTGATGGAAAATCCTTACTTGGTATTTCTACATTTGCCAGTAAGTTACTTTGCATAAGATAATGTAAACTGCTCCCATTCCTCTCCTAATTTCAGTAAGTGTACAACTATATATCCAACTTTTCTTTCAAGAAAGCTACATCCTAGGAACCCAGAAAGGAATTCCAAATTGGTAATTCTCAGTTTCTCTTGGTATCATTTATAAAGCAGACAAAACAATTTCTTGCATTCGATTTTTGAAAACCATAAAATCATTTCACTGCTTAAGCCCAAACTTTCTAAATCAAATTTTGACCTAAGAACAAATGCTTTTGCTACTTATAAACCATTGAAATTAGGGTTTCGAGTAGAACTTTCCAGACAGCCTTCAACAAAGCTTTGTCAACGCACATCCCTAAAGCACATGAATTATATTGTGCTCCACTGTGAGCAGCATTTGTCACAGAAGGAAAAGAACCTAATCCTTGAGCGGGCCAGTCTGTTGGTGGGAGAGTGACAGGTGCAGTTGAGTGAGGGTGGGTGTGGGGTGCATCAGTTTGAGGGTGCAGGGAGCTGGCATTCTGGGCTCCCGTTGCAGGGCCCATTCTTTGCAGCTCTGGTTTGTGAAGTGATTTATGGGAGCTGCAGCCCATGGGCCATACATCACCTTCCTGGTTGGCTTTGTTGACACCTTGTCACATTCTTGCAGGGTTTGAGGAATTCATTGTTCTTGTTTGAACTGATAAGAACAAAAAAAAAAGGAAAAGAAAAGAAAGGTTTTCTCACTGAGACCTTGGGAAAGGCGGAGGGAGTGGAATGTTGACGTGGAGCAGCAGGGCTGCACTTTCCCAAGCGATGCAGCCCTCGCGTCGGCTGCCTTCTTCAGGGACGCCTGCCATCAGGTGTGCCAGCTGCAGCTTTATTTGCCCTCTGAAAGCGGTTTTCTGGTTGCGAGGTGTTGGTGCTGCGGAGAGGGGCTTTGGGAGAAGGAAAGGAGGGAGTTTTCCTTCAAGAAGTGGGAGATAGAATGGCTGAGAGGAGATTCCAGGGCAAGGTAAAATGACCCTGGTCACTGGGGGAATGTAAAACATGCGGTGACTTTTGATGTGAGCCCGTCTCTTCGAAGTTCATCCTTTGTACAGCGTGCTTCTCGGGCATGGCGCCACGCTGACCTCTCCCCTTTAATGTGTAGTGCCCCGTGCCTCAGTCAGTCTCTTGGCAGCCTGCACGCAGAGGCTGGCATCTGAGCCCAGCCCTTGAAGACAGCCAAGTTTTGGAATGAGAGCTCATCAAGCCACTAGTTAAAAGTCTGTGTGATGTATACATAGGGTATTATCTTTCCCTTCAGTGGAGCAAATGAATGATCTGCCTGTTTTTCTTAGATGTCTTTAGAATATCTCTGATGTCTTGGCTTCAGAAAAAAATAACGAAACTCCTTTTTCTAATTAAATGTATTGGGGTGAGATTGGCTGGTAACGTTGTATTAGTTTTGCGAGTACAGCGCTGTAATACATCATCTGTCTATTGCACTGAGTGCTCACCATCCCAAGTCTAGTCTCCTTTCATTACAGCATGCATTCAGCCACCTTGCCCTCTTCGGCCTCCTCCCACCACCCCGCTCTGGTGACCGCCCTACCGTTGTCTGTGCCTGTGAGTTTGCGTTTGTTTGTGAAACTCCTTGTCCTCTAAGAAAATTAACAGGTCAGACTGTATGTTACCACATGGGATTATAAACGTTCCTACTTCCTGTGTGAAATTACATGTTTTCTTTAAGAACAGTTTATTCCTTTCACTAATACTCTTTGTCATCAGTTTTGTTAATTGGATGGAGAATAACCCATTCGCACCTCAGCCAAGGGCTGGGTGTTGAGGGAGTTTTTGCATTTTTGTGTTACACTGTTAACAAGTTCATGTGTAATGACATAAATCATTTCACCTGAACGTGACATTCACACATCCCCACGATGAACCTCATTTTGAACTGGAGCCATAGAAGCCATTTTCAAGCTTCTTAAAATGGCTCTCTGCAACCAGGGTTCCTGTAGAACGCATATAAATAAGCTGCTCCCGCACCTGACTTCCCGGGCAGTCACCGCGGCTGCAAACAAGGGATGCCTGAAGCACTGCCAAGGTAGGTGGCCTGAGAATGGGATTCAAGAGCTGACATTGTGATAATACTGAATGCAAAGGAAAGTGACCTAATAAATGTATAATAATACAGTAGTTTCATGACTAAAATAAGAAACTTGTTTTGGGAAAGCAGGTGCATCTTCTTTTCTGACCTCTGTCTTGCTATAAAGTACCAGTTTGACAACATTTCAATGCCCCAGTTTATGCAATGCTGTCAATATTGGCATCAAACTTCTAACACATATGCAGTTTTTTAAATCTACAAGCCCGGTTTTCCCCATATTTTGCAACTCTGATGAGCCTACAGGTTCTGCCTTTGCCTTTTTCTTGGCTTGGAGGCTACTCTGGTCTCCAGAATTAAGTTTATTGCCAGTGTTTCACTGCTCTCTGCTGGAGGAGTCCACAGCCAGGCCAGGCTTCCCCAGCTGCAGTCATTTGCAGAGAATGCAGGTGAGATGGTGCAGCTGATAAGCTCTGGGCCTGTGCAATTCAACTCAACACAGGGCTTATTTATGCCGGTTATAGATCCCACTTGAAGGGCCGTGTTATGTGTCCTAGAGACAGGTTTCTTCGCGGGGAAGATGGTTCAGCTGAAATGAAACACTGCCCAAACTCCAACTTCTTACTTCAAAAGTTGTCCTTTATAAAGAAATCCTATGTAAAGATCAGAGACTGCAGCTTCCCCAGTCAATTTTCATCATTCCACTTTTCACACTTAGATATTTTATTCTAGATAATAGAATAATATAATAATCCCCTGTCTCCTCCCCACAAGGAAATAAAGCTCTTTTGAGGATATATTTTTTTCTTTAAATTTACTCTTTAGTATGTGCATGAATGGAGAAAAAAATATCAAGGGTATTTACCAAGTAAGTGGTGAATGTGTTAGGACATTTAAAAAAACAAATTTTTCGCCCTTGCTTGTGTAGCTCAGTGGATTGAGCGCGGGCTGGGAACCAGACGGTCCCGGTTCGATTCCCGGTCAGGGCACATGCCTGGGTTACGGGCCAGGTCCCCAGTGAGGGCCATGTGAGAGGCAACCATACATTGCTGTTTCTCTCCCTCTCTTTCTCCCTCCCTTCTCCTCTCTCTAAAAATCAATAAATAAAATCTTTAAAAAAAATTTAAAAAAAAACAAATTTTTCTAGGCAGGAATAAATATTAATTGACATCTCCATTTTCATGACCACAAAACTGTACCTACTTCTCAAGTAGGAAACAAAAGTATGAGTACAGAAAGAAAGCAGCAGACACTTTAGGTGAGTATTACTTTTAATACATGTATGTAGAGAGAATGCATATGCATGTGTGTGTGTGGTTATACATATATTATGCATATATATATTTTTTTGAAGGGGTAGGGAGAGCAGATATAAGCATAACACGTCTCCAAAGTGTTTTATGTGCTTTTCCGTCTGGCCTCTTTTAACTGGAAAAACAGCTTGATGAATTGAAATCATAAAAAGCTAGCCTTACAACAGCATTAAAGTGCTATTCTATTCTACAGCATTCCAAGTGAATTATTGCTGTACTGTCAAAGAAAACAAAAACATTTGGGAAAGACTGTTTATTTTACAGTGGTTGACCAAAAGTATGCAAGTGGTTATAAAAAAAATGTAGACAGCTAACGATGGGAGGTGCCACTTGCACATTCTGAAATCCATTCACAGACCTTCCACACTAACTCTCGATCACTGGAGATAAAGTTAGAAGCTGGTGGGGAAAATCCTGGCACGTTCAAAGCATTTCAGTTGAAAACAAGTAAATGAAATCTCTACCCCATTCTGTGTCGCTGGCATTGCCTCACTCACGGAGCCTGATGCCATGATGTTTTGTTTTGTTTTTTACCAAGAAAAGCAAGGAAAGTTTTGCAGAAATATTTCCCTCAGAGGTTATGGCAGTGAGATATTTTTGTGCTGTGCAGCATGTACTGCCCTTTGTATGTGAAGATTAAAATAAAAATTGCCATTGACTGTATTAGTAGATTCTTTTGTTAAACAAATATTTCACTTTAGAACTAGATGAGAAATTAGAAACCCCTAACACAGTCCTTTCACAGTAAAGATAATAAAATGTACACTCAGAGAAGATAAATGACATGCTTAAAGTTGCATAGCGGCGCAGTGTGGAGGGGTGAGAGTTAGAAATTGAAGGTTACTGTCTGTGTGGTAGTATATTTTGCCCGAGAATTAGACTGTATGTAGCCAAGACCTCACTGTTACCTCCTGGTAAATACTTATTTTAATATTGAAGGATTTCTCATTGGTGAAGAAATCCTTTTTCCAAGAGTCTGGTTCTTGAGTTTTAGGTTTCTTTGACTTTTTAAAAAACTCACTGATAAATCAGGATCTGTTTAACTTTCTGATAGATCATTAGGGAGACTTTTGAGAAACGGCTCTATCTATCTTTATCACAGGGTAAAAAGTACAAAGGTCTTGATTGCCTAACATGATTCTGTAACATAAAACCGCTCAATAGATATTGAAATATCTTTTAGGGAAAGGCTTCCAATTTCCTTTCTGTGTTGCCCAGGCAGCTTGTTTTCTGGGTGGTGCGTAAATTGGGAGGGAGACATCACATTTTGTGTTTCATTGCGGTACAGTGAACCGACAGTTGACCACCATTCACACGTATTAGGTGCTTTGGGCATTCGGCTAACCTAAAGTTCTTCGCCTGGAGTGGAGAGAGTGAAAGGAAGAGGAGTGGGGAACAGGACTATTTGCATCTGTGCCCCTACCTCATCAGCTCCTCCTTCTCTCTCTGAGAGTCTCCAGAGTCTGAGAGTTCTGTGTGGGGTTGGCCCAAGAGACAGTTGTCCTTTGACAGCTCAGCTGTTTGTGTCTCCTGAATGAAGTGGCATCAGCATTTTTTCAGATGTAGCATCTGCTTTCTTCTCCCCCAACTCCTGTGACATCTTTAGGTCAATCACGAGCTTGCTGGCCAGGATGTGTAAAAAGAACTTGGCTAAAAAACACTTAAAGGATTATGAAGCCATTTTGCTTAATAGTAGCAAAACAAAACAAAACAAAAAGCCATTCCAGGAAATCCCCATGTGTGCTACTAAGGAGTGGTGGGATCCAGCTGTGACTGGAGCTGACCTGGCCTTGAGTACCATCCTACACCCGGAGAGAGCTAGAGAGAACGGTGGGGAGAGGAGAAACCGTGCCGAAGGACAGAGCTTGACTCACTTGCTGCCCGGCTCCCTGCAGACCGTGCGGCACATGTTCCCCTCCCGGCCGTTGCTAATGAGAGCAACATGCTGATGAAGCAAGCCTGCTAATCCGGGAACCCGCCTCTCATGCGTGTGCTGGGATGGCTGGGTCACTGCTGCTTACACATCCATGAACTGCACACCTTTTCCCTCTGTGCTCAGAGGTGGCCTGAGCCCTTGGTAGGTCCCCAAGGAGGTTCCAGTCTGCAGAATGCGTTGAGAGATTCAGATGGTGGTATTCCCGTGTGGCAGTTGAATGTCTCCATCTCCTGTCCCTGGACAGCCAGTTGCTGGCCCGCCTCGGAGTTGTCTATCACCAAAGCTGTCTGCTCTGACTGGAGGGAAATGAGCGTGGAAACCCCTTGTGTCTGTGCGTGCCAAAAGCAACCTTAGTCAATGAAAGAGCTCTGCAGACGGCTGGGTCCTGCGTGCAGACCTTTCCGTTGCTCCTCTGAGAATCATGCGCTGCTATTTCTGTGGCTTCTGCCAGTTGGCCCCTGCCCACCTTTTCTGTTCTTACTAAAGCGGCCAGGAACTGAGCGAAAGAGGAAGCCTCGGCTCTGCTCCGGGCTGTGCTGCCAGGAGTGCGTCTGTAGTAGGTCCAGCAGCAAAAACAAAACAGGGCAGAGCCCTGGGAGGCCAGCCAGAGCAGCTGAGCGTGGAAACAAAGGAGCCTGCCTGCAGCAGCCACGGCCGCCGAGGAGGAGCAGGCTGGGAGGGAACTTTGAGAGGGGCTGCATCCTCTCAAAGGTGGGATATGCCATATCTGAGCAGTGGCCCAGGCCAGTCTCCTGTGGGCTATTTATTTTAGAAGCTCCACTGTTCATGATGTAGCCCTGGGCAACGTACTCTTCCCCAGCCTCAGTTATCTCATCTGTAAAATGGGAATGAGAATAATCCCCCCCTTCCCTATAAGGGCTGTTGTGAGAATTAAATGAGAAAGTGTAAATGAAGCACTTGGCACAAGGCCTGGCACTTAGGCAGCCCTTAAAATATTGGCCTGTCTCATTTGAACAAGGATTTGAGATGCAAGTGAAGCAGAAAAGGTAGGGAATTGTACATAAACACCTGATTTGTTAGCAAAATGTTTTCAAACAGGGCTGCTTTTCACAGGATGATTGTGTGATTTTGTTTAGTTCTGTTACTGAAAGGTTCGATCGAACAGTAGGCACTCCTCCCCCTCAGGAAGAGCCCAACTGGAATAACGAGGAAGCGGGTAATGTGATCCGTGGAATCGTTGCTGTTCAGACTTCCTGAGTCTATGTTTATCCCCTTTGTGAAAGCGCGTTCTGAACCTTCCTTGACCGAGCGTTTAACGTGTTCAGCTTCGAAGTTATGTTCTGTTGGAAAACACTTCCTAAAAGGCCAAAAGTTTGTTCTGGAGGTAAAAGAGTGGAGGAGGTGGCGAACTGCACCCCGTTTGGACAAACACTAATGGCATATAATTTTTCCCCCTCAGGCCCAAGTATATGAAAGAGATAAGGTACCAGCTTACAATAACCCTTATTCACAAGTGCTTTCCATCCAGTTCGGACAGCAATGAATCATTTCATAAAGATAATGATACAATAACAATGACCATTTACCGAGCCCTCACTGGGTGTCAAGTCTTGTGCAGGGTACTCTAATATTGGGTATGTCACTAAACTTACACACGCACCCATGAAATATTTCCTGCTTAGCGCGAGGAAAATGAGTCCGAGAAAAGCTAGATAATTTGCCCAAAGTCACCCAGCTAAGTGCTCCTGTGCTCTTGGCCATGAGGCTGTGGCCTGCTTCCTGCTTACTGTTAATCCTAACCTGAATTTCATCTCTGTGGGTCACCGTTTTCTCCCCTATAAATAAAGGCTGGAAGGTATTATTGCCAAACCTACTTCTTCGAAAATTCTAAATATTTCTAGGAAGAAGCACAGTTTATAATGAGCAATCCTGCTCTCCAAATAAAGTTTACTCTACCAAAATCAAAGAGCCAGTTGTCTTTTTCATATGTATGTATCATTTAAGTTAGAGAATTCAGGAAGGGATTAAAAACTGGGAAAATAATTTCACGTGATGTTTTGATGTGTACGCATGCCCAGTCACCATTGGTAAAACTTAATGTTTTTACCAAATTGTGGCTGCTTAGTTGATAATCACTGATCAGTGTTAATGCACAAGTGTATCTTCTTTTGCTGTCAAGGGCAAAATTTATACTTTATCTGTGCTGGCCTTTACCCTGTTTCTAAGGAAGGTTGGGAATTTAAGCATGCAAGGTGAGGCAAAAGTAGGTTTACAGTTGTGCATAGGCAAAACAGTTTGTTCTTGTATTCTTACAAGAATATTCTTAATTTGTATTCTTAATTTGTTGATTATTATATTCTTTTCCATACAAACAACTGTAAACCTAGTCTGGCCCAGCCCTGTGTCATTTGTGTCCCAAGGTAGGCAGTCCAAGTAGTTCAGCATTATTACTTTACTAAGTGAAATGTCTTTATTAAAATTTTCATGACTTAATGGACTGATGCTTCTAAATTCTCAATATTATTAATGTCTTTGACATTTTGTTAGTTAACCTCCTCTAGATTAATATGTGCTAATAATCACTGCCAGAGTGACCTTGGGCACATTTCTTAATCTCTCTGGGATTTAGCTACCTCAGCGATAGAGTGGGAATGGGAATGCAATCATCATACTACTATCATGGGTTGTTGAGAGCATTCAATGAGTTAATTATACAAAATGCTGCAAATTGTGCCTCGCAACAAAGTAAGTCCTATGCAAGTGTTAACTGATATTGTTAATCACTGATGATTTCCAAACTGGAATTTTCTTACAGTTGTGCCCAATAAGGTTTAAATCATATTAAGTCTTCCAACTGATTCTATTTGGAATTAATATTCGACGTTATAAACTTTGTTATTTTCGTATATCTCTGGTGTCTGTAAATTACATCTGCATAGGAAGTCTTTTTAAAGAAATTTTCACCGTCTGTTTCATCCTCTCTTTGGCACTACAATAAGTGGTGATTTCCTGTTAATTTTTGCTTTAGAATTTTATCTAGAGGAGCTTGTGATTTTAAGCTGTGACATATAATGGGTCAGATTACCCTCATCGGCTTGATTTATTCAGAGCTGCAGATTATTTTGGGTAGAATTTGTCCTCAAGTTTTTTTCTTTCTTAGCGTCTGAGTTTCAGGGAAACATGTTTCCAGCCCGAGTCATGGCGAATGACATCACGAGATACAAAGTTCTCAGATACAAAAGTTTGTTGTTCTGTTCTTTTGGCCAGAAGAGACTCTTCTTCCTGGGAAATGTAGCCACAGAATGCTGTGTTTGAGTTTTATTAATATCCTTGTAGATTGAAAACAAAATGTTTTCCCTCCCCGTTTTTGTTCTTTTCCATTTGGTAAACCCAGTGACTTGCCACACGAGCCAATGTGTGTTTCATTTGCTTATTTTCCTGTGCACTCGCAGCCCTGCTGATGTCATCTGGACTGCGTGCAGTCCCTGGGAATACATAACATGCTGGAAAATAGTTTGTTTTGAGGGAACAAGATCATTCATGCACCTTACAGCAACTCCAAATATCTCAAACTGATTTTCTTTTCAAAAAAATAATGTCGGGGCAGGCCCTGTCTCCCACATATCTTCGTTCAAATGATAAAAATCACAACAATGATATGAAAAGATTTTTATAGCTAATGGCTATGATCTGAGAGTCACATATTCAAAATTATTTTAAAATTTGATTTGATGATATCAAATATCTATGCCATGAAATGTCTTTTTTTTAAAGGCAGATAACTAAGTCAAAAAATCAGACTTCTTAAACTCGGCTTACATTTATATTTTGTTGCTCTGTTGTCACCATTCTTTAAAAATATTTATTATCTAAAAGGAGTGTGAGTGTTCAGAGATTGGGATGCTGAGTGGAATTTAAAGTGCACTGTTCTCAAAATGCTTTCAAGCTGACAGTTCACTTAAGGTTAAAGATTCTCTAGTACCCTTAGTTCTTTGTCTCCTCCTGGTGAGGAGCTTCTTCTGATCCATCCTTCTTGCAAGGAATTCCTGAGAAGGACCATGATCCAAAGACAACACAGAGGTGTTCCAGGAAGGAGGCATAAATCAACCAGGGCATGCCATTGAATTCAAGAGAAATTTTCAGACAAAGCTTTTCAGTTTGCCAGCCAAGAGCCAATTGGCAGTGGTCACTTTCACTCTCTGCCTTATCTTCAGCACAGTTTTGCTGTTTGAAGGCACAGTCCATTGAATTCCTCATTTCCTCTTATATTCATGGGCTTCCTCCACCACCCCTTCGTAAGTAGTAATAAGTAAGCAAGACTCTCTTGAACTATAGGTTGGATTATGAAATTCTTGAGATTTTTAATGACTTTGAGCTCTTTTAGAAAGTAATGCATGCTCCTTGTGGCCCAGAATTGTAGGCCAATTACCTCACTATTTATTTGGCAATTTAAACGATGCCTTTTCTATAAAGAGCTCATTACACAAATGGCCTCTGCTGCAATCAGTGTTATTTTAGCCGGCATTTCAAAGACGGAAGTTTGATGACTTGTTCTATAGCCAGTTTGGTGCAGGCAGTGAAAATCTTATCTTGACTCTTCTTTTTAAAGTGGACATTCCAGTGAAATACCATATGGAAGAGTATTTAAAAAAAAAACATTTTATACTTAAAGTCTGCAAAATTCTAAAAAATGTTAGAGGGTGATAGATCTTAATTTTTATAGTCAAGAAAATTTAATAGTAAACATTTGTTCATCACTAAGACCTCTGTAGGAAGATTATTGTAATCAACATAGCTTGCCATAGATCAGCTTAAAAAAAAAAAAAAAAAACTACTTCCGAGTCTATTATTCTAACTGTACTTCCTTTCCTCTTGCCCCAAGGCATTATGTGTCTTCTAAATCACCCACTAGGTTTTAAAGTTTCCTCTTGATCGCCCTCACTTACATAAGCAACTACATACATGCAAAACTAAACACATGCAAATACACACCTTCACATAGTGGTTTTCCTGAGGTTATTAATGTCCTTTTCCTTAACAGTTTGGGGTCCTAGGATGTAGTTTGTGAGTTAAGGAGGCACAGATATTTTCTTTAAAAGGAACCTTTGAATAAAACTTAGTGTACACCATTGACTCTGATTCATTCACCAGTGTGTGTCGAGTGTCTAGTGTGCTAGGCATTTTGATCAGATTGTATCACTTAACTCTTACAGTGAAGATGGCTCAGGGGCCATCAACCCCTTTTAGAGATGCTTGTCTAACTTCAGAGCCTGTGCTGTTTCTACCAGTAGTAAGCTGCATTCCATGTACATACTAGCAAGGACAAAAAGCTTGATATCTTGTGTTACTCTACTTTTGAATTTTACTGTCACCCTACTCAAACTGACACCAAAACATTCAAAGTATTACATATTTCTTATAAGACATATTGAACCCTGGCCAGGGGGCGGGGGGGTCAGTTAGTTGGAGCATCATCTCATACACCAAATGGTTACGGGTTCAATTTCTGGTCAGGACACAAACCTAGGCTGGGGGTTCAGTTCCTGGCTGGGGTACACGAAAGAGGCATCTGATTAATGTCTGTCTGTCTCTCTCTCTATATATATATACACATGGCTTCCTCTCTGAACATCGATATATATCTTTGAGTGAGGATTTAAAAAAATAAGAAAAAGAAATATTAATTGTTCTCATTTTAACTTCCTAAACTTTTTTATTACCCTTGTCACATAAACTCTGTTATCCAGCTAGATTTTTAGGACTTCTTTCATTTGGGTTCTGATAAGACTTATTCTAATTAATACAATATCACCATTTTTTTTTCCTTCAAGTTTCAAGAAAGAAAAGGATTTCAGACAATCCTCAGCTTATAACAAGCTGTCTTTGTTATCTGGCATTTGTTCCTTCTTTTTTCCCAACAAGATGAGTTGAGCATTAAATCTAGGATGCTCAGGTATATTGCAGATCTCCAGACAAACTGTTGTAGACATAAGGTAAATACATATATAGTCAATAACTATATATCACACATGAAAACAGGTGAGTACTCTAGACAGTTTCCATCACAAGAATACTAACTGAAAACCCAGTACACAGGCCAGCAAAGGGTGGGATAGAATATTCTAGCTTTGCAGAATGATGAATGAATCAGGACATGACTTTAAAGAGGAAAGTGGGTAGCTATTGAGACATCTTAGTTTGAAAGTGGTTTAGGTCATGGAAAGTGCATGTCAGGGTTGTTAGGAGGATTATCTCATGTCTTTCTCATAGTAACTCAATGAGGTAGTACTGTTATCATCCCCATTTCACTGGTGAAGAAACCAACGTACAGATCAAAAAGTCATCTGCTCGAGAATTCAACAGCTAATCGATAAGTAGTAGAGCCAGGCAGGGCAGGTGGGCCTCAGAGATGTTGTATTTGATGACTTCTTTCTTTCTGTGCCCTCATCCCATTTATATCGCAGACCACTGCAAAACACTTCTGCCTTCTTCACTAAAGAAAATTCAAGCTGTTTTCCCACTAATTCTTACCTGCTTTCATTTCTTCCATGGTTGTTCCAGGTGCGGATCCCTACAGCAGCAGCATCACCAACTCACAGAGTAGTGATGTAGCAAAGAATCTTACAGATTCTTCCGGCCTGATTTTATCAGCAAAAACTCTAAGGCGAGAGTTGCCCAATTCTTGACAAGTGTTGCACCGCACAGTCCTGCAGTTACCAAGTACAGGCCACTATTTAAGTGTAGCACTTAAAACGTTGTTTTATCCAACTATCTTCAACTCCAACAGGGCAGAGACCTGGTGTTAGGTATCTCTATGTCGAGCCCTTAGCACAGTGTGTGAGACATAATAGCTGCACAGTTCGTGCTTGTGAATGATGGACTTAATCTTCATTGATAGATTCTTGTGATTCGGTGAGTACAAAGAAGGGTGAGACCGTCACCTCGTAGTATTCTAAACACTATAGTTCTATGCTGCTTTCCTTTTTTGACAGCCATGTTACGCCACTGACTCAAGTCAACTACACGTGTCATGAAAATCCACATTCCTCACCCGCACCCGCTCTCAGGTAGACCAGAAGTCCTTCCTTTACCTGGTCTTCTGTATCTTCTTCCCAGCCGTTGAAACAAGTTGTCTTTTTCTTGTGCAGCGTAGAAACGTAGCCCCTCCCACACTGGTTTTGATTCCAAACCTTTATGTCTAACAGGCAATTTACAATACTGGGGTAAACAAGCATTGTAATTCCAGGGAGTTTCCTGATTTCATGATCCATTTCTGCCTCGCAGGGGCTAAACAATGCTACGCTTATGGGAGAATGAGCCAGAAAACTGGCAAGGCGATTAATCTGTAGTTACGCACAGCAGTAAATAAGCACAAAGGAAATGCAGATGTAAGCAGGGGATAAACCTTGAGTCGTTCCATCGGCAGTGATTCACGATGTTGAACTGCGATGATATTTGTCTCCATACATTTTCACGGTTCCCTTTCTGACCCAAGTGGCATTTGGGGATGACTGTTAGGCTTGGGGTGCGTTCTGTGGTCATGACTGTGGAAGGTGGGTCCTAAGGAAGTTAATCTGGCCGACAAATATTTTAGTAAACAAGTCTTGTCGAAGTGGCGTTGTATGCGTTTAGCAGATAGTGGTTGTAAAGAGAGTGGCTTAAATATTAAAAAGCCCAAACAGCAAAACAGCAGTTTTGTCTTCTCCAAGTTTGAGGGCAGAATCGGGGGTGGCATGGTAAAGAGCGGGGAGGGACAGGGACCCTGGGCTGAGTTCCAGCCTAAGCTACATGTATAAGAAAACAAGCCACTTCGCTAATACGGGTCTCAGTTTCCTCACCCATAATATCAGTGACCCTTGCTCAGGAGCATGAATTTAAAGAGCCAACCCCATGACTGGCACCGAGGCTCCCCTCCAAATGTGGCAGTCCCCATTTCATACGTCTCATCCTTCCTGTCCAGCCTCTCTGCTTCATCTCTCAGCTTTTACCCTTTTCCTGCCCACTCAGTCAATTCAGCAGTTACAGCTTTATGATAACGTGCCTCCTGGTTGCCGTGTTAGTGAATGTGGAGCAGAGAGCTCCGCCTGACCACCGACGCTTGCTCACACTGATGGTCTTGGCGGAGGGACAGAGGCTGCTGGCCGAAGCCCGAGAGGGAAAGCACCATGGTAGCAGCATGAAAGAATCTGGCGCGGAGGCGCTCGCCACATGACCGTGATTCATACTGTACTCTCCGAGTGTGGCAGGAGGGCTAGGAGAGGCTTTTAGTGCCAGCACACAGAGAGCAGAGACACTCATTTTCAAACATCACATTCTTTTTATAGTACAGGCATGCCTCATAGGGAAAATATTGAACTTGGCCGGCCAGCACCACGAGAGTTGTCCCAACCGTGACTTTATTGCTTGAGTCACTCACTGAATCAGATACCGGCTGCACGGAGGAAGTCTTCTATTAGGGAGGCTTTGAAATTGTTTTCAATTAATTAACACCAACTCTGGGCCAGTATTTAATTGAATTTTAACTGACTTTTTTTTTTTTCTCTTTTCTTGTCTGAAATCATTTCAGACATTTCCTCAAAGTTTCATTTGGATCATTTTTAAGTGTCTTGGTGAAAGAGGGTCATCTGGGTTGGGTGAACAATGCAAGGGAACTCTTCAAAGTGCGTTCGTCATCTCTGAATGAATCCGATCCATGGGAACAGCGGAGTCAGGGAAGGGTCTCTCCAAGTCTGGCATAATGCTTTTTGATCCCTTCAACAGCCCCTCAATCCATTCATCCTGTTGTTAAAACTTAAAACTGGAGCTGACCAGCTGTTAGGAAAAGTCCTCCGTTTTATTTTAACCAAATGGTGCTGCCTCCTGGGGCTGGAAGGGGGCTGACTTCAAGCACAATTATAAATGTGTAGCTCTTTGGAGCGGCGGAAACCTACAAAATGGCCTTGATTCACAGGGCCCCTTTGGCTCAAAGGCTCTCAGTTTCCCGTGTGCCATAAATCTGTATCTGCATCAAAAAGTGTACAGGCTGCAGTGTATGGAAGTCCCTCTTCCTCTGCGAGTGTGTCTATGACAGATTTATGCCGATGGCTGTACTGCTCCGCAGTCACAGATTCCTACCGTAGGCATGCCCCACTAACTCAGCCCCCATTTCCTGTAGAAGGGGAGCCGTGGTCCTGCACGAGGAGGGGTGCAGCGGCGCAGCTCTCTAACTGCTGTTAGTATCGGAGGACCCTTACGGGCCACAGCAAGACCCGTTTTGTTCCTAGTGACATCTGTTGTCTCTTCGTGCTGGTGTGGCTCCAACTGAGGTCCAAGACACTTAGTCTCAGGACAAGATCTGCCGTGACAGGGCACTCCAGAATCCAACATTATCCAAGTAGGGGCCAAACGCATGCATTAGAATAGAACAAATAACCAGTTTTACTATAGATGTTACATCCTCAGTGTGATTTGTTTTCCTTCCAGACAGCACAAATTTAAAATGCGAAAAAGAAAAGAGAAGCCGTCCCCGACCAGTGTGGCTGCATGGGTCGGGCGTCGTACTGCAAAGAGCAGGGTCGCGGGGCTGATTCCCATTCAGGGCATTCGCCTGAGTTGTGGGTTTGGTCTGTGGTTGGGGCACATAGGAACGGCAACAGATCGATGTTTCTTTCTCACATCAATGTTTCTCTCCCTCCCTTCCCCCTCTTTAAAAATAAATAAATGAAAGCTTTTAAAAAATAAAAAGCAGCCTTGAGTCCACTTAGAGGTTTTGCATATGAGTATTTGTAAATGGATGCAGAACTGAACTTGTTTCTGCAACCACCTCCTCCTTCGAGGTGCTCATCCTTAGTGAACATTGTAGTGTTCCAGAGCAAGGGCAGGTTGGAAACCTCTTCCGTGTGGCCTCCACCCTCACAGTCCGTAGCTGCCTGAGAGCCGCTGCCCCAAAGCTAAAAGAGAGCTGTAGTAGGAAACCAGAGCTGTGGTAACAACTGACTGACAGACTGTTCCATTCGTCTGATTTTGGGGTGTGGGGGTCAAAGTCAAAGATGTCGGAATGGCTTGAGTCTTCTAAGAGGAGAAGAAGCAAGACTGATTCCTGACTTTCTGATCTACTTAGAGTCCAGCCTGCACAGAACGGCTGTTTCCTCGTTGTTTTTGTTTTCACTTTGTGCACCCAGACCCGCCACTAGCTGAATGTTTGTGATGGTGTTTTTAACTCAGTCTTTTTTTTAGATTGTAGTCCTACAGAGAAATGATATGGGTGAGTAAAAAGTTACAGAGCTACAACTTAGTGTCATGTTTTTGAACTCACAGTTTTTGTTGATTTTTTTTCCTCTTTCATTAAGCTACCCTAACATGAGTGTGGTTTTGTGCCCCTGGCGTTTGTATTCTATCCACTGCATGTTCTCTTTAACATGCGAAGGATTCTGGTTTAAATAGAAAATCAAATTTCAGTTTGAAAACCTTAGTTTTAAAACTCTACCATCTGTTATATTTTTGAAAGAGGATCTGGTAAATGAAAATTGTGTGTGTATGTGTGTGGTTTATTTTATAGGCACTGCATATTTCTTTGATGATCTCTTTTGCAAGCTCATTCTTATCTTTTAGAAGATGTTTCCAGGATTTATGCATTTGGCAAGATTTCAGAGAACTCGACAGTGGTGGAGAGGTGCACTCCCATTTATAGGGAATCCTGAATCAGGGTCACTGAGAACGTTTATTTTTTCCTGTGCTTAAATTTATTTCTGCTCTGAACATTTCTTTCAAATGGGTCTTTTTTTTTTTAACATTGGCAAAACTAAGCATTTTATTCATAAGAACTCTTATAATAAAGCTTTTTCAGTCCAGACATAAGAGAAAATTTGCAAAATGCCTCAGTAAAGTATGTCAATTGTTTTTCAAGCCATCATCATATGTTGAAAAGTATTGTATTTATTAGTGTTTGCAAAACTATATATTTAATGATGCAAAAGTAAAATTGACCTCTCCCTTTTGGTGCACAGATGTATACGTTTTATGGGAGTACACCCCAAGGTAGAAACTTATTGAAATAACTCTTAGAAAGGGCAGGGTTGGTCATAAACAGTGATGCCGTAACCCCACAATTATGTCTGCTCAATTATTTGGAAGGGATGTCTAGGAAAAGTGTTTTATGTGTTTACATGGGCAAACAGAAGTGAGCTTGGAGAAGCACCATCCAGAGGTTTACATTAGTTGTGTATCCCCCAAATGATATCCTGATGTAGCACTGTAATGTAAATCTGCTGGTGTCAGTAAAATAGCATTTAAAACAAATAATAAAAGAAACAACATTTGCAAAGCAATAAAGATAACACCTCTGCAACTACTTTACTTCAGTTTTGAAAAATGTTGGTGGATCACTCTCCAAAGATGCAAATAAATAATATTTTATTAGATTTCAGCCCAGGAGAGAAGGAGGAAAACCTTCAACTAGAATTACATAATTATTACTTTGCTCCTCCCTCAACTCAGCAGACATTAAAATGGAACATAAAATAAGTCTGTAACAAGATTTATGAGGAAAGGTTCTACACTTAGGGGCACATTGGGCAGAAAAGTCATTAAAATTGTTTGGGCCTTAGGAAGGGGTGGGGCTCCTTTTTAGAAAAATGAGAAATTCAGATGTACCAAATGCCAGACCACTACCTAAGGTTTAAGGCTTAAGGTTCTGATTCACATTCTATCATGTCAGCTGCTTTTCTCCAAACGAGACTGAACAATTTTGTTTTCTCCAGGAAAGCATACTAAAAGAAGGCTATCAGGCCTGGCATTTTTTTTGCATGCGCTGGTAGACCCAGGCTATTGCGTATTCAGACAATATAAGGCGTGTTCTTTCTGCCATTATTTAGGTAGGGGTCTCTGTAAACAAATATTTTTCTTGTGTACAGAAGAGGTGAGAACAACACTTAATGATGTCTAGAGTCTTTATGCCTTACCTTCCCTTCTGCATCCTATTTAGTCTGTTTGACAAATTTGCTTTTTTTTTTGGTTGGTTGCATGGTTTAATAATGATGAGAGCTCAGCATACTCTTTATGCTCTGCTCTGGTCTGAGTTCGGTTAATATACTCAATTCAGTATTATTTGCTATCCTATTGCCTTGACCTATGCTGTTATGGTATGCTAAATGTTCTTTCAGTACATTTGAGGTAAGTGAATGTGGGTGTTTTTCCTTATCTGTAAAGTTTTAACTTTGGTTTAATATTTAACCAGGAAACCTAGCAGGACAAAGGAGATCTAACTAAAACTATATTCCCATTGAGAATCTCCAAGGTTATGCAATGCTATGAAACGTTGGTTTGGGTAAAAGTTCTGTAGTTTATCTTTATCAGAGTAATAGCTTTTGGGTTTTTTTTTTTTAAAGGACTATTTGAAGGAGGTCTTTGAAAAACATTTTCTTCAAATGTTCATTGCATCTAAGATCCCATTTTTGTCCCTTTATTTGCTCCAGAATACTGCCAGACTGCCAACAAAGGAGGGCCTGTGCTCCCAGGAATTTTCTGCATTCCTCTCTGGAGTAGGCATTTTTCTCAGCTACAAAGGCCCTTTGGCAAATTCCCTCTAATCATTGGATTTACCCTGGGCTCTGATAGGTGCCATTCATAAACTTGGTCTGCCGTTTGATGGGGCTGAGACATTAATGGGATCTTTTCATGATAAACAAAACTGGGTAATGTTACCAGTGGGGTCACAAAGCTGCTGCTGTCGGAGGTGTAGTGCTTTCTCCCTCTTTTTCTTTCTCCTTCTGTTTTTTCCTCCTTCCTCTGAGGCTTTTCCTCTCCTTTCTTGTTATGAATGTACATTTCTGTGTGTGTGTGCAGCATAGCCATTTCTAGAAGCAGATCTTCTGACCTTGGCTGCTGTTTGAAAGTCAGTGGCCAATTGCAGGCCTTTGTTGGAACTAAGATGATTCTATAAACTGATCTGCAGTAGTTGCGCAGACTGTGGGGTTTTCCTAATTGAAGAAACACTGCCTAAAGAAGCTTTCTGACATGCTGGCATTTCATTACCACAAATATCTGGTAGTTGGGATGAATGAGTCTGTGGGAACAGACATTTGACATAAGAACCCGACTTCATGTGGCTGCTCTGCCTGGAGCATCTGCGTCGCCGGTGTCAGGCTCAGTAGGACAGCTTCAGTCACTGTTGTTTCCTGTTTGCTTCTGAGCAGAATGTAGAATTGGTTAGTCAGAACCCGATCCCTGCAGTAGCCAGATAAGAGCTACAGTTTAGAATTATCTTAGGTGATATAACACTAGTTTTTGATGGGAATAAACTTGTACAAACTAGAGACCAGGCAGTTGTGTTAGCTACATTATTTTTTATAAGCTTCAAGGAAAATTAAAGGAAACAAATCTTATTTTAGGTGGATATCTTGGCCTTGGTCAGGTAGCTCAGTTTTGGGGGCATCGTCCCATACACCAAAAGATGTGGGTTCAATTCCCAGTCAGGGTACATACCTAGGTTGCAGATTTGATCCTTGATCGGGACGCCTATGGAAGGCAACTGATCAGAGTTTCTCTCTCTCTCTCTCTCTTTCTCTCTCCCTCCTTTCCTCTCTCTCTCAAATCAATGAACATATTATTGGATGAGAATTTAAAAAATAAAATACAATAAATAAATGGAAATCTTTGTGCTGTAATTTGGGAATAGGTCGAGTTTTAGACATCTAAATAGAGGTATTCTATTTCATCTCCACTCATTTTCTTATATTCCATCTTAATACAGGGGTGGGGGCAGAGCAAAGGACAAAACGGTATAGGAAAGTTAAATGATACATCCATAGAGAAGGACAGCACAGTGGTTTCCTGTGTCCAGAAGTCACTGACGTTAATTCTTTATTTAAATTTTGATGTGACCTGGTTTAGCGTGGGTGTTTCCGTAGGAGCTTCATTCCCTATTGCGTAACAAACCCTCTTATGATGATGCCAGGCTGCTTTCTAGCTAAGATGTGGTGATACTATTCAGTAGTCCCCAAAGGGGCCTACCTCGGTAAATTTTTAAATATACAAGTATTATCATTCAGGTGGAGAAGAAGTTTGACAGCCAGCACAACCTATAGAAAATCATTATGTTTGACAGAGCTCTGTTTTGTTCACTTTCTTTCAGTTTTTGATTGTGATTAGTGCTATTTGTTACAATCAGTCTGGGATGATCCATTGTAAATCGTGAATCAGATCTTTTCAATGACTTCCAGGACTCTAGAGGGCGGAGAGCTTCCCAATCTCAAGGGAAGCCTGCAGTGGCTGGCGTTTCCTGCAAAGCCCCATTCCACCAGTTCCAAAAAGGTGCTACCTAGGCATTATTGCTTTTCTGTAAAGAAGGCTTCATTAAGAAAGTTTTAACATATCTGTTATGTAATATTCTTGTGTTTCATATATGTGGTTATTTAATGGATTTGACATCCTTTCAGGACTAAGTTTTATTTATGTCTACCATGATCTCAGTGAAAGGAATTAACTATCTAACCCCAACTATCTCTAGCACTTGGCTCACATTGTCCTTAATCCTCCCAGCAACCCTGCAAAATTGTGTTATGATTATTCCCATTTTGCAGATGAGGAAACTGAGGCTCGGGGAGGTTATAGTGATAGAGAGTAATGGAGCCAGACTCCAACTATGATGGGGAAATTGCAACGGCTGTGTTCTTCCTGTTCCGCCCCTTGTCTGATTATGTCACGCTTCAAACCAAATGAAAATGGAGGGGTTTCCAACTGTTTCCAAATATCCTTATATTTCATAGCTTGTGCTTTCATGGCACATTTGGGACCAAATGCTTTTCAATGTTTATTTATTGACTATAGTACGTACATTTAATCTGCCCCCCCCATAATGCTTTCAGATCCTACTTTGCCCTGCTTCCAAATTCTCACTCCATTATTTCATTGGCTTTCTTACTTATCATCACAGGACATATACACTTTGGAAAATCTGCCTTACAATATGATAATCTGAAGATATTTTCTGAATTGCAAAAGGTTTTAGTAGAGAGAAACAAGGGATTGAATCAAATGTATCTATGAATGAGAATAATTCTGGCTAAGTTTTTGAATGTGTATTGAGGAAAAGTCTAATTTACTCTAGACTCTTCCCTGTATTCTAGACATTTTACCATGGTCTGTACCCTTTCGGATTTTCTATTCTGAGAGAGGAAGTGATTTTCCAGATTGTGTTACTTTTATGATAAGAATTGAAGAGTATTTCTCTCTGGATAGCTTTTATTTTAATTTATAAATATCCCAGTGCATCTTAAGAAAGCTGAAACTTCTAGTTCCATCATGAAATGCACCATCACATTTTGCCTATTAACACTTTTATCACCTACATAACTAGTTTCCTAACACTGGGCTTCTTCTACTCTCACAGCATCAGACGTGGAGGCAGCTATGTGGTCAATTTACTAAAGTAATAAATAAATAATAAAATAAAATGAGGAGGGAAATCCTTTTGTCTCAGTCATTGCACATTTCGTATTTTCCAAAACCCTGACTTATAGGATAATTACTTCACTTTTTTAGATTATTTTGTTTATGCAGTTTAGATTATTTTGGTAATTACTACTAGCTAGTTAGGTTACGTTTACTCTGTTGACATTGAAAATGATTTGTTTGAGTTGATGTCCCCTTGGATTATTTTAGTCATAACTACCTGTCAGAGAGAAAAGACGGGAATTATCAGTCTCCACATTCTGTAGTAGGGCCTTCCTACATTCTAAATTTCTGAATGATGAGATTTTGTTATGAAAGTACTAGGTCTTAAGTTAGTACATGGCTGAGCATTTCCCACACCGCTATTCTGAGGGCTCATTTTTGTTCTCACGCCCCAGGGTATATAGTTGGACTCTTCTTCCCAAGATTCCTTTCTGGGGTGTTCCCAAGCTAAGCAGAATCGGTTCCTAGCAGGACGTAGCTGCGTGCGGGAGAGCAGAGCGTACCAGACTGGAATCTGGTGCAGAGTTCAGGGAGAATGGACAAGCACGATGGGCTTTTCTACCATGAACACTCGTTAGCCGCTGGTCAAGAACCGGCTCTGTTAGAGGAGGCTGACCAAGTGTGCAGACACCACAGCAACCATGCTATGGTTCCTCTTCTGGAAAACACAACTAAGACAACGACTAAGAATGAAAATAGCCAGATTTTTGCAACAGAAGCTCTAGTCATTTATGAAGACTCACTAAATTTACCTGTTTGTAGATAAAGCTAGATAGGCCCAAACTAGCCAGCATTATTAAAGGAGATTTTGTGGTGTTTCGGGGCCAGTTTGGAATGGATTATTACATTTTCAGAATTTTTGTGAGCCGGTTGTTAAACGTAGCAATTATTAAAAATTAGAGTATATAAATTTACAATTAAATTGGTAAAAACAAAGCCAATCATTTCCAAATTATTTTTCTGATTTTACTATCATTTATGCTCTTGAAGCTTATGTTTATTGTATCTGTCTGGAGAAAATAGAATATAATGTGTGCCCCTGTGCCTCTCTTTCCAACTCTTTGTTCACTGATGACACATTGGTGACTTGGAATCGACTGTGGTGGGAGGAGCATATATGCCACAAAAATTGGCCAATACTACAATAGGGCTTGACATATTGTTTTGATAATTGTCCAGACATAATAAAGTTACTGAGGACATTGTAAAAATTTAGGTTAAACCTAAGAATGTTATGTTTGTAGCCTTTACCTTGTGAATAGCACAAAAAAAATTGAGGAAATATTCTTTGAGTGTTCAAAAACTATTATCCAATTCAGCAAAGAAGTCACTCACATTACTGATGAATGAGTGAAGTTTTGACTTCACAGTTTCACTTTGGCCTTACTTATTAACATAAAGGAAGATGTCAGCCCATGTTCATGTCGGTACTGTACTCATTTCTTAATGACCTATTTCTTTGCTGAATTGAATAAAAATCAAGCATTGATTTGTTATCTGATTTTTGAAACTATATTTGGTGATGGAATTATAAATAACAGTGAGTTTTGCAAAAAAGAGAAAGTCAAATGGAAGTTACAGATGTTTTGAATTTACGAATAGAGTGTTGTATATTTATTACTATTTGACATTGTTTGCACTTTGCATGCATTGTTTGCATACACTTTTTTTCACCCAGAGAGCCTGGTGTCAATCATTTACTAGATAATAGAAGACAAAAGAAACCCTATGATCTGAATCCATAAAATCTCTACAAATTTCTGTTGGGTCCTGTTTTTAAGTCTTTATTCCAAGGACACCAGCAGAACTTGTCATCAGCATGAAAGGTCACACACACACACACACACACACACACACGCCTAAGAAAGAATAGTCATCACTATTAATCTATTTTGGTTTTGAAAATCTAATTGGAGTACTTAAACTGGCGTATACTAAAGTATATTAGAAAATGAAATCTTTATGTTAGACCTGTAGAAGTATGTTTCAAGTATAGTAAAAAATGATGGTGTTGATTAACTTACTAAAAAAAAAAAAAACTCAGTTTATTTTGTGAGAACCATCTATATGCCAAACCTTGGCTCCACACAGAGATAAATAAGAGTTGGTGCCTGTTTTCTAGGTCAAGTTCAAATGTTTGTTCACAATATGGATCATCCCACTTTAAAGATGTTTTTTCTCATTCCAAATAAGTAGTAAAATTCAAGAGCCAATCTCAGTTTCTTAAGGGGAATTGGCATACCTTTGTGAAGGTTGATGATAATCTGAGTTTGTTTTCTCTAAAATATTAGTACTGAACCAACAATGTTGAACATCAGCTATGCGCTACATTTTGTACCAGGCACATTTCCCAAAACTGATCTTTTAAAGAACTCTGTGAGCTAGGTTTTACTATATCCGTTTTTACACAAAATGAGAAATTGTATACAAAAATATTAAGGATCATTCTGGTAATAAGTGACAGAGGTGGGATTTGAGTTCAAGTCTTTCTGATTCAAAAATTCTGTCTTTTCTGAAAAGACTTTTACCCCAAGAGCCTCTAAAAAGTGAATAAAGCAAACAAATAAAAATTACATTATTTTGTACATCATTACTGAACACACACTGAGTCTGGGGAAGTGCTTTTCCAACAAGTGCGAGAACAAAACCAAGTGACTTCTGGATGACCTGATCTGTTTCGGCGGTAGCTAACTGGGGATGAGGAAACAGCTGTCCAGAAATCAGGGAATGGAGCAGATGACAGGGTGTTTTAGCCCATCTTTTATTTTCAGAGGGAAGACTCATCCTGTGATCTTGTTGGTCATCTCTGCTAAAACCAAGTTTTTGACCCATTCGTGCCATAGGCTTTAGTTATTAAACTCACAGTGAGGCCTAACGTAATTCCAACTCTCGTCCCATGTAAAATGGCAGTGTGCTACTTACGGGCATTTTATGTCTCAATCATGTAGAGTAAGATGTTCATATGAAACAAGTGCTGAAATTAGAAAGAAAATAAAGCTGAAGTGAGATAGGAAAGAAGGAAGAGAAAATACATTATTTGTAAATATTGGTCTAGTGACCAATATTTACTTTAAAAAAACACCAGAACATGAGGTAGCTTGATCAAGGGCTTACTTAGACAAATGTTTTCCACAAAACACACAATTTGGAACTCGTGGCTTTGCTGGTAAAAAAAAAAAAAAAAAAAAAAAAAAGACTGAAACTGGGGACGCTTTACTACAGCAGTGCCTGAAAAATCATGCTGCAAAGTTAAATATATGAATGGCCAGTGTGCACTAGAAAGTGAAGGGAAAAACAGGATTTTAAAAAATCGTTTTATTTAATTCATCATTTTGAGGTAATATAAATTGCAGTCTCTTAGGAGACTTTGGAGAAATGCCGAGATGCACAGTAAAGTGATCTGCTGGGGAAAATACCTTCGGGAAAAACTGAAAAGACTGTAGTCACAAGTGCAGACCAAGCAGACTGACATCACAGGGTGGTCGGGGCAGAGCAAGGCCCCCAGTCAGCCAGAGCCCCTGTAAAAGCATCGGATATTGAGGGTGCCAAGTGTCACAGTGAATATTTATCTAGTCAAATGTTAGCACGATGTTTCTGACAGCCCTGTCCAACACCGCCTCGGTGGGCTGAGGAGAGGCTACTTGCATTCCGAGGGCGGTGCTCCTTCATCTTGAAAATTAATTTGGATTAAATCACAGAACCCATACTTATGTCACGTCTGCTGGTTACCTGAGTGGTGAGATACGGGCTTCTGTGGACAATTAGCGGATAACAGAAACATGCATTTTTGTGGCTGGAATGAAACAAGGCTCAACACTGGCAAGTTCACATTCATGGTAACTGCCTAGAGCAGGTTGATTTCCTGTGGGAAATAAAGAGAAGGGAGAAGTGGAATTATACTTGCCAGTAATAGGAAATAACAAAACCAAACACATCACATAGTTATTATCATGAGTAGTAATTATAGTATCTTGAATTTGTAATTTAAAAAGCACCACTTAATTCAACATATGATTCATTTACTTCATTTTCCAGAGGATGCCAGGGCAGGGAGATTTGGGAGATTTGTCCAAGGTCATGGAATTCATAGTTTGGGAAGCTAGGACTGGTGTCTGGATTGACTAATTCTACCCAGTGTTGTTCTTAGGCCCAAGCAATCTGCTGAGTGGTCAAAGCATTGAAGTTATTATATCTGCCTCTAGATTATAAATTTGTCTAATAATTTCAAGTTGCAGAGCAATTCATTTTAAAATTCTAATATCAAACACTGCACAATTATCAGGCAATCTCTTTCAAGATGTGGTTATGGCACATCCTCTTTTTCCACAATAGAAAACATCCAGAATCAGGGTAACAGTGCAAGCCACCCCACCCCCAATTCCTTAGCAATTGTTTCTGAACCTATTTTCGTTGCTATCTATAGGTAAAGTATTGCCTTTCATAAATGAATAAAGCAAGGTGCATACAGAATGTTGCTTTTTTTTTTTCCCCTCACCCGAGGACATTTTTTCATTGCCTTTAGAAAGAGAGAAAGGGAGAGGGAGAGAGAGAGAAAAACATTGATGCGAGAGAGAAACATCGACTGGCTGCCCTCTCGCATGCACCCCAACCGGGGATCGAACCTGCAACCTGGGTATGTGCTCTGACCGGGAATCGAAACCTCAACCTTTTGGTCTATGGGATAACACTCCAACCACCTGAGCCACACCGACCAGGGTCAGAATGGTTTTGATATTCCCAGTTGGTTACTCTGATGATCCTGAAGGATGTTATCTATTAATTAATTCAAACAATTATTTTGATATTTTAGGGAATTAAACTGCCTTCCAAGTCTGCCTTTGATTAGGTGAATTGTGGAGTGAAACAGCATTTAAAAAGTTCAAAAATTTGCAGATAAATAGAAAACCTATTATGTCAAACTTTGAAATGTATGTCCAAATTTTCTTTTTTCTCAGCAGCTTGACTTTCTGAATATTTTGGGAGTAGGTACACCAAATGGACTTTATCACCGAAGTACATACCTATGACAAGGGAATAAGGATAAATACTAAAATCAGTAGTACTTATTATATATAATTTGTGATATTGATATATTCAGTTAAACAAAATGAACTTGCTATTATTGTAAGACAAAATCTGTTGAATATTGTCCACATCACATGCTTCGGCTTGCCTGATTTTGTTTAAATCTTCATCATGCTTTCCACTAGATTTTGAAACTGATTCCTCTTCCACAAAAAAAATATATGTTACTACTATTCTAAAACTCTGGTTGTTCAATTATAGTTTCCTAAGGATTGAGGAACAGAATGAAAAATAAACAAAAAGTAAATAAAATACTTCATATAAGCACCTACCCTGTATGTGGACATTGCCTATATTGAACAGGAATATAAACTCCCCACCACACTTACTCTGAGAATGGGCACACACTGCCAGAGCGTGCGCGGAGGGGCTTATCTCTGTTCATCCACACAAGTTTTTTGCAAGTTTCTACTTACGTAAGGAATATTTTCCTTTAAAAAAACATATATTCTTTTTTGGATTATTAAAGTAATATTCTTTGTAGCCACTTTGGAAAATTCATAAAAGTACAAGAAATAACGTGAAATTGTTCCCTTCATCCTACCATCCAGAGTAAGTCTGCACTATTATTTTGGTTTAATTCTTTAATGTAGGAAGTACATTTTTTAAAAAACTGAATATAATATATTATAAATTATAAATAATAATTTTCTAAGCACCTATCTTAGAACATTTGGCTTAAATTTAACATAATTTCTGTTCAGCTTTTTACACTTTACAATATATTGTGAGCATTTCCCATGTCATTAAATATTCCTCTAAGTAACCAGATAGATTGGCATTCGTTCACTTAAAACAGTGAACAAGCTGCATTAAAAACCAGCCAGGGCCTTACCAAAGAGCTGATGCTATGAATACCAACCATAGCTTAGTTGCTGTTCCATGTTAATTTAATTTGACAGAGTAAGAATCTTTGAAGTCCTGATTCTCTTTTGCATCTAATAAACCTGTTTTTATAGTGCCTGAACCTTTAGAATTAGCCTGCAGTGAAACTCATGTTGGGAAGTTGCCATGAGGTCACATGTAACACGGGCTGGAGCGGGAATTCCTTTGGAAGTCTTGTGAGAGAGGTGAGGGGGGCGGTAAGGGGTCACTGGGAGGGGGAGAGGTCAGTGCCTCTGGTGATAGCATCTTACAGGCATACAGATCGGTTGCCATTTTATGTGAGTCCTTGAAGGTTGATTCCTGCAGAAGTGGGTGTGCAGTGGCACAGCAACTGTCACTAGTGGTTATACACATCTTTGTGTTTATTAGTGGGTTCTGTGACATTAGGTGGGAAAAGCCAAGCAGAAGTCTCAATGGTGTGTGGCTTTGCTTCCCATACTTGAGCAAGAAGGTGACCCTATAGCATTCCCCACTGTCAATGCCTAGAATGTGGAACTGAGTTGGTTCAGCTCATGGAATGTATTTTGGGGATATTTTTGTTGACTCTGATTAGAGTTGGCGGTACTGGTTAGAGGGGTGGAGAGGAAAAGGGCAAGAATATCAAAGAAGAGCATCAAAATGAAAGAGGTTAAAAATTATACTGAACATTAAGTCTTACAGCGTAAGGATTTTGAATTTTCTTTTGTTATTTTTTGTTTAGATTGGAAGTTTTTTGAGGACAAACAAACATGATTATAAGGTATTATACGCTTAGGAGCTGTTTGAGGCTTAATAGTTATTCCAGTGGCTCAATATCAAATACGTCATTGTATCAACATTAAAGATCAAGACCTTGTTAAATTGGGTTTCATCCAGTTACTGATCATATACAAATGTGTCAAACATGTGCAAAGTGAGCACCTTGTTCCAAAGCTGAGTGGGCAGTCCCTGGAGCTTAAGAAGTGGCAACCAAATATGTGAACTGTTAACTTAATAAAAAGGGGTAAGTACTCAAGTGGAACCCTGTGCATTTGTCCTAAGTTAAGAGGTCACCTAAAATGATGGAGGAATTTAAAAACGCATCTGTGTCCCTCTTTGGAAGTACCTGGAAGGTCTATTCTTTGGGAAATTCTTCATTGATGACAGCAATTTGGGAATAGGGAGCAGAAAGATGGGGTGGCCACTTAGGTACGCAAGCCAACATTTAGGGAAATTGCTCATTAATGGGAAATTACTGGACAAGTGTTTAATTTTTCTAGTAAAGATGTTTCTAGGTAACAATCGTTTTGTGGCTGAGTGATTCTGGGATGTGGTCGATGTGGGATTAAGTAGCTGCACTAGACAATAATGATGTAATTGTGCTTCCAACGTAATTTCCATTTCTACCGCTTCTGCTACCAGTGGGTGGTATCAACTACTACTGCTACCTGAGTCCCATTTGGCAGTCTATTTCACTTCCTACCACTGCTCTCCAGTCTTTGTAAAGGTAGCTTGGCTGTCTGTCCCTTTACACTAAATTGCTTGATTTATACTCCTTTACATAAAATCGACAGTATTCCTGGCTTGTCTGTCTGAGCTGCTGTAATGCTGTACCACAGACTGGGGAGCTTACAGTCAACAGAGATTTATTTCTCACAGTTCTAGAGACTGGAAATCGAAGGTCAGAGCACCAGCATGGATGGGTGAAGGCCCACTTCCAGGTTGCAGACTGCCTGTTGTATCCTGACACGGTGGAGGGGTAAACAAGCTCTCTGGGTTCTCTTTTATAAGGTACTAATCCCATTTATGAGGGCTCTGCCTCCTATCTCCCAAAGGCCCCACCTCCTAATACCGTCACTCTAGGGGTAAGGATTTCAAATGAACTTGGAGGTGGGGAAACATGTATTCAGACCATAGCAATATCTATAGAGTCTGCCTATTAAACATTTAGAGGAAACTAAATACTCTACTTGTGGTGGAAAGGCCAGATTAGACAAGTGAACCAAAAATTTGCCTAAGATTTGGTATAAATTTGCAGGAGCTTACCTTATTTTTATGGTGCATTCCAGTATGGTATGAAAGGCAATCTGGATTACTTGTCCTGGACTTTGTAACAGATGTTACATACTACAAAGGGCAGCCCATGTATGGCCCAGGCTTCCTCTTCCCCCTCAGGAACAGGCACAGGCATGAGACAGGAGCCGTTAGCCCCAACGTGGAAAATCTCTCACACACATTGTAGTTCTATTCTTTAGTCTGTCCGTTCTCCTATTTCGTGCAGTTTCTTACTCAGACCTTCCAGTGTGTTTCTCTAGACCTTTTTGCATCTCATTAAAGTCTTGTTCACTGTCTTCTCTATATTTCCCTTCTCCACATCCCTCCTCCTTTCTTTTCCCGTATCGTTCTCTTTATTCCTTCCCTCTTTGCGTTCTCAACATGAGGTAAATCTGGCCACAGTTGTTACTGAGAAGCAGAGTCAGATATTGCTCTCTTCACTAATCTATAGCATCTCTCTGAAGGCACAAGGTCATCACATTGTAATTATTTGGTTACATGTCTGTCTCTGTCTTGAAGGAACTTTAATGGCATCTAATGGGGACCTAATAAATGCTTCTGTTTTTAACCATCATCATTTCAATAAGAAAGTTTACTCTGGTTTCTAGACAGTTTACAAACAGACTTCTGGAACCCAACTCTTGTGTAGGTTGGAGACTTCCTACAACACGGTCAAACTACAGCAAAAGGCTGTGTGTTACAGAACTGTAGCAGGGATGTGCTTCGGCCCCACCTGAATGCCGCTGTAATTGCCTTTATGACCTGTGTCCTGCCGTTACGTGAAAAAGGCTAGTTCTGAACACATCTGCTGGCAGAAGATTTGTTTTGCTTTCTTTTTTAGGAAACAGTAGCTTAGCAAACTATTAGACTGTCTGACTTTAATTTTTCATACTTTTTAACTGTTGATTATTTAAAAAAAAACAAATAGATTAGTTTTGTCTATGTATTTTACTCAACAATTACCTGTTAGCAATTTAATAATTTTAATAGCAGAATATATACATCTAACTCTTCTACCGTTTGTCTGCGTGTAAACCCTGTACCTGGGAGCTGTCGTAGTTTCAAAGGAGCACATCAAAGTAATTGTTTCCTGGCACCAGTACAAATTTCTGCTGGGACCTGTCCCATTTAAAATAAATTATATTACCTGTGGAATTTAAGAGGATGCAAGGTGTAGCATGCCCTGCAGGCAGGAAATTTAAACTATGGATTGCTTTAAAAAAAAACCTTCAGTTTGTTCCTGTAATATGGGATATTTAGTGTGCCTAATTTCTGTTTAATCTTTTTATAGGCATATTTTGAATTTTGCATTCATATGGAGGATAAATTTAAAAATCCAGTTATTCTCTTAAGCTGACCTGAGAATGAGAACTACCTAAAGCTAGTGGTGGGAAGGTTTTACTTGACTACGGTGATGTGGGAGAGAGATGCCATTATCTGAATAAGTCTGTTTAGAAACAGGGCTCCCCTCACCCCCACAGAAAAGAATAATGAGGAAAAATAGGGGGCTTTGACCTAATTTAACCAGATCATCATGCTGAAGCCCAATGTCACACCTTTGTTCTGTTTATGTAAACATTAATGGAGGAATAGGGTATCCAGGGGCAGGGATATGGAGACATCAATCGCATGTTTTAAATCCACTGAACACAATTTTATACCTGCTGATAGGCCCAAGATGTGAGACTTGTAATATGTAGCAGAAACATACCTGCTCAGGTATTCAGATGGAGAGCTCCAGCCTTCCACATGCAGTCACACCCTAAGTGATTCGGTTCTCCCAGCTGACATTCCTGATGCCCTGTGGGCAGCCCCTGTGGCCCTTGTGGTCCTAGGGTATAAGATTGCTACATACATATCGTCTTGGGTGTTGAACGTGTGCAAAAGAGAATATATTGGAAAAAAGAGAGGAAGGAAGGAGAGAGAGAAACAGATAGGGAGAGAAGGAAGGAGATTAGAGAAGTTGAGACCAAGACAATAAAAGTAAGCTCTGACCACCTTGCCTCTTTGTGCTCCTGATGAATCTTATATTCAGTTATGCTCAGGCCACAGCTGAAAAAATGCTCCTTTCCCTGCTCCCAGTAAAAAGAAGGGGCCGCTACTCAATCTTTTAATTCGGTCATTGTCTTATCATCCTCATAAGGTAGGTTCCCATCACCAGGAACCTATACTTTCTTGGAATCTTTTTTTTTTTTTTGTCATTCAATAATCCAAATATTCTCTGAAAGGCAAATATTACAATCATGAACAATAGTTACCACTTATTGAAGCACTGTGTTAAATCTATTATCTCTTTCTTTAAAAGTCTTTACATTTTACCCAAGCGTCACTCCTGTCAATCTGTCTCAGTTTTACATATTGAGTAAGATGTTGTATGACTTGAGCCATGAATATGTAAACACATATAGTGATAATTCTGCATGAGACCTTACTCTTTTCCCTTTGCTCCTGAATGCATTTCTGTCTCCCTTCTGTGTTCCCTGATTTTCCATGGATATCTTCACATAGAAACTTTGGATACTGGATCCTGGGCCACTTTTTAGTTTTTTCCTCTTTATTTTCTTTTTAAAAAGAACTCCTTTTTAGTTGTTAAAGCGCTGTCCAAATTAAACTGAAACACACACCCCTATGGTTTTCTTTTGCTTTCTTACATGCTTCCTTTTTTCTTAAAAAAGGCTAAGTCCCCCTTTGTTCTAAGGGTTGACTGAATTCAAAGGCCTGAATTCAACTCTTGGATTTCCTAACTGTATAGACTAAGAAGCAGCAATTAGTAGTCACTAAACGTCAGTAGGTAGGAGACCTGATTTTTAGCCTTCCCTTGTCCCCATTTCCCTACTCAAGTTTATTCCTTTTAGTACTGGAGCCCCCAAAGACTGCAGCAATGATCAAGATCCTTGTAGCAATCACATTAAGAAATAAGGCTTCAGAAGTACAAGGGATATTTTCTGCTCCTAAAAACTGATATACATCTACTAGAAACTCAACTCTTGTATTTCCACACAGAACTGTGTATCCAAATCACTTGGAGTATTTGAATAACTTGCATAAACAAGCTGAAAAGTATAAGCCAGTTTAGAAGACGCCACTGTGCTTGACTGTTGTATCTGGGAAAGAATTGGTTTTGTTGTTAGAAAAACAGATTTTCAAAGGTTGGGATGGCAGACATGCTATCTCTTCACTTAACTTGAAGGTTAGTTTTAGATAAAAGGCATAACTTAATAATAGGGCTTGTTGTTTGGAGGATCAGGCTTCTAAAAACCTTAATGTGCTTTCAGCTTTCCCCGGAAGCAGGTGACAGGGTAGTCAGCATCCACATCCTCTGCTCAACGGAGCAGCTTCTCTGCTGGCACATTGCTTGGCAGAGCTCCAAGGAAGGCTGTGTGATGACAGCAAGATTGGGATGCAGGAAGCAGGGCTGGGTCATGTGCCCTAAGTTGTCGATTTCTCCTATTCCTTTAGCATGGTTGATTCTGCTAACGTGGATTATCCCGAAAGCCACATCTCCTAATAAACACCAGCCACTTGAATTCCCATGATACCAAACAATTTCAGTTGAGACCCTTGTCCATCTTCTCTGTCATACTTGTGTCGATGGGTTCCCTTGCACTGTAGCCATCCCCTGTCCCCTCAAAGATCAGCATGCTTGTGCAGAAATGATGCCATAGCACAGCGAAGCTTCTGTAGTATTCAATTGCCAACGTTGGGATTTACCACATTGCACTCTATGTTTATAAACAATTTGGGGCTTGAAATTATTTTGTAAGCATGTCCAAACAGGAATGAGGCTATTATGCTGCCATTTCTATGCTAAATTCTGTTCTCAGTAGATCTAGGAGTATCTACACGTAGAGGTAATATATCACGTGGAATCTCTAGTGTCTAAATCAGAGTTTTTCTGGTGCTCCCTCATTTAGACACTGTAGCTTCTTTATCACTTACTATATATAACTATACTTTCTTTCTATTAGTTTTTCTGTTTATGTTCTCTTTACAATTGCAAAATACCCAATTGTTGCCATCCTTACCCCATTTCCCAGAGTGGGTCTTAAGGTAAATGATAAATGTTAAAAAAATTCTTTACATGGATGCATGCTATTCTAGTAAGCTGAATAATTAAAACTTTTTTAAATATTAAAGTGAACTTGATCATTTTTATATGTTGGCATTTATTTTTCTATAGGATCCACAACTTTAAAATTTTTCAGTGCTGCAAAAATAGACAAAAAGTTGTGACCTCACTCGTTTTTAAGTCTGAATAAATGAACAAAGAAAGGAAAGGATGTTCTGAGTGCTGTCTTCATGGTGAGCTTCAACAACATAAACAACAAAAGCTTTTAGACATTGCCTCCCACTGCCTGCAACTGTTGTACAACTAGTCTCATCAACATCTCCGTGGAGGGACATGGGTGTTTTAGATACCTGGGGTTTTTTTTTTTTTTTCCATGTTCTCTTACTCTGAATTGCTAGTTTTATTTAGCAATTATTTTCCACCCTTGCAAGCAGTTTCTAGACTTTGCAACTGATTCACGGCAAAGTTAAGGGAACAATCTGAGGTATGACTGACAGGTAGCCAACTCTCAGAAAGTGTTTGACATGCAGGTTAAGATTCTGGAAAGAATCCTGGGTTTGAGATTCGTTCAAGGACTTAATGTTAAGTCTTAGCTCTGTCGGTTATTAACTGGATAAGTCCTTTAGTCTCTGTGAGCCTGTTTTCATAACTCTAAAATGTAAATTGCCATAGGAAGATAATGCCCAGTATATAGGGCAATATGAGAATTAAATGGAGCATTATATTTTATTCATTATCACTTTGAAATCTATATAAATATAAAGTTAAAAAATAAGCTCCTTGGAGGATTACAAAAGCTCCTAATGGTCCTTTATCACTTGTATATCCCTGCTGTGAGGCAGGACCACACTTGAATTCTTCCATTCAGGGAAAAATCTATATTGCTTGAATATACTTTCAGAGAAAGAGATGCAGTAGGACTTTGTTTCACAGAGATAGTTACATGATACATTAATACAGAGTGTTTGCATTAATTATTTATAGTCACAATCCCCTTGTTTTATATTTCTTTCCCCAACCAGCACTCCTTCTACCCTTCCATTCCTGCTGCTGCTTTGTGCCATTTTGTAGCATGCCATTCTGCGGTAGCTTTCCTTTTTTATTTTCTTTCACTCCAGGCAACCCCTTCAGTGGTTCCCACCATTTTAAACAAATTCCACTTTTCATCCCCTTATGGGGATCGTTTGTCTTAACTGCTGCACAGGAAGAAGATTCCACAGTGTTCCTCAGCCACTCACTCCGGTACATGCAACCCCTCTGGTGAGGAAGCTTTCCTTCATGTTGCAGTTGAAGCCCATTTCCTATTCTGATTTCTTCAGAACAAGTTTCTAAAACAGCTGGTTGCCATCCTTTAGGTTTGTCCTTCCTCGATAGTACTTCAAAAACATTATGTCACTTTTCAGTCTTTTTTGTCAAGAATGAGTTACAGCTCTTCCTTTAGCTTTTTCTCGTCAGGCCTATTGTGCGGCCCTTTAAAAAGCAGTGTGGTGTAATTGAAAGAATATGGGCTTTGTAGTTAGACCTGGGTTGGAATCTGAGCAATGGAACACACTAGCTGTTTGACCCCAGTCTGAGTGCCTGACTTCTCTGAATTGCAGTTTCCTCAGCTGTCAGGTGGGGTTAGTGGGTCCTGTCTCGCCAGGTCCTTGTCAGAATTGGTGATGTGTATAATGTTCCTGGTATACAACCAATGGTCTGATAAATGTCAGTTCTCTTCCCCCCTCCCTCTCTTTGCGACTCTCCTTTATGTCAGATCAGGCCACTGTTTCCTACTAGTTATGGAGCCTGGAATTGAACAGTGTTAAGAATTGTAAATACTCCTGCTTACTCATCCCCCAGTTATGCCTCCCCCTCCATTGTACTGGAGTTCTTCTGCGGTATCCATGCTGTTTCCATACACTGCTGACATGTCCACAGAGGCAAGTTACTTCCAAGAACCAGCTCTGAAGAGTCATTTAATTGGCATTGGAACAGTCCAGGATAGCTCTTAACCTTATTTGCATACTGAGGAATTTCCCAAGTTATCTCTATGCGGTTTTGGCTGTGATTCTTTCCGATATAGGACCCATCAGATGTCCTTCAGATCATTTCAAAACACTGAGTTACTCATTCCTATGTTTCGGCCTCAGATCTAGATGAATCCTGGATGCAGTCTCACTGCTGCCCCCTGTGGCACCTTAGTGCAAATTAAAGAAAGCCACCGCTCTACAGCAGGTGCAGCAGGACAGCAGGGAAGTAGAACTTCCAACACCCTGTAAGACATTAACCTTTTTGGAGAGCCACAATGTTCGCTCTTAATGTGGTTTAATTTCACAGAATAGATGCTCAAAAGTATTCCCTGTCTTTGTCTCTTTGGTGTCATCTATTATCAACCTTCCTTTCTCATTCCGTTGGCCTCCTCCTTTTTCTGTACCTGTCACCCCCTATACAATTTATAAATAACATTTTATTCTGTGCTTCAGATTTGCTCCTGTTACTTCTACTGATTCTAGCTGTTTCTTTACATGCATCTTTGAATACTTGCCTTGACTTATATTTTCTGTGGAGTTACTCTTTGTATTTCAGCTTCAGGCTAAACAGGTTAGGCCAAACAGATTTTCCTAAAATTTTCAACATTCTATTAACAGATTCTTATGAAAGCAAATTGGCAAAATCTATATGATTAATTCATTCCACTGTTGCTTCCCCTTCCCTCTACTTTTCCTCTGGAGATGATGTTAATAAGTATTTAAGTTGCCTAAACCCTGAGGTAATGGGAGAGAAAGGGAGAGGGGTTGCCAGAAGATTAGACAATCCACACACTAACTTTAACAGGAAGTGAGAGTTCAGAGATTGTAAGAGGAGTACCATGGATGCTCTAGTCCTTAGCAGGCAAGAAGATCCTTTTATAATACCCTCACACGTTGGGCAAATCCCGTACACAACAATATTGGGGGTACAGTGAACAATTAGATTTTCCAAAGCTCAGCCAAGTCAGCTCTGGTGATCAATGGCATTATAAGCCTCAGCCAGCTTGTTTTCATGTCCAGGGACTGATAGCTAAGCTTAAATTCATCTGAAAGAGGTAGAAGAATACTTTAATACAAAAAAAGTTTGTGTAAAAAGGCATGAAATTAAGAAATGAGAAACTTGAAGATCACTCAGGCGAAACTTCCTGACATCATGATGTACTGGACAGCAGTGAAGTCTCGATAATGGATATCATTGGGACGCCATTATTAAGTTTGCCTTGTCTTCATTTTTCTTCATTTCTTATGTGCCTGTTAGGCCAGAGCCTCCTTGGGAACATAACAATAAAACAGCTATGGAGTTAAGTAAATAGGAAAAGCTAATAAATATTCATATGGCTCCAGATTGAATCATTTCTTTCACGCTCTATAAATCACTAGGAGCATGTGACAGGAACTGTTCCCGGTCTGTGTTAGGATGTGCAGGGTACCCCAAGAAAGCATTCCTGTTTATTACTTCTTTGAGTACATATATACATATATATTACTTTGAGATATTTAATATCTGGAAAAGTCCTTTGGCTGGGGAAAAGTTTGGATCTCAGGAAATAATGCAGATAAAGAGCAGACAGGGCTTGGTTGCAGGAAGGGGGCAGGCAAAGGGCACAGTGAGGGGGAAGAGGAGGCTGGTGGAAGGCAGACCTGGGGACCTGGGACGCTGGGACCAGCACTTCTGCCGCTCATGGGGAGGTGGGTGACAGAGGCGGCTTTGGGGGAGAGATAATAAAATCCGGTTTTGACATGTTTACTTGAGATGGCAGTAAAATATCAAGTCTGTATATTTTATAGGCATTAAAAATATGTGACTGAAGCAAGGGTGAAAGGTTAGGGCAGGAGATAGGGATCTGGGGCTCATCTGGGCATAGGTGCTAATTGAATCCATGTGGGTACACTAAGGAAGTGAGTAGGCAAGGAAAAGAGGAGCAAGGCTCTCTAGGTTAAGCCCTGGGGACACTAAGTGATGCTATCTGGAGGGAAAGGGGAGGAGTCAAGGAAGAAAGGAAAAAGCAGGTGGAAATTATTTGAGAATTCCCGTGGCCTAAGTCCCATGCCACTGAGGCCTTGAGGATGTTGGGAAGCACGCTGCGTTGTGGAAGGCAGCCCAGATCCCTAGAACTGGGAAGCCGCTAAGAAGTTCAGTAAAGAGCTGCAGTGTTTGATGGCTCTCAGAAAAGCATCGAACAAAAGCGAGGACAGCAGAGAAAGAGGCAAAACTGGGACAGAATCTAGGTCTGGTCATCTTGTTCCCCCACGTTGCCTAGCACAGGGCTTTGTAAGGCAACATTTGTTTAATGAATGAATGAGTGAGTGAATGAGCAAATGAATCCGCCAAATAAGCAGATATAAGTAATCGTGATTTTTTTTCCATGAGAGAGAAGATAATAGCATAGTACTGAACAGTAACTATAGATATCCTTAATCGACCTAACAGTTAAAACAGTCAGAAAGGGGAAAAGGAGTTGAGAAAAAAGGAAAAGGCAGAGCCTGGGAAGACAGGGGACGGGAGCAGCGAGCAGAGGAGGCCAGGGGCTTCCTGGAGTGAGCAGTCTCCGCGTTTAAGTGTGGCCTCTGATTTGCTTGAATGTCTAGCCACTTCCCAAACATTCATTTTGTCTCTCTGGTGGAACTTCACGCTTCTTGGCAAAGACAGACACTACTGCTGTGTATAAATATCCAGAAATCTAGTAAATCAAACCAAAACATCCCTTCTCCACTCAGAGGGCACTGTTCAACTTGGATTTTCTAAATAATTTACTCAAAGCCCTGCCTCTGTCTACTTGCATTGCTTGTCAAATTTCCTTCAGAGCCAGCTCTACAAACATCCTTCCTAATCTTAGCAAAATGAAGAAACGGGTCTAAAAGATGGAAAATATGCTTCTCTCGCTTATGCTGTCTTTGTTCTATTTTCATAAGAATACCTGTAAGTAATGACCTGAAAACAAAAAAAAAATGGCTTTGGAAATATCAAAAATGTAATTTCCAACTTCCTATGATTTAAAAACTGAACACATTTTTCCCAAGCTTTTAAGAAAATGAAATGTACCTTTTCGCGGCAATCACCCTAAAAGTGTTGACAAATAATCAGGAGACTGGGGGCTCTGCAGATAACCTTGTGAATGGCATCTGCATGTGACTTGGTCACATTGTTGCCACAAATGCTTCTATAAGGGCAGTGAAGAGAGATGAAAAAGGCAGTGGTGTTGCTTATTTCATTAAATATGCAAGGGTTGTTTGCATCTATTTCCTGGCAGTAGTTTCTATTTTTAGAAGTGATGTTAATGATACTGTAGAGCAAGAGATACCAGTGGGTTGACCATACGTTTCAAATTACTCTAGATTTAAAAAAAAAAAAAGGTTTCTGCAGGAGGGAAGGGGTCCTGCTCTGGCAAATCTCTCAGCAGGATGAAAAAGGAAAGGGAGGTCCAGGCAGTGTTGTTTCATCTGCGAGGACTTTCCCACAGAAAAAAATGACAAAGATCAGATAAGAACGTTTATCAGACCTCACAGGTATTATTACAGCACATCTCTTCGGGTACGTCGTGCAGTACAGACTTGCTCATTCCCAACATGGAAGATGGGAAGCACCATAAAAATATAGACTGGCAGCCCGCAAAGAACAATAGCCAATCCTCATTATCCACAGCGGGTCTATAGGGTAGGCATTTCGGCGTGCCTGTTAAATGATACATCAGGCAGCCCCACTAATGAAAGCACAGCAGTGGGCCATGAGCTCCTGGCCCAAAGACAGCTAAAGGGAATTCAGCAAGTATCTAATAAAACGATGGCCGTGGTCCTAATGGAAAACCATATGCATGCTGGTCAATTTTTCTCTTTCCACGTTTGTCTAATTTTCTTAAAAATGGTTTAGTGCTGCAGAGGAGCCGTAAGCATGATTGCAGAAGGCAGGTCCCTATAGTCAGTTAATTTTAGAAGCAAGTGAAAACATTGACTACCTGGGAGATATTTTATTTAATAAGGACAGGTATTTCAAGGGCAGACCTTTACAGGTGAAATAGAATTCAAGGAACAGAAACTGAATATTATGTCAAAGGCAAATAAAATAACTCTTGTATAAATCTGCCATTTTCCCAACTCTGGGAGGACAAGAACAGTGTGGAAGGTGTGGCATGCTCTACTACTTGCCAATAAATTGTTGAGAATTAAAATGTCTGTGAACCCATCAACACCACTGAAAGACATGCCACGGAATCAAATAGGTGGTAGAATATGTATTTAAATGACAAAGTATCATATAACCAAAAATTTCACCAGGTGGTGTTCACATCTGCTCTCTGTGTAAGTGGCCTTATTTAGTATTTTCTCGTTTTATGTCAATCCAGAAGAGAATTGAGGCTGTATACAAAGAACACAATGGACCTCAGGCAGCCTTGAGTTTTCAATGACCAAAGGTGGACCCTGAGGTCCATTTAGTAGTTTGTCATTTTTCTCAGGCACAGAACTGAATCCTGGCTCCCAGAAGCTGGTGTTCGGGAGAAAATCATTTAGTGTGTGAATGAAGTGAACCAACACATTGCCGCTGGTCACATGCCAATGTGACCTCCTTGTTTCCTAATTGGAGTTTACATAGTAACTCTCTTGAAGAGACTGAACAATTGCTTTAGTTTCTTTGTGAAAATAGCCGTCAAGTAAGAGAGGAACCCTTTGTACCAGTCGGAGAAGGAGTTAACCTTGGTCAGAGGATATGCACAGGAAACATTTGCCTCTAGATAGTAATCGTGGCAGGAGAAATCTCCAAACCTGAGCAAAATGTTTCCTGGATCCCCAAATTTAGAAACCGTGAATTTGGGGGTTTGCCAAATCCTCAAAATCATCAAGGGACTACTAAAATATAATAGGAAATTATAGAGAAAAGGAAAAAAGACAAGGAAAATGTAAACGATTTATTAAAAATGTGTATTTTAGATCCAGTTCTCCTACTGCTAACCACGTGGCCTTGGGAACAGTCTGTCTGACCGTTTCCTTGGTGTCGCAGACTGGAAACAAGGTGAAACTGCCCCTCCTCCCTAATGTACATACCCCAGGGAAGGATCACTTTCTCTTCTAGTGGATTCAGTTGGTAAATGTGGGTCCAGCTGAGTAAAATAGAAGCGAAAAAATCCCCATGTCCGTACTTAGAATAGCACTCCCCTGGGAACGAGAGGACAAGGTTCTGGGTCATTTCTCACTCTGAGCCGAGCAGCTCCGTTCGTATCATTTCCATAAACTGGCGTTCTAAAGACCGGGGGTGGGAGGGTACAGTGGAAGATTCTTTGATGAAGGAACACTTGTCACCCAGTGTGGCCTTCCCGGTATTCCATGCAGGTCACTGGCAGTTTCCAGACTTTCAGGGAATAAGCTGAAATAGTAGTGGGCTCCCCTTGGCAGCTCGAGCACTGGATGAAACAAAATACATCATGATGCTGAAGATGTATACTTGCTTACTGAATACTTCAAGTTCCTGTAGGTTCCTATACACAGTGGAAGCCCACCGTGGTATGTTAGGATGCTGATATAGGTGCCATTTTATGGCTTCAAATGCGAGCTCTAGAGTTTATCTGATAAGACATGCTAAACTTAGTTTTTTAAAGATTTTATTTATTTATTTTTAGAGAGAGGGGAAGGGAGGGAGAGAAAGATCAATGTGTGGGTTGCCTCTCACATGCCTCCTACTGGGGACCTGGCCTGCAACCCAGCCATGTACCCTGACTGGGAATCCAACCGGCAACTCTTTGGTTCGCAGGCCAGCACTCAGTCCACTGAGCCACACCAGCCAGGGCCTAAACTTTTATGCCCTGAGTAAACTTATACCCAGCTTGCCTTGGAAAGGATACTTCCTAATACTAACTGAAATTTCTTTTGCTGTAATTAATATCTATTTTGTCTTGGTGTATTTGGGGCAGTGGAAGCTTCACCCATGTCTCATTCCCCTTCGTGTATGGGAACTAGTCTTTAAGGGAACCTACTGAGTAAAAACGTATCGTAGTAAACCTGCACCTGACCTGCTTCTAGTCCCGTTGCTCTTTGTGCTCTGCCTGAGGGTAGTCTCCGACTTCTTCCGTGTGTTCATTTCTGGGCTGTAAATTGGATATAGGACAGGCACCCAAATTTTGTCAAAACCCCGGGGATTACAAATCACAAATTGCCCCTTGTCTTGGCTCAGCCTCCTAACACACACACACACACACACACACACCACCCCCCACCCCCACCCCCCAGGAGTCAGTCTAGATAATGGTAACTATGAGGTCTTTGGCAGAGGGTATTTTGCTGTGGACTAAAGCGTGTTTTGTGGCTCAGAGGTTCTTCCTGACTGCATCCCCTCAAGATAATGGTCTCACGTGTATTTTCATGCACACAAATACCAATTTATTTCCCTTTCACTTCTTTCAACTCTTTCCAGTGCTTGCAAAACAAGTCTTATGATTTTCTTCTACACTGCTTTTATCTACCATTTGCTCATATTGCTAGAGTGGCCCTGGAAATGCATATCAGAGAGGAGAGAAACCATATGTTTTGAGGTAAAATTTAATAGAATAAAGAAAGAATGCCATTAATCTCCAGCCCTTGAAAATGCCCAGAAGCTCCTATTCAGACCCTTCTTAAAAGTTTCCATCCACTGTCTTTTATTAAACCCTGGTATTTCTCAAATGTCAAATTCCAAAATGAATTTGTAAAATATTTCTTGCAAATTTTTGTTTAATGATTTTAATTAATTGTGAATAGCTCAAAAGTACTTTTCTATAATTTCTGTTATAAATGCGCTACGTGGTAGGTTATAGGTTTCTGTCGCCCAGCCTGAGAATCCATCCGCCATTTATACCTGTTTTCACTCAAGAAGAAACGTCTTCCAAATTTGAAAAAATTGACACCCAATTCAGCTTTTGGATTGTTTCTGGACTTGGTTGGCCCTGCGCAAGAGGAAATGTCCTTCCAGCTTGAGAGATACAGTTAAGGAAAACATCACAGGGATAGCGAGGACATTCATTTCTGAGCCCTTGGGAAGGAGCCTGACCTGCAGTTTAGGTGTGTGGTTAGGACTCATAGTGAGCGGTCTGGACGCCAGCGTTCCAACTGCTCCTGAGGCCATCATTCTCTTCAGGGACGCATCCTGCTTGCAGCTCACCCTGTTTCATGAACACTGTCTCTTGTTTGTCTTTGTATCTAATACAGGGCCACAGAGCAGGGCACTTAGTAATTGCTTCCTAAACTGAATGTAACCCAAGGCCAAACAGTGGCTCTTCACCATCAGATTTGCTGGAAAAACGAAATTAAGTGAAAAGCACTATAAAGTACTCAAGTTAAATCGCATCAAATAATGACTGAATGTTCAATGGCAGGAGAATCCGATCTTGGCATTTTCTGTCGTGTGTGCTAAGAGCTGAGATGTGAATGTGTGTGCCCTCACATACCTTCGTTCTCACATAGTAGAAGGAAGGAAGTTGTGAAAGGGGAGAAAATAGAGCTATTGACTGAAGAGCCATAAAGCTGTTTTTAGAATGACTGCTTCTGTTGTATTAGGGAATGCTTCCTTTGAGAAGGGGCATATTATGCATCCTCTTTCCATTAAGTCTATTTTGGGAAGAAATTACGAGGCTAATATATTACTAACTCCCAGGGATCTCTTATCAACACAGCATCTATTCTCATTACACACCTGCTTAGAGCAAAATAAATTAAACCTTCTGTTTTCAAGCATACCAACCCAAGACGATCAAAATTTTCATTAAGTCTCACTATTTATTTAGGAAGCTGCTAGTTTTTGAAAAGCATCAGCTCTGCCCCTAAAAGCAGTAATTGAGAGCAAGAACAGTGAGGGGACCTGTGGTTTGAACATTCATTCAGGTTCAACAGCGGCTAAGTCTTGGAATTGTTTTCAAAATGGTGTGGGGTTTGCTACTCAGGGTGAAGATTTATCTGTATGTGGCAACTCTTTTGGTTACTGTGGAACAAGAAGTTTACTTCTCAGTAGTTTTACAAATTATGTGTTTAACTTTGTCTCTATAGAATTAAATTCCTGTGAGGCGCGTAGGGGTGGTGGAGGGGAGTTTTACAGAAGTTCACAAATTTGAGTTTTTAAAGTAATAGTAGCAACCTCCCACCCCCACCCCCACCAACCACAACAGTGTGGTAAAGTTCTGATCCAACCCGAATGCAGTTTGCATCCTATGCGTACCTTGATTTAAACATTAAAATAAAACATCTTCAATGTTTAGCAATAAAAAAGGGCACTTAATCATTAAATAACTATTGTTTTCTTTTGCCCTTTAAACCTGCATTCAATCAGCTTGGACGCTGGTTTACAGTCTCCTTAACTGCAAAGACTACAGAGGAAAGGTTAGCAGGATTACCACCAGCAGCAGGAAGCTCTGAAACACCCCCTTTGTCACATGAAACATTCAGCTAGAGGCTCCTTCAGCTCCCTCCCAACTTACACTCTGCTCCGGGGGAGGGATACGGTGAGAAAAATCAAAACTCTAATTCCAGAAGCAGCCCTGTGTTCATTCAAGGAAAAAAAAAAGTGTTCTTGAGCTTCATCTCCTGCACGGCCAGGCTGATCATCGGCCAGGCTGATCATCGTTAACTGTGAAAGAGTCTTCGTCTGCTGGAGTGTCACTCGGGGGAGTGTGCCATTGCGGACTGCCAGGCGAAGGCCCTGGATGCTCCTTTTACATCAAGGAAGGAGTTGCTGTATTTTATGGCTATCTTTTGAAACATGGGAGGTTTTATTACTCATTTTAAAAGTACAACTTCGCACCATTTTCCAGCCAGTCCGAGTTCCAGCCCTGGGTTGTTTCTACAAAATGATCCCTTTTCTCTCAGATCAGGATGGACACAGGTGCCTATTAATTGCTGTACTTGTAGGAATTTCCCTTCACGGTAGGAAAAGCAAGAGTGTTTGCTAAAACTCAATGGGATGGGCTATAATCTGAGGTCACATCAGTCTCTAGGATGAGATCACAACTCTCTGAAAAGACAGATTGCTGCTTTACCACAGGTAGTTTGTCTTTTGATTTCTTATTCTACCTCTGTTGGGTGTTCCTTTTTACTGCCAAATATATAAACCACACTGGAAAAGACAATCCGGTACTTTTAAGTGGCCAGGTTATAGACAAAGTTGATAATTATTTCAGTTTTGAAGAAGGCAAGACCAACAGCTCTTGGTGTTTTATAGAATGGTGAAATTAGACAGTGATCTCCATTTGAAGTGGAGAGATGGAAACCTGGAGAGTTCGAAACACTTGCCCAAGATCTTATAGCTGGATAAAAGCAGAAAATGGGTTTGAAGTCATGACATATAGGTAATTATATATATATGTGTGTATATATATAACATTATATATGTAATTACATCCCCAGTACAGCTCTTAAGTCACCAACATTCTCACTTTCTTCAAATTAAACAATCCAATTCTTTTTCACTTACTTTGGGATTTCTTTTTTCCAATCTTTTTACCATTTTTAACTTGATCAGTGCACAATCAAATTTTTGGAATCTGAACCAAAACATTTGTGAAATTGACCAAGTTTTCACATAGATGTTTGGATATTGTGTAGACAGATCCACATTTTTCTGCTCCCAGAGCTGCTTCCGAGGTAAATGCCAGCGCCTTCCGCCAGTTTGTCAGACCGTGTCCCTTAGTAGCCAGATTGCCTCCTAATTTTAACTCTTGTATTTCAGGGTTGAATATTTGACACATTTGATTTTTAAAGCAGTGTTTTCTTTTGCTAGCTATAGTGCATCATGACCACAAAGTTTACATGAAAATGAAAGCTATTGTTAATTTTAAAGACCTGTAACTCTCTCTTGTTTTAAAAAATTTGAAAAGTCATATCAACTTGATCTTTCTGAAAAGATGCATATTTATGCAGCCAACTTACACAGGTAGGGAACAAAATAAACCTGACATCAGTTCTTCAAGTACCTGACATCAAGTGCTTCAACGAACACCCATTTCTACTCAACTTTAAGTAAAATTCAATGGAAAAACACCTCTATACTTTAAAGAGGATAGTCAGTCAACTCAGGGAAGAAAAACAATTGATTAAACTAGCAGCTTGTCCTTAGCCAGATAAAATCACTGATTCACGAAATTAATTTCATAGGTTGTTTTAACTACCATACACACTAAGTATGGGATATATGGCAGGGAATAGCAGATTTTTCTTATATATTAAGAACTGTGGAGAAAGAAAATTCAGGAAAGATGGAAAAGAACGAGAGGGAAAAAGAGAGATGATACACTCAAAAAAGTTAAATCACCAGGGATTTTCAGAGTAAAGTGTATTGTATAAAGTATAAATCCAATATAGCTGAATGCTTATAAGAGAAGATGCTTTCAGCAGCTCCTTTGTTCCCTAATGTGTACACTATACCTGAGCGTAATGCTTCTTTCCTGTGAGCTGGACAGTAGGAAGCAATCTGTCTTCGACCTTGTTTAGTTTGTAAATAACACTGTAGAAAAGGTCTGTTGAACTTTGGAAAGGCTGTCTCCATGTGCTCTCTCTCTCTCACCCTTGGAGGGCAGTTAAAGGGCATGACCATGACCAGCACCTTAATCCTACAGGGACTGTTTACAAAAGATTGAAAAATGTGCCCAGGGCCCATGCTGCCCCTCTTTGGAACTGGCCCCGCTCTGGTGCGCCTGGTGTCTTTCAGTGCATGCTTTTTGCCTTCTGCTGAATCTTTTACTTCCATAAAACGTCAGTGAGAAAATGGACACTGGCCTTCTTTCTTTTTCTCTGATGCTTTGGAGCTGTTGGGATGCTGTGCTTCAGGATAATGAAGTAGGTTGTCATTTCCTCCCCCAAATAATGCATTGCAAAGTTGGAAATGCAAATTTCCTGTGGAAGCTCTAAGTAGCAGGTGGTATTTCCTTAATATATTGTTTTTGACCTTTGGGGAAACTGGTATTATGAGTTGACTTTGGAAAATTAAAATAGCATCAAGATCATCCTACATTTTAAGTAAAACAATCAATATCTTAGTTAATTTGAAAAATTAGAATGGAGTACTACACCAGGAAAAGACATAATGCATTTTACTTTTATGTGTTACCCTGGGGTTTGTAATTTATGGAAGACAAGGAAATGGAATATGCACAGCCGGATTTCCTAATTCATTAAGAGAGAGAGAGGAAAAAATAATAAAAAAAAAACTGTATTTTAAAGTTTTCCTTTAAACCTTTGCTGTTAACTGGTGCTTTGATATATTTAGTGAGTTGTACAAAGAGTTAAGCCTGGGACTGTTCAGATGGCAAATCTGAGTTGAGCTGAAGGTAAAGACATCTGTATTTTTTATTCATTTGCTCAGCAGCACTAAATTTCAAGCTTGTTTTTTGTTCAGCATCAAAGAAAAACTTGTTTTATGGTTATTGGATTTTTTTTAACTCACATATTTCATGAAAGGGACTCGAGTCACTGGTCTTTGTATTCTTTTCGGTTACTTTGCTGCGCAGCAGCCCTTCTGCATGCCATCTTGTTGAATAAAGAAAACATAATTTTATTCTTTTTCTCTTCCTTTGAAGAAAAAATTTAAGAGGTTTAAATGCCATTCACATTTTGGAATTTCCTTTTTTACTTCCTCTCAAAACCATCATCTCACAACTGTGGAAAGCGATCCAATGTTGAGAGGCTTAAGAAATTCTTACTCCTATAAAAGTCCTTTCTGTGATTATAACTCCTGTATTTATCAGGGGAACAAAAGTGAGGCTCAGGAGCTAACAAAGGTGATAGATACGGACGCGGATGTGCGCGCGCACAAGTGTGTGTGTGTGCCGTGTATATCCAAAGCTCTATATTGACAAGTATATACGGTATTTTTAGTATACTAATTGCTGATTAGGCAGCTATATTCTTTTATCTCTACAACTTCTGATGGTGCGGACCTGTCCTTGGCGTGGGATCGGAGGGTCCCAACCAATGGGAAGACTAAAATATTGACGAAATCCAAGAAATTGAATTGTTTGAGTAATTTAAACTGGACTTAAACTATTGATTAGGTTAACTAGTTATCTTCATTCTTTAATTGTTTTTTTAACACAAATTTGGCATCAAGTCCAGGTTTTCAAGTGCAAAAAAGTCTACATTTTTATCCTCAGATGTACAAAGCAAAATTCTTATATTTCAGTTAAGGTTCACATTTATTATCATCGCACCTCTTCTTCCCAGAAGAAGGGGGACGTGAGAGCTGGTTCACACTCAGACACAGGGAAAGTTCAGCTCATGGTGAAAATATTAATTTTCTACACAATTGAATACTAACATCTACAAATTTTTACTTTAAATGTTGATAATGTTGTATGTGAAAATACCACTAATGTGTATGACACATGTGTCTCTGGCTACATTTATAAATGTGCTGAATGAAATTTTATGTGTTTCTTGATAATGTTCAGAACTTGGCATGAGCATCCCTAGATTTGTCAAGTGGCAAAGATCATATTCTTTAATCCTTTCTTTTCTTCTTCTTGGGTGCTTACCATATGAGAGAATGCACTCAGAGAATGTATGTTGAAGAGATTAATGGGTAAACAAGCTCAGTGGATTTGGATGTAGGACTAGGCACAGTGCTAGCTGAAAGTATAGGTAGAGCTATATGAACATAAATAGTATGGAACACAGCAGTGAATGTGTTCATCAGCAGGCCAGCAGTGTCCTGTCCATCCTTGAAAAGTACTGCAAACATCAGAGTGCCTTTTTGGTCCTTGACCACTTGCTTATGAAATGCAAAGAAACCTGTGAAGCTGCAAGACTCTCTGGGCATTTGACAAGGCCACTCTCTGCAAAATGCATGTTCAAGTCGAAACCTAAAGCCACCCTCTTCCCACATGCTTTCCTCAGTTTCTCAAAAATGACAGGGATGGCAACACCAGTCCATGAGCTTTTCCTTACTACTGCCATCCAGTGCACCCACAGCACTGGCACCCTGGGCACGCGTGACGGACCCCAACTTGCCGGTTCGCTCTCCATGCCTCTGACCCACGTACACGGGCTTGTTCTGAGGCCGTGACAGAGGAACATTCCTCACCACTTTGAAGATTTGGGCTAGGATCTTTGGGGGGATGAATTAATAGCATTTGGACAAATACTTCATCGTCATCACACTCCTGTTCAGCATAATGCGGGGGGAAAAGTGTGGCTTTGGGAATAGACAGCCGTCGGTTTGGGTGTCTGCTTCATCCATCATTAGCTCCTTGGGTAACGTTGGGGAGCCTCAGTCTCTTCTCTGTCCTCATAAACGTGGTGATATAGAGAAAAATCTTTGCAGAGCCCTATGAAAGCTTGTCATTTTTATTATTGTCACCTTTATCAGAAGATGACATACACCTGACTGGACACACCAGCCTTAACTTTTTTTTTACTGTAACTTCCCTTAATATTTGTCCTTTAAGTGTAAGCAGTGCAGGAGTTCCCCTTTCATTTACCCCATCTAAACAATCTCTATAAAGTCTGCAAAACAGATTGAATTTCTCATGAAATCCGTTTGTAGTAACATTTTGTATACCGAATGGTCCATACAGTGAATCAGAGGTCATTAATGAAAAGAGATAAAAAGATCACAAAATTATGCCCCGCTTCCTCAGGTAGCCAATTCACAGGTGAGTCCATTGTTCTGAAATGATTGTTTACTAGAAGAATAAATACAGAAGATGATGGGGACTAACCATCAAAAATGTCTTTATCCTTTTTAATATTAGCTTGTACTCTGTAAGCAATAAGAAAAGTGACAATGTTTTCTTTTTTTTTTTTTAATCCTCACCCCAGGATTTTGATTGATTTTAGAGAGTGAGGAAGGGGAGGGGGGAGAGATAGAGAGAGTGGGAGAGGGAGACACCAAGTGGTTGCTTCCCCTACACGCCCCGACTGGGGATCAACCCCGCAGCATTTTGGTTTACGAGATGGCCGCTCGACCAGGGCGGAATATTTTCTAATCACCAAATGTTGACTACCCTCTCTAAGAAGAGGTAACCTGTTCCTAATCTGCTTATTCCCCGAGGGACATGATTTGCCCACATTAGAAAACTGTCTTGGGCACAGAGTATGAACAGAAATGAGTTCTCAGAAGCAGCCACAGAAATCTTTTCTGAACTCTCACATCAACTGTATCTTCCCTCCTTCCCTCAGTTCGCAATGGCATTTTCTCTCTTTTGTAAGATATGCAAGCCTCCACCAACCATTTAAATTCCTCAGAAAATGTTCGCCTTTGTTTGTATGTTGTCTGGACAAGCAGCCCTCAGATGTAAGGGAATTCTCACGTCTCTTCGGAAAGAGACACTTGGAGAGATGATGGTGTAAGCGCCGTCATTCACATCCAGATGGGTACATAGTGAGATACCGTTCCACACAGTTTGAGTAATCGAGAATTGATACAAATTTTCAACAGTGGAACTTTCAATACAATACGAGGTAGACAACTCGGTGTCGCATCAGTCCAGGGGCATTTCCTGTGCTCACTCTTTCCACTTTCGTGTAGCGATGACTGTATTCTTGAATAACAGTAGCATCTCTCTACGCTTTGATCTTTTGCCTTTTCATTTGAGGGGCACTGCAGTTCATCACGTGTTCTGGTTCCTTCTAAGCCCTGGCCCACTTGTGCACTTACATACCTGTGATTTTACCACCTGATGTGTTTGTTTGTTGTGGCTATAACTGGAGGACGCAAAATTTGCCCTCGTGTTTTCTGCCAAATCAGCATTCATCGTGCCTCTGTTTTCTCCATAAAAACCGCTGGAGCGCGACATCCCTTTAGTGATGAGCAGAACTGAGAAGCTTTTGTTCTGATGCTTACCTTCATGTGTATGAATGAGAGTTCACCAGTTGAGAGTGATCTACAAACAGGCTGAGGGACTGCGAATGTAAACACTCTACTTGGAGATCCTGTTCTTTATCCATGCCATTGTCTCCTGGTTTCCTTATCTTTTCCCTGAAGGCCTTGAGTGAGTGGCTTGAGCACCCGTAAAGGCATTCAGAGACTGTCTGGGCACTTCTCTGGCAGTCAGGCAGGTGTTACCCGCAGGAGAACTTGGAGGAATTTGAGAGCAAGAGAAGGAAGGAGTGGTTCCTCTCACTCCTTAGAGCAGAGAAAGCCAAAGAGCAAGTTACATGTTCCAGCCAAGATGGAAAGACAGCTTTTAAACTGAGTAGCAACTGAAATTTCTTCTTTCCTCCTTATTCTACCCTTGTCACCGCAGCTAGTAGTGGCTTTATTGCCTTCCAGGAGAAGGGAGCTTATAGTGTGGATGGCTTAGCATCCTGAAGGTGCTGTAATTGCTGCATCTTTTGAGGGAAACATTGGAAAAATTATATTGTTCAGATATTCAAGCTTTCCATTAGCTTTATTGATATCAAATTATCCGTTAGAAATGCAGCTCAATTTTTTAAATTATATTTATACAAAGAGTATTATCAATTACCAGAACCATCAGAAGTGTTGCTAAGCAGTAAAGTTGTAGTCAAATGTCACCTGTCACCGGATGGCTGCTCGGTGTTGTTGTCCAGGATCAGTCTGTTAGTCCTCTCAGCACAAAAAAGCTGCTCAAAAATGTGTTGACTCAACAAAGCCTCTTCGACAGAGATATTTGCACAATTGCTGTGCATTATACATGCTCTTTATAGCGTAAAGGCATCACAATATAGATATGTAGCTGCTGTTATCTTAAAGAAACACGTATCTCTTCACTTTTAACAGCTAAGTATCCCAGGTGTAGTTTGCAAGCAACAAATAACTTAAAAGAAGATTTTAAATTGTTTTTATTGAAACAGTAATTTCATAACTTCCTGAAAGTTATTTTTGGAGAGAGATGTGGTTTTTTTTGGTGTTTTTTTTTTTTGGTTTTTTTTTTTTTTTTTGAAGAAAATAAAGAGAGTTTTTTTAAAAATCCTACCATCTAATTGATAGTCATAAATTCAATTTAATAATATATAGGCTTTATAAAACATTCCCTGACAATAGTCATTTTAAAGCCTGGTTTCCTTTCCCAGCAGCCCAGGATGTTTGGAAGATCAGAAAAAAAGGGAAGTACTTTAAGCTGTGAAGTCTCTCAGGGTTTCAGTTAAGCGCTTTAGGTGCTGCATGCTTGATGCAGGATCATATTACAGGAATATTATGAAAAAAAGCTACAGAGACTCCTCATACATGCCTAACACGTGTAGCTTTAATGTTCACATGGATGGACCATTCAATAGATGGGATCTGTGGGTCAGGCACAGTTTGCAAGCCACTATTATTAAGCTCTTCTACCATTAAGTAATGGTGCCTTGTTAATATTATGAATGTGTGTGTTCTTTGCTCTCTGTAAATCTTTTGTTTCTTTTCTCTCTCTCTCTCTCTTTTCTTTTCTTTTTTCTTTCTTTTTTTTTTTTTTTTTTTGACCTTACAAGAATGTGCAGGGAGGACATCCCTATCCACAAATCAAGTGCTTTAAATAGCCAGGCTAGAGCTGAATGAAGGAAATCAGGCTAGATAACATCTCTGTGAAGTGTATGCCTATGAACTCTACATCACACCATCACACAATACAAAGGAAATTGCCATTGTGCTGTGTGAGCTAGGTGAACAAAGCACCTAAAACACCCAGTTCTCATTGCCTTGCGCATGCCTGTGCAGCCAGAACTGGAATCTGGAAGGCCACAGAAATGGCAAGGCTTTACACGATGCACTGGCCGGTCAGAGAGGGTGGATTTAATTTTCTTTTGCAGAAAGTGTGGTAATCATCCACCAGAGCGACACTCAATTGTTTGATAATGAACAATGACAATCGTAAACAACGAGGAATGCTGCTGCTGCGGTTACTACTACCACCGTTACCGCACTACCGCAGTTACTACCGCCGGGGTTACTACTACCGCAGTCACTGCTGCGTTTATTGTTACTGCTGCTGCTGTTGGTACTACTGCTATTACTACCTTCACTGTTGCTCCTGCTACTACTGCCGCTGCTGCTGCTGCTGCTGCTGCTGCTCTTAGTACTAATACTGCCACTTCCATTACTACCGTGACCATTCCAAAATACACCACCACCGCCACCCTCCTTAGTGCTATTAAATAATGTTTAATAAATTCTTATAGTCAACAGTTGCGCCACGTATTTTAGAGGCATTCATTATTTTTAATCACCCCAATGACCCCATGAAGTACCCACATTATACAAATAAAGAAATTGAGCTTTAAATTACCACCAAGTCACATAACTTGTGCATATTTGGTTAAAACCTGATTTCAGAGGCCTTTCTGGCTCCAAAGCCCTGTTCTTCACCATTATCTCAAACTTCCTTTCCTTGCAGGTGTAGGGATAGGAACTCTGCAGCTATTAAGATTTCACTTTCACCCTTACCAAGTACACTGAGTTCCTTGGGGGAGAATTTCCTCAAGGCCAAAAAGCTGCCTCTGTAGTACTCCAAAGCAACTTCCATATCCTGGAAACAGCAACTGCAATCAAAGATAGCACCTGACAAACATCCTTCCTTTATTCAAAAAATTAAAAAGAAAAACTACTTCCACCAACAGGCCCTCCTAAGATCAGATACCTACACGTATCTGGCAATAAGCCCAGACATACCAAAACATGTATTATCTAGAGCCCAGACCTGAATCCCACTGCATCTACAGACAGGCGTCTTATCTGAATAGTCAGCTCATTCTCAGGGCAGGGACCCTCCCCCGATGAAGTGACAGGGAGTCAGAAGGGCAGCACAAAACAGAGACAGCAGTTATTACCTGGCAGCCAAGGCCCCAGACACACCCTCAGGTTCTGCTGTTCTTCAGTTTAGCGAAGCCAAACTCCAAATGACTCCCATTAAAAGTCAGTAGAGATTTAGTGGACCTCCACTATGTGAGCAGAAGCTCATGTATATTGTTTTCTACCCATCCCTGGCATTCCTTTTGGACATGACCAGTGAGTTACAGCTGGGTTTTAGGCAGCGCGGCACACTCATCCGCTAGCTGTCGGGAACAGCTTGCGCCCTTCTGTCCACAATGAAATGAACTCAAATCTAGGTTTACTAGAGGACAATTCCAAACAGACTAGGCAAGCAAAAACCACCGATATCATTTCCATAATAATTATAAGACAGAAATGTGTTCATTCTACAAAGAGACCTCTTCTTCCACCTCCTCTGAACGGCTTGACGGAAACAAACGCTTTATGTACTAGCGCAGGACAAAGTATGCAAAGAAAAATCTTGTGCGGCTGATTTCAGAGTTAAGGGGGCACTTCCTACCAGCTCTCAAAGACAGATCAGCTCAGGGAATAATAAAATACTCAAAGCCAAAGTGGTTGCTCTTCTACATTTGGGGGAAGATGTCCCCCATCTTCCTTTATTCACAGAAAGTGACCCTCACTTAGCAAGGGGTACATCGGAGTTCTTAGAGGCAGTCACTCTTCCCTTGTAGGGCAGGTCCGGCCTGTTGAAGAGAGCAAGGCAGTCTCCTTGGGAGCACAGGAAGAGACCATCTCTCCTTCCGGACCTTGACGTTCCTGGAGGTGCCACCAGGAATGGACGTCCTCATTCTGTGACTCCGAGGGAGATACACTGAGAGTAAAACTAAGATGACAGAGTAGAAAGATAGAAATAATCTGAAGCCCTGGGGATTTAACCAGCTGCATTTAACCTGCTGAGTTAACCATTTCTGGAGGTGCATCATCTCCAGGCTTTTTGTTACATTAGGTAAATTATATCCTTATTGAGTCCGTTTGAGTTGAGGTTCCCTATTGTACCCAAAAGCACACAGAGGCGATTGTCTTTGGGATATTTGAGATTCAGAATTTGTTATTTACATTTTTAGAAATCTGTTGAATGCCCACCCCATCCCCATATACACTGATCTACAGGAAATATAGGGAAATAAAGTCATATTTAATATGTTTTCTCACTCATTTTTATCTCCCCACTTTTGGACCTCCAAAGAAAGTAGCTCTCATGTCAACTGCCGCCTTGGAGGGAAGAATTGTAGGTGCGTAAGCACCGTTTTCCCACGACAGTGCTTCTCGGAGTGCCACCACAGGGCCCATGGTGTATTTTTAAAGCAGGTTACAGGGTCCCTCCTGAATCTAGGAGTGGAGCCAGGAGTCTGCATGTCCCACCAACACCCTGTTATGAGATCTGTGAAAGAGTATCACTACCACTTGAGGAAGAGGAGCTAGCAGAGGAAAAGGACTTCTTCCAGGCAATGAGAGCATTTCAAAGCCGGTCTAAAACCTCTTTTGAAAATTGACTCCATGCAGAAGATAGGACTGGTATTAGTAGCTGAGTCAGGTGGATGGGCAGCTGCCCCGTCTGTGAAGAATCTGCCTGGGAAGTTCCCACTGGTGGCGCGGTGTGCCCGGGGTCTGTGGGCACGGCTTCTGTGAGGTTGGAGCGTGAAGTGGTCGGCGTCGATTCTTTGACTAGTCATTGTGCCTTAATGTAAATATATATAAATATTATACATATACATACGTGCTTTAAATAAATGACTCCATCTGTGAGGCACTGTGTATTTACATACATCATGGGTAAAAAATAAGTATCATGGGTGGCCACATTCCAAAGATAGGAAACATCACGAAAGCAACAGCCAGTGAAGGCAGCCACCATACAGACCAAGGGATTAAAAGCAAGTGACCTGCAGATTTACTGAGTAGAAAGCCGCAGGGAAGGGAAGGGGCGATGTGTGATGATGTCGATGAGGAGCCCACGTGGGCAGCAGGCATCTCTTCGCTTCCTCACATTTTGCTCACAGACAATAATTTATATATAACACATGAGATTCTAAACAACAGAGGTACAGAAACAGTGTCCGTATATCTCCTGTGTGGTAGACCCCACAGAATTTATAGCTAACGTTTTTAAACAGGATCACACATTAGAATTAAGTGCTAAACAAGAAGAAGAGGGAAGCAAAAATAATTCATTAGCATTTATCACAAAAGTTTTCTTTGGCGAAATACTTGAGATTCATCAGCCTTCACAGCCTTGCCTGAACGTTTTCCCATAGACTTTTTGAAGAGAATAAAAGAAACAGAAGGACGAAGGAAAATATATAATACAAAGATAAGAATAGCAGGATAAGATTTCTACTTTTACAGAAATTGAGAAACAAGATGCTATTTATATTCCTAAGGCATCTTGAACTTTTTGTCAAGAAAACTTATTTCAGAGCGCAGTAGTTACTTATCAAAAGATTTTTCTAAGACTGATTATCCTTTAAATGTATTAGAAACATTCTTTTGAACTAAGATCTTTAAAACTGTTACATTTTATGAAGTTTTTCTTATTTAGTCATTTTTCTTCTTCGTGAACTCCTAATTCTAGAAAGCTAGATTTTTTTTCTAAGGTGCTATTTTTATGGATGAGGGAAGGTGGGTCACAGAACTTGGATATGTCATAAAGAAAGAAGCACAGAATAAGCAATTGCGGAGCAGTGCGCTGTAGTGGAAATGGCAAAAGCTGTAGCGCCCGACGCCCCGGGTGGAAGTTGTGGCTTCAGCACACACTGGCCTTGTAATCTTCCACAAGTCATTTACGGTCTGCAGCATTTTGCTTCTTCACGTGTAAATCTGAATGGCAACCCTTCAGGGGCTGTAGTGCAGTAACCAGACAGTACACATTAAATTACGTTGTAAACTTTATATTGCTGTATTATCATATCATCAGTAACAGGGGTCCCCATTTTCCACAGTTTCAGTTACCCAAACTCAACCACAGCTCAAAAATATTCAATGAAAAATTCCAGAAACAAATCATGAGCTTTAAATTGCACGCTGTTCTGAGTAGCATGATGAAATCTCATTCTCTTCCACTCCTCGCTGTCTGGGACATGAGTCGCCCTGTGGTCCCGAACGTCCTTGCTGTGTGTGCTCCCTGCCCAGTCGTTACTCAGCAGCCGCCGTCTGGATTTTCAGAGACAGGAGAGAGAGACCATATCTACATAACTTTCATTATGATATATTATTATAATTGCTCTATTTTATTATTAGATATTGTTATTAATCTCTTACTGTGTCTACTTTAGAAATTAAATTTTGTCATAGGTATGTATGTATAGAGAAAGCGTAGTATATGTAGGATTCAGTATCTGCCGTTTCAGGCATCCACGATGGGTCTTGGACTATCCCCTCGTACACAAGTGGAGACAACTGTATGTATAAAATAGAGACGTGTATCATCTTATCCTGAATTGTAATTAAAGAGTGTTTGATTCAATAGACATGATAATAAAGCAGAGTTCAGAGAGACATTTCTGGAAAGCCTAAACAAAGGTAAATGTTTTTTAAGAAAACAGTATATCGATCTCAGAAACATCAATTTTTAGAGCATTTGGCCGACAGGTAGTTCAATGGGTTGCCTGAAACTCCACTTGAGTTTGAAATAGAGATTTTGGAGACACGCTGAATGAAATGCTTGGTTTTCTGAAGAAGGAAGGGAGACATTTTAAATTATGGATTCTGCAGGAAGGGACATTAATCCCAAGAAGAGCTTGAGGGAAGATGGAGGAAGGAAGTCTTCTCTGGAAGTGAGAGAAATAGAACTTACTTCTACAACTGTTGAAAAAGTTAGAGGATGTAAGCTAATGTTCGGGAACAGTTAACATTTCTCGGATTGAACGTTAAACTTCCTCCAAGGAAAACAACTCAACGGCTAAAGTCAGCCCGAAACTGGTGCCAAGAAAATGCTGCTAAGTTAGGGTTCTCGGGGAGATATGACTCAGTTACCTATCAGAGAGCTCTCAACCCATAAACTCTCTTTTTGTAGTCCTTGAGAACATAAGAGATTACAAATAAATTTACTGACTCTTTCCTTCAGGAAAGGAAATGCCTAAAACAATGTTTCAGCTTTATAAATTCAGATCCATGTGAAACTATCAGAGCTGCTGGAAAGACTGGATCCTCAAATCATTTTGTAAAGCCGTTTTTAAATGTTTTAGTCTTAGACCCAAATGAATGTTCTTAGAACTAAAGAAATTTTCTGAGTATTGATTCTAAATCTTTCATCAAAATAAAAGTAATTAGAATGACTTTTAAAGGCACATTACCTCTATCATAAGCGTATGGGCAAGCACACCAAAAAAGATATAAATATTATGTGAAAATTGTGTGTATATAGTTCAAGTCCAAATCCAATCTAATAAAACCACTACCTAAATAATAGGTCTAATCTTAAGAAGATGTACGTTTTAAATGGACTTTTAGTTATATCACCAACAAATTTGGAGTCTTAATTATTACTTATCTCCAATAGTATATAATTTCATTTTCATTATCTTATAGATGTCTACTTTCATCTATCATTGAACATTACTTATTCCTAAAGTTGACCTTCGCTACAGTTGCGACCTAGTCCACAGCATCTGTGCACGTGGATCTCATCTGTTGAGACCAGGCAGCGTGGTGTTTTAAATATTTCTTCATTTTACTTTGATGCTGGTAGCCATGTATGCATACACAAAATGAATGAGCTTGGTGAATGGCTACATACAAAGAGAAAGAAATAGGTAGAGAATAAGTAATTTGAGCCTTTAAAAAAAATAAGGTAGTGTTTCTGTTTAAAAACTTTGTAGGATAAGGAAACAGGACTGAAACAGATTGATTTTTTTCTATGAAGTAACATTAATCTCATAATTTTATTCAGCTTCTTTGCCTAAGGGTGAAATTTTCCCCAAATCTTGGGAAATCATAAAAATTGAGGTGGTAAGTCAACTCATGAGACTGTATTTCTCTACCCCCACCTGTGCGTGAATGTTCCCTTCAACGTGCTTTAGGTCCCCGAAGTGCAGTCATCTTCCATAAAATAAAAATGCCTAGTGAACGCAGTAACTTGGGAGCCCACCAAAGTATCATTTTTTTTTAAGATTTTATTTATTTATTTTCAGAGAGAGGAGAAGGGAGGGAGAAAGAGCAATGTATGGTTGCCTCTCACATGGCCCACATTGGGGACCTGGCCTGCAACCCAGGCATGTGCCCTGACTGGGAATCGAACCGGGACTCTCTGGTTCCCAGCCCGCGCTCAATCCACTGAGCTACGCCAGCCGGGCCCAAAGTATCATTTTAAAACTAGCCGTGGTTTTGACAACGTTACCTGCCATAGCTGCATCCTTTTTCTTTCGCTTTGTTTTCTGATTTTTTAAGAAACTTAATCATAATCTTTAACTTTCTAAAATGAAAATAAAATTTTTTTCTACCTGTATTTTTTGTGCAATAGGGAAGAAGTGATAATTTTCCTCTGCATCAAGTCTTCAGACTTCTTGTATTTTTTCCTTCAATGAACTTATCTCTACTTTCTCATTTTCTCTATTAGATGTAAAATAGTCCTGTCTTCTTGCCTATGGTTATTCTCTGTATTTCACAATCATGCCTGTCTACTCTAAAGATTACCTTTGTCACAAGAGATTACATTGAACATGGGAAAAATTTATCTAAAATTGTGTGTGTGTGTGTGTGTGTGTGTGTGTATAAAATTGCACATAATATCTCTTTCCTCATTTGTCTCTCTCATTAGACTCTAGGCTTCTTAAGACCTGGAAACATTTCTTATTTTTTATACCTAGTACCATTCTGATGTACAGTTTATCAAGTATCAGAATTCTATGAACCATCAGGTCAAATTACAAGAAGTTTGGCTTTTGAAACTAATCAGGACGCTAAGATTTTAAAGGATTCCTCATTGACCTTTCCCTTTCATTCCCAAGGTGTCTGAAAGGCACCTGAGGGAAGGCAGAGACCCCAAAATGTTGACCCCAAATCTGTTGTCCCAAGAACTGCTTTCATGTGGCTTACTGTCATACACATGCAGCCTGGCATTAACTATCACCGACTAGGGCAGATTGTAACTGCTCTCATTCTTGAACAGATGAAATGAGGCCAGCCTCAGTGAGGGCACTTTGCTGTAATAGGGCAATAAATACTTTCGAAATGATGCTTACTTTTGTCTTTTGCATTAAAGTCTAAGATTAAAGCCAAGTAGAGTAGAAAATGAAGAACACCTCGCCTTCCTCCCAATACCAAGCAGAAGTTCTAGGGATTTTGCCAAAACTCCCCATAGATTTATCACTTCTTAGGAGACTTTGTACAGGGAACTACAAAATCTCCTTCACACTATAAGGGCCAGATGTTACTGTCAAGTTGTAACCATCCGGGGCTGCATGTATACATACGTTACACAGTCATCACTGAGTGCACACAGGAGGCACAAGAAATACAAGTTAGGATCCAACCCAGGCTTTTTCTAAGCTGGAGGAAAATTGCCAGTAGTTACTCACGGAGGATGGTTTCTCCTCTTTACCAAGGCCTCCCACCATGAGGGGGCAGTGTTGTTCTCAGTTGAGGAAGCTATTTTAGGTCCAGTGACAGTGGGCCATGCAAAAGGGGTGGGATTTGTATAGCTATAGCTACAACTGAGTCACACTCACATTGTTGCACCAACATTTGATCTGAAATAAATGCTTTAAACTTCAGATACACCTTCCTCTCTAATTACCGAAAACCTTTCTTAGGTAAATCTAATAATTTTTTGACCACTTGGTGTTAGAGAATATCTCAATTCCCCTGTATTAGTGTCAGTAACTGAGAGTTGACTATTTTCAATTGAGTTAAAGGCACAGTTTTAATTCTAAAGCTTCCTTGAATAGCCATCAAGAATTGTTGTAGGCAGATTATTCCAACCATTCTGTTTCAATGAAGAGGGAGAGTTCAGAAGGGCTTGCAGTAGGTAGGAGAAGTTAGCTGGCTGGTCACAAAGACAGCCATGACATTCTTAAGAAAGGCGACAGAATAAGTGAGAAACTGGATGGAACATCATGCCGGATATGGGCAAATCCCACCTTTTACCACAGAGTCTAACATCCTTTGGAAGAAAAAGTGTAAAGGCAAAAATCAAGGGCGGAATTGTCAGCAGGACCTGGGTGCACAGGAGGTGCAAACATCTTTTGGCTAACACAATCTAATAACAAATTATAAAAATGACATAGCTGAATTAGAAAGAACCATCACCTTACCTTGATTCTATTAGGCCAAAACTATTAGGTTAAACCATATGAAATTATTGCTCTCTGACTGGTTTTGACTGACAAAAACTCAAGTTCATACGGTTCAATCTAATAGTTTAAGTCCCACTGAATGAATGCCATGAAGAAGCTACTCTGTCGCGATACAAGTGCGACGGAGGATTTGCATCTAGAGATCAGAAGCTTTTACTTCACCTTCCCTGGGCCTCTTGGTGTTTCATTGAGGGGCATCTGGGGATGGGGGGCAAGGAATGTGCTGGAGCATCAGCATTCCAATCAGAAGTACCATTTTGTCTGCTTCCTATTGCAGGTTTCCACATAAGATCTGTTTTAGAAAAGAAGAGGAAGAGGTTCTTATGCTTTTTTAAAAATTGGTTCAAAGCTTATAGAACATAAAATTCACTTATTAAAGCAACCCAAATATAAATCTTGACATTCTAGAATATTGAAACTTTAAAACTATAAATCTAGAATGCCATGAATACATGTGTTGAAAAGGTCATTTCACAAAAAGCAGGAAAGAATTTCCATTCTTGATGATGGTAATCTCCCTCTAATTGGGTTAATGTCATAGACAAAGGAAATATATTCAAGAACAGCACTGTGATTCTTCAGAAAGTGAAAAAGATATTTTTCAGCACATAAATGAAAGTGAATCTTGGTGAATGGTTGTATACAGAGAGAAAGGTCACCTTTTGAGGCTTTAAACTACTTGGGACAAAGAGTCAAAAGGATATTGTTAAGAGAGAACTGTCCGCGTGCACACCACAGGCCCAAAGGGGCTGCTGGCCTTCCTGGTTCGGGGTTCGCTGTGGAGTGTTTACATAGAGACTGGACAATTACTTGTCTTATCTGAGCTGTGTCTACTTATTCAATTTGTTTGACACTTTTTGCTACAAATAACTAATCAATCTGGTCCAGAGAGCAGCGGAGGTAATTGAGCAATAAGTCGATTTATTTATTGAAATTCTCTTCAAATGGCGGAGAGACATTCATCAGTGAGGTCAGGCAGAAGATGAAGCCGTTTGCACTTGTGAGGATAAACATGATTGTAAGCGTCGCTGTGTCAGTGTGCCGACTCAGGCATAAGGGACTGCTTTGGAAATTTAAAAACAAGTATCTCTTGAGCAACTATTTTTAGTTTGCTAACACATTTCATTTTAAATAACTGAGCTTATCTTGTAAGATGTTATTTAGTTGGCTAACAAATTCGGGCCTTTCTTGTCTCGGAAAAGAAATGAGGGTTTTAAAATCCTTCTTTAGTAAATAGCTGGGGGATCTGTCTTACCTTATACTGCTACGAGAATGAAAAACAACTAACATGAGGAAAAATTAGGCCAGGAAACAGAAGTACTTCTTGATTCAACGAGGGTCTTACGACTTTAAAACAAAGTGAGCAAAACTGCAAGTGAAGGATATGATTAGGTTAAACTTCTGCTGAGAACAAAGATCCAAATGAAGGGCTATTTTCTTTCAAAGGTCAACTTAAAACCCTTTGCATAAAGATCATCCTCACGCCCTGGCTGGTGTAGCTCAGTGGATTGAGCGCGGGCTGGAAACCAGGCAGTCCCAGTTCGATTCCCAATCAGGGCACATGCCTAGGTTGCAGGCCAGGTCCCCGTGAGGGCCATGTGAGAGGCAACCATACATTGCTGTTTCTTTCCCTCTCTGTCTCCCTCCTTTCCCCTCTCTCTAAAAATAAATAAAAATAAATAAAATCTTTAAAAAAAAAAAAAAGATCATCCTCACTTTACTACACATTGTACCTCATTTTTAAAAAAATTAAGTTGGCAAGCCCAATTCAAGCCTCTTTTCATTTAATGTTGAGATTAGTAGTATAATGAGCTAATAACGTCTAGGTCCTTTGTTATGTAAGATTTTCTTTCAGTTCCTGCTAGAAGGGGTGGCTTAGCTGTCTAAGTATCAGCTTTAAAATACCTAGACTCCCAGGAACCATAGGTTGGGTTCTGAGAAGGGATAGGGAACCCCTTACTTATTCTGAAATAAATGTGGTAGCAGACCACTTCCTGAACAAATGTCTTTGTACAAAATCTGAAAAACCAAAATACTCTGTGGGCATTAAAAATGCAGTAATGTATTTCCTTTCATTTGGAGAGATACTGGTTTGCTCTATGGTCTCAGGAATCCAAAAATAATGTTCTTTATTTTTTTGTGTCCTTTGCACTTTCTTAGCATGCTGTGTCCTAAGCTATTTAAAGACAATAATATTCATCTGCTTAAAGATTATATTTTTAAATAGCGCTGCTGTGCACATTGGGGTGCATAGGTTCTTTTGAATTGGTGATTCAGGATTCTTAGGGTATATTCTCAGCAGTGGGATCACTGGATGGAAAGGCAGTTCCATCTTTAGCTTACTGAAGAAATTCTGTACTGTTTTCCCCAGTGGCTGCACTAGTCTGCATTTCCACCAACAGTGTACTAGGGTTGTGATACATTTACACAATGGAATATTACACAGCAGAAAGAAAGAAGGAACTCCTACCCTTTGTGACAGCATGGATGGAACTGGAGAGCATTGTGCTAAGTGAAATAAGCCAGGTGGTGAAAGACAAATACCATATGATCTCACCTGTAAGTGGAACTTAATCAACAAAACAAACAAATGAGCAAAATAGAACCAGAGACTTGGAAATAAAGAACAAACTGACAGTGACCAGAGGGGAGAAGGGGGGGGGAGGATAATGGGGAAGGGGAAGGGGCAAGCAAAGGAGCACGAATAGAGGACTCATAGGCACAGACAATGGGAGGGAGTGACTGTGGGGGTGGGGGTGATGGGGTTTGGGTGAGCAATAGGGAAAAAGGCAGACAACTGTTAACTGAACAAAAATCTAAAAAATGGTTATATTTTAATTTAGCTAAGGATCAACCTGCCAAGAATCATTGGTTTGATAGGGCCCTTCTTAATCTACGTTTGATTGATGGGGTCTGTTAGTTCTCCTGGGAGTTTTATTTTAACATTATATTAATCCAAAACATTTCCTGAAGGTTCTTTGTTGTTGATGATATTTTGTTCTGGGACAAAGCCCTCTTTCACTGATTGTATTTTAAAAGTTTAAATGCCACAGTGGAATGACAGAGTTTCATTCCAAGCTTCTGAAAGGTCTGACAGTCTCTTAACACGAGGAACTCAAAATCTCAATGCAATGTGAGTTTTATATGCCAAGTCAACAAAGTGCCCGAACTGTACTTAAACGTGCACCCACACTTACTAGAAACAATCTTTAGAATTGTATAAATAAGCAACTTGGAGAGCTTTGCTGCTTCCATAGAATAGTCATTATGAAATCCACGCCTTTAAAAGGGATGTCCTCAGACTCTCTCCAACTAATTGGAAACTAAGGAAGAATCTCCAATGGGAGCAGCAGCTGGATCATGTGGGCCTGACTCTCCCCGCGCCCCACCACCACCACCCCTGCCCCCCCCCCAGGGTTCACTTTCTGTGGGCAGCCTCAGAGAGTTAGAGCCCGGTCCTCCTAGGGAAGCCAAGCCTCCTCCCCCCCACCCCCTGGCTGCAGTGGCAGTGAGGAACCCTGAGAGACCCCTGTGGAAAGGGAGAATCTAGAGGTGGAAATCAGGGCCAGCCATGAGTATAGCTGTCCTCCTGGATTGGGCCAGATTTGACATTTTTGTTTTAAAGGATGAGAATGGGTTTCCTCAGATCATTATTTAGAGAATTAAGAAATTAGAAGACTTGGATTTAGAAAATAGTCTCAGGGAAATTCTTTAAATTCCCTGTGCCTTAGTTTCCCTGTGAGAATTGGAAATTTTAAGTCCTGGACCCTTCCCTTCACAAAGGGGCAAATGTTAAAAAGAGAAAGGATTTTAAAGTTTTATATGGGAAATGCATGTGCAAAGTATTTTCATTTATTAACAGGCAGCAAAATATACTGCTAAGCACACTAGAGATTACGATGCATAGTTGCTATTTTTTGGTTCTTCTTATGGTGACCAACCAAGTTTTTAATGACACGAACCCTAAGGGGCAGCAGGTTTCTAGGTATCAGCACTTAGTTCCGAGCCAGGAGACGCCTCAGGGAAGACGAGTGTAGCCGTTTGCTGGGTGTCCCGAAAGATTCCCAGACAGCAGCTTGTTTCCTTTCCTTTTTTATGAATGGTAGTAGTGTTGTGCTCCCGTCTGCATTTTCTCCAAAGCCATTCATAAAAAATAAAAACAAAACAAAATAACAACAACAAAAAACTTTCTTGGCACAGTCTGGAGCCAGTGGGTGCCAGAGACTGGGAAAACACGCCATCACCCCAGCCAGCACGGAAAGTATTCAAGGGTCTGTTTGTTTGGTGGTCTGAAAAGTATGAAGTGCCGTGTGGAAGGGAGGGCGGCTGGTAGAAGTTCTGTGACACGGACTCGGCCGGGAGCCAGGGCTGGGAGCGGTTCAGACATTGTCTTCCCCTCATTGAAGTGTCAGGACCTCATTCATGGAAAATTGGGCGAGCTGGCAGCCCTCGCAGAGCATTTCATTGAGCCGCACAGTGTGCAGGCAGGAGTCACATGACTGCAGGATGCTCAGCCAAAAAAGGAGGGGGCTGCTGAGCAGCAGGAACCAGCCAGCCTGCAAGAATGTGTGCGGATTTGAAGCAGTTTAGGAGTGAACGTGCAGGTGTAATTGGCAGGGAAAAAAGAGACGGAAGAAGAGTGGCCTCTTCTTACAAAGGACGCTGGTAAAATGAACACTTTTCTCTTAGCACACACCTTTGAATCTGAAAAGGCAAGAAGTCCTCATCGTCCTTGGTTTGATTCCACCTGGAGAAAAACATCATCTCAAACCGCGGGCATTTATGATGTCATCTCTACTATGATTTAAAGTCACAGGGAAGACATTTTTTTTTCGGTGAATGAAATCATTTTGCCATTTATTTTATTTTTAGTTTGTTCATGTTAAAAAAAAAAAAGTTCTGGTGATTTTATATGTTTAATACAGCCGCAATCAGACATTGGACCATCACAGAAACTCTGAGAGGAAGAAAAAGGAATAGGAACTCTACGCCTTCCATGTTATAGTGAAGTTGTTCTGACTTCTGTTACTTGGAAGAACTGTGACTATTTTATTTTATATTTTTTCATTTGAAACATGAAAGCATATCACTGTCTGCATCCAAGTGGCTCAGTTATATATCCAGGTTTCAATGATGTGTAGGTAGAGTAGATAAGGCTTATAATATTCAGCCATGAGGGCAAGTCCTGCATGTAATCCATCAAAAAGCTTGGGCTTCAAATCTACCTTTTACAATACAAAGAATAACTTAAATGTTTTTCTAATACTCTAATTCTTGGAAAATTAATTTAGTCTGGGTAGAAAATTTCCCTCAGGTGCTTTCCTTAAAAGTGGAAAGTTTCGCTCTACATATACAATTAAATAGATATAGGTAAATATAGACATAAGAATTAAGTATAGATATAGATAAATAAGATATTGGCATAGGTGATATCTGCAAATGATACCATCAAGAAAGCGAACAAGCCCACCCACAGAACGGAAGAAAATATTTGAAATCATATTCTAATGAGACTTGTATCCAGGACTTTTAAAGAATTCTTACAACTCAATATGAAAAGAGAAGTTATAAAATAGGCAAAAGATTTGAACAGATACTTCTTTAAAGAAAACATACAAATAGCTGATATGCACATCAAAAGATGTGCAACGTGATTAGCCAGAGGAATTCAAATCAGAGCAACAATGAGATTCAACTTTACACCCAGTAGGATGTTTAAAAGGCAGACAGTAACAAGTTTTAGAGAAACTGTAACTCTTGTATATTGCTGGTAGGAATTTAAAATGGTTCAGCTGCTTTGGGAAACTGGCAACTCCTTAAAAAGTAACATAGTTAGCTGTGTGACCCAGAAATTCCACATATATTGTAGATGATACATATATATCATATATGTATACACACACACACACATAAGGGGGACTCCCCCAAAAAACAGAATTTATTTTTAAAAAATTGTGTATATATTCTTACATGTTTAAACTTCAGTCACCTTCAAAGTACTCTCCATTTGATGCAATACACCTACTGAGACATTTTTACCACTGCTTTAAACAGTTTTTGAACTCATCAATTTTGATGTCTTTTAGTGCTTCTGCCATTTTTTCCCCACTTCCCCACATCAGCAAAACATTTCCCTTTGAGGACTTTTTACATCTGGGAAGACAAAAAATGAAGTAGCTTGGGAAGAGATGGGGTGAATAGGGAGGGTGGGGCACGGGGTCATGCCATTCTGGACAAAAACTGCTGAACACTCAGCACGGTGTGGGCAGGTATGCTCATAAATCACCTATTATGAAATGAGCACACATTTTGAGTCTTCAAAAAAAATTCACTGAAGCCAAACACAGCCTCTCACAATAACACCAGCTGGTACACTGATACAGATGGGTTCCTAGAATATTCATCTAGCAGGAGAAGCCTGTACTGCAAGGGACCTACCCTCCAGAAGATAATTCTAGTTTTGGGGGGTCCCCCCTCATATACATATATCTAAGAGAAATGAAAACAGACCCACATTAAAACTTACCTATAAACATGCTCATGGCATTATTCATGATAGCCAAAAGGTGGAAACAACCCAAATGCTCATCAACTCATGGATAAACAGTGTAGTATGCCCACACAATGAAATACTATTTAGCAATAAAAAGGAATGAACTACTGATACACCCTGCAACATGGACGATCCTAGAAAACACTGGGCTAAGTGAAAGACACTAGATCACAAAATACCGTATATTTCATAGTTCCATTTACATGAAGTGTCCAGAATAGGAAAATTTATAGAGAAAGAACGTAGATTAGTGTGAGTTGGGGATGAGAGGGCAGCTAGGGAGGCAAAAAAATGGGGAACAGCTGCTTATGGGTATTGGGTTTCTCTTAAAGGAAGTGGAAATATTCTAAAATTCGAGTGTGATGATGATCGTACAATCCTCTGAGTATACTAAAAACCTTTTAATTCTACACTGTAAGCAGGTGAGTTTTATGGTATGTGAATTATATCTCAATAAAGCTCTTTAAAAAAGAAAAATATTAACAAATTAGGCCCATTCCTTCCTCAATTTTATGGTATTCAAACCAAAAAAAGTGAATTAAATAGGTTTATTTTGATATAGCTGGTATGGATGCCAGACTTCAGTTGGCAACTGTTTTAATGGGGACAACCTGCACTTTATTTCCTTAACACGTAGAGATTATAAATAAATAAACTGTTTGAACCTTGTAATTTTGATCTTATTTGCATGTCTGTATTTAAAATATGTATACTTAACTTTTTTCATTATTTATGTTTTCTCTTAAACTATAACAGTTCTTTTTTTTCTCTCTTTTTAGCCACAACAAGTTGTTCAGAAGAAGCCTGCTCAGGTGAGAGATGGTCATGATGACTATTTTCCTTCTAATTAATATGAAAAGTAAAGTGGAAAAAAAACCAAATTAAACCTTTAATTAATATTTTTCTAGTTTTGATGATATCAGCATTGCAATATTCTTGACAATTTGTTCTGTCCTTCCAAAAAAAATCAGAAATGGGAAATGCACAGTCAGAGATTGCCATTAAAAACCCTAAAAGATTAAAACCTTTGCTTAAGTGTACAAAGAAAATATTAAAGTTTAAAAATGAAAAGTTTATGCCAGTGCCTTGTATAGGAAACATACATGTAAAGTTACCAGGCGTCTCACCAGTTCTGAAACATCAGGTGGTGTCCTTCCCACCCAACCATCCGTATTTCATTGACTTGACGTGGGACTTATTAGCTGCAGAATATTTCATGATCCATGACTGGAAACATATCTGTTCATTGAATTATTTCATAACATTAGATGATTCTAAACCACCCCGTGGGAAGGCTGGGAAACTGGGAAATTAAGTGACACTGGTTTTGCAGATTGATGCACTCTTAGGCCTTGCTCCAGAGACTGAGCCGGGCTCTGCAGTCTTCAGGTACATCAGTATTAGGAATCCGCTTCCCTTCTCTTGTCCCGTATGACTGGAATTCCTTGTCCTAACTGTAATCTATGCATTGCAACATGAGAATCATATTTATTAAGGGAGTATAGCTTGAAGAAAGCAATACTGAAGGATAATTTAACACGATTGCCAAGTATGGGAGTTTTTATTAAAGCTTGCTCTCACCTTCCGGGTTTAAGGAGGAGGCCAGGAGATCTAGGTGTGTCATGCAGAACTGGCTGAAGTAAGTTATTAAGCAATGTCATGGATTACCAAATTCTTTGCAGATTTCTGTCATGTAATTTAAAATATCTCTGGGCTCTTTTCCCTAGAGATCCCCAAAAATGTACCTTGCACCCTGTTCTCTTAGGGCAGCGTTACCTTGCCTGGGAAAGATCACCCACACAATTTTAGGTGTGTACTGTTTTTTTTTTTAAGTGCTGCTTGGAAGAGAATTGAAGCTTCTAAACATGTGTGAGCATACAGGAAATATGTATCCAAATAATTACACATGTACTTGCAGTAGAATAAAAGCAGAGTTAGTGTGGAAAAAATCTTTCTCATGCTACTCCCATACCTAAAAGCTGAGAGTGGTAGGAGGCACTAAAAATAAATACCCAGCAGTTCGATGTTTATACACAATGCTAAACAAAATTAAATATAAACAAAAGTTTAATATTATAAGTAGGACAATCCAAATATATCGGGCCTCTCCCCCTTGAGTAAAAAAAAATCAAGAGAAAGTGGATTTATAACTGTGCCTTTGAGTCAAAGATATTAGAGTTCACTGTTGTGTGGTAGGCTGTGAAGGACAGGTTGGTGTTAACATCATGTGGTCTGTTTGCAACTTTGATTCAGTCTCTACTCTTGGTGTTGCAGGGAAGATGAGGCAAACGCACAGTCCATCTGAGAAATGCGTAATCTAAATCAGAAGTCCTTAGCATTGGCCGCGTGTTAGAATAACCTAGTGACTACACACACACAGAAGTCCCCCTTACCCGCAGGGTACATGACAGGATCCCCCAGTGGGCACCTGAAACTGCTGTGGTGTTGAACCCTGTATACACTTGTACTGTGCTTCCTCTTACACATGCGTGTCCGTAATAAAGTTTAATGTATCAGTTAGGCACAGTAAGAGATTAATAATGACAAATTAAATAACAATATATTATAATAAAAATTATGGGTATATGTTCTCGGTCGATCTCTGATAACCGTCTAATAGTCTAGGCGGCTGCTGAGTCGTTAAAGGGGATGTAGGACGTTCTGGACAAAGGGATGATTCAGGTCCTGGGCGGGTGGAGTGGGACAGCTCAAGATTTCCTCATGCTGCTCAGAACAGTGCACTATTTTAAATGTATTGTTTAGTTCTGAAATTTTCCATTTAACGTATTTAGGCCAAGGTCGGCTGTAGGTAACTGAAACCACAGAAAACAAAAGCACGGATGAGGGAAACTGTGTGTGTGTATGTGTGACCATATGTATTTAAATGGCTGTTAGAATACCACCATGTATATGCCATATACATTTATATATCACCATATATCTGGCATCTATGTCCCACATACATACCCACGTAGTGGCGTGTGGCACGTGCTGGAGCTATAGCCCTTGTGAACCGCGTGTAAGTGTCTCTTCCATATCCTACATTCAGCAATATCAAGTAGATAGCTTGAAATCAACTATGTTGGAAATATTTACACCATGGCAATTGACCAAATACTACAAATCAGGACTTTTTTTCCTGGAAAGCAGGTTGTTAAACATTTATCTACACGCTAATGGCCCTGCTCTTCCAGGATTCTGATTCTTTGGTCTGGAGGCTCCAGCATCAGTACTTTCATATGAACTCCCCAAGTGGTTCTTAAGGGCAGCCAGGAATGAAGGTACTTAGCAAACATGTGAGAAGAGGTTTGAAACACAGAATATCAATGTTTAAGAGATATATAGGGGATACGAAATGCCACTAAGGGGACGGTTCCTGGAAGAGTTTTGATTTTGCTGTTGTTGTTTAGCTGCAAAAGGGAAAATGGAGATAAATCAGAGGAAAGAAAGGAAACCTTACAGATGAGATGAATAACATGTTCAAAACTAGAGAGGCAGAAACAAATAAATCACAGGTGGAGACTGACTGCAGTTTGGGCAATAATATACCACGAAATAATATAAGTGAAATCAAAAATTGCTTCCCAAGGCAATCAGGAATATCAAAGGAGCCCCAGATGGATTGTGTTGGTCTTCAGTGATCAGTCTGGCCGTCTCACAGACCCTGCTCCAGATTTGCCCTTGAAAAGACTTCAGACTCAGAAACAGAAGAAAGAGCATGAATGAGCTCAGTGGGCTTCTTAATCTATACTGCCTAAGGACACAGCGATGAATTATATAAACACAGGGACTACATGGAAGTTCATGGGGGATAATGTAAATTTTACACTACATTCAAAAGAATCTCTTCCTTTTTCATCTGTTTCTTTCAAAATACCGTCCCAGTTGGCTTTCCCCTGTGGCAGTCTGGATTGCCTCAGGCTCATGTTCTTTCTTCATCAGCAGTACTTTGAGGGATTACATTTAGATCTTGTTTGGCGAAGATTTTAGCACAATTTAATGTTATATATCTAAAGAAAAGCACTCAGTGAGGTACACACAGACCTACGTGTTGCTTTCTAGCGCCATCACTGGTCAAATTAATGTCTCTGTACCCTATTTATCTACTTACGAAATGGGATAATACAGCACATCTTCCCTTACTCTCAAGAACATTTTGAGAGATTCATAATTATATAAATTCCAGGGAGTGTTGTTATGTTCTGACTTATTTTTGGATGCTAGGTTTTTCATTTCCAAAAATTCTAATTGGTTTAAAATTACCATCTGTTTTACCGCAAGTGTTTTTATTGCTTGTCTTTAAAATAAGGATGTTTAACTAAGGGGGAAATTTTATAGTAATTGCTACATCCTATCATTAGGACTAAAGCAGTCAGAATCACTTTCCCTCTAGGTCACATGTATCGAGAATTACAATGGCTCTATTGTGAAGTCTCATAAATCCATCAAATTCTGAAACCTCTGAACTTCAGGAATGCCACTTTTTTTTTTTTTTAAGATTTTATTTATTTATTTTTAGAGAGAGGGGAAGGGAGGGAGAAAGAAAGGGAGAGAAAGGCATCAATGTGTGGTTGCCTCTCGTGCGCCCCCTACTGGGGACCTGGCTCACAACCCAGGCATGTGCCCTGACTCGGAATTGAACTAGCAACCCTTTGGTTAGCAGGCCAGCTCTCAGTCCACTGAGCCACACCAGCCAGGGTGAGAATACCACTTCTTGAAAGTAGGATACAAAGTGACAAAATTCACTCTGAGAGATAAATTCAGGATTATGACAAATCTCAAAGGTTAGATACGCATTTGTGTTTGTGTACATAAGTGCATGTGTCTAAGAAGGAATAAAAGTTTAAGGGAGCCCCTACTGGGGTGGGGGTGCTTGGAGAACTCACCAGGTGCCACCAGCTGCAAACCTCCAGTGTGTCTAATAATCCTGGTGGGAAAGTTCTAGTCTCCTGTGAATCTAAAGGGGAAAGTTTTCAATATTCACATTAACTTTTTAAAAAATTCCAAAACTGGTGAAAACAAAACCTTACCACAGATCGCTACTGTATTTTTATTTAAAGTGATAAAATAAGCAATAAATTAAAGGTAGCTAATTTCCTGGTTTTCTAACAGTTTGCACCAGTTGAATTATCAGCCCCCTGGCTTGCAGTCTTAACTTGAGTAGGGAAATTGTGGTAGGTTTTGTTGTTGTCATTGTTGTTTTAATTCTAAAAACATCAGAAGAGTATCAAGTTATTATCATTGATTCGGGGAGCTTTGTCTCTTGAGTTTTTATTTTGATAAGAATACATTTCACTCCATCTCAGACTTATATCAAGATTTTGCTGGTTTATCAAATATTTTATTGTTTCTTGATTTTAAGCCGAGATTAGAAGCGAGTCCTTCTATATAATTCAGACTCTTTTTTTCTCACCAGAGCGCCCCCCCGCCCCCCGCCAAAGAGTAAAAACAGGTTTTCAAAATCCCAACAGTGATCCCGTCTTTCCACCCAGTTCCCTCATGATTGCACAGCCCTGGCCAGCCACCCCTGCAGCAGTGAAGACAGGTCTAAACCCAGTGCTTTTCAGATTTCCCAATGAGAGAATTGGCAAGTTTTCAGATTCTGCAAGGCTGGAAACAAAGCTATCTGTTTCAAAATAGAGTTTTTACCTGCGAGTGACACCTTCTGCGGGTAGTCCGTGTCAGGGTGTAGAAATCTCAGTGAGCCTTGGTTATCACAATCTTTTTTTCTCCCCTTAAAAAAAAAAGTTGAATGTTTTTACAGAGACTTCAAGGGCAGTTTTAAGGATGTTTATATTTCAGACAACCTAAACATTGTTTGGAGCAAAATGAGAGATTTCATTTTGGGACAAGCAAGTTGATGAATTGCAGTCAGCATCTTGTTCTCAAAGAAGGCATTTTTACTGGGGGCTTTTAGTCTAGACATACAAAGGAAGAAGGAGGAAGGAGAAAGAGAAGAGAGCATACTCACTCCGACACTCATCTTTTACATGGCACCTTGGCCAACGCAGCAAATAGTTCATAATAAATCAGACTAGCAAATAGTCAGTCTTCTGCTCACTCAGGGAGCCTAGTGATTTACACTGCCCAAGTCATAAAGAGAACTGATTTATTTTCCTACTTATGCTCGTTCAAGCTGGTAAAACATTTTGTGGGCCAGTAAATGTTTGGCACCAACTGGTAAAACATGAAGAATTATATCAAAGTCCGCCCGGAGTGGTACGGTTATGCTGTATAGGAAATACTTTTTGATTTCACCCCCTGACCTCTGACATTGGAAAGGTCAGGGGGAAGGGAGAAAGCAAAGTAGAAACCAATGTTTAACCCTTACAGTAAAGTAGCTCGAGGATATAACAGCGTAGGAGTAGGGCAGAGGAAACATATCAAAATGATTATAAACTGTAAACATATGAAGTAATTAGCTTAGCTAATAGTCGTAATAGAGGGATATTGGCAAGATGAATCTAGCTGTTTCTGGGCGAGGAATGTCTTGTAGAGGTGACATAAACTTCTAACAAGTGAAAGAACACTCAATTTAGGCAGTACATAAAACTGCAAAAGGAAAATTTACTGTTTCTGGACTTGACAGATCTCGTGTAGTTTTTAAAAGGATAATTGTTTTTAATGGTGTGATGATGTCTGGGGATTACACTAAAATTAAAATAGCAATGTCTGCCTGCCTCTTTCTTCTTTGCGTTCTGGTGTAAGTTGGACATAAAACAATTATTTATTAAATACGTAAACTTTCTTATTAGCCAAAATTGCTGACCCAAATTAATATGAATAAGAGTAACTGGCTTTAAAACCTGATCTAAGAAAATCCTTAATGTTTGAATACAAATATGTTGCTTTACCCAAGCTACTTCCTTTACGTTCAGGAAATGTTTGCTGGGTACTCAGAGACCCATTAAGTAATTATTTGTCGACTTAGTATTGTTATTGATATTTTCATAATCTTGCTCAAAAGTCCTAGGATAATGACAAATGATTAGTACAATAATGACTAAAATTCAGAAATGTCCTGTTCCCTGGCAACAAATGGAAGTTGGTCAAAGTTTTATACACACAGAAAACAAAGAGAAAAGGCTTCTCCTGGTCTGTTCATCAATAAGCACACCTGGAATATAACCATGAAACAACCTTCCCCATAACAACTTTTTACAACTACTTTGCACAAAAACAAGGATATTCCCTGACAACTTTAGACATGCTGAAATAAATTGCCTTCTTCCGAGTGCTTCCTTCATGCAAAAGTCTGTTGGCTACACCTTTCGTTATCTTGTAGACATGAGGCTCCTTCAGCAAGAATTGGAGCCGGCATGGAAAGTTGACGGAGCTCAGGCTCCTCAGAAATCATGGCTTTCGGGATCCTGAAACTTGCAGTTTGTTGGGATGTACAATGATTTCCCTACCTGGAAAATGTGATTCCCTTCTGGAGATACTTTTTACGTAGCCCTTCATTCCAGGAAGGGACTCGGTAGTATTGGAGGGGTGCGTGTTCCCTGCGATTGCCGTGTTTTCAGTGATGGAATCAGACAGAGGGCAAAAGGAGACAAACAGAAGTGCAGTTTTGAAACCTAAGATGTCTTACCTGGGTTTGTGTCTGTGTGTGTGTGTGTTTTGAGGCATTGTTTAATAGTTTGCTTTTTTCTTTCTCAAAAAATCTATCAATCACAGGTAAAGAAATAGATACACATGCATAACTGTGATTAATAATTGCAGTTCCACACTATAGTCTTATAAGATGTTTTACTTTTTTTTTTCAAAGTTTTCCATGTGGTTGTACATTTTTTTTGTCACGCCTGCCGGGCAGATAGATGGGTGTTATCCTTCCCAGTCTGACACAGTGGGAATAAGACACGAGTTAGACAGGCCATTAATTTAACGGTGGGTGCTCTGGTCAGTGACATCTGGGGTCAACCATCTTTACTTCACGCAACCCCCAGTGAGACCCCTCACTGACTTGATTAAGGTGATGGTAACACACGCAAGATAGTCCTGCTATGTGTATATTTTTACATACATAAAGCTAAAATAAAGAAGAGATAGGGTTCAAATGCCATAAACATCCAACTCTTTTATGTCTCCTTTTGAAAAGCGTATTTGCCTTCTTGCATTTCCACCAGAACCCCCTGCACTTGCCAGAGTCCGTGGTTTATATATGTTCCATTTAATACGTTTCTTAAAAACCTGATATAAAGTTTTCCTAGTTGGAGGAAGTAATCACTTTCCATTAAGTTAAACAGTCCCAATCCATTTGAAGTTAAAATCTCTGACAGAGAAATAGAAAAACTCAGCTCTGTGGTCTTGCGGGTCACTTAGCTGCAGACGGAGCGGCGGTTGGATTTTGGTCATTGCTGCCAACCAGGAGAGCCCATTATTTCTGTTCTGGATGGGACTGGCTCGGAATAGTCATGAATGTGAAAACCTTTTAAATGTGCCACTCCAAGTCCTTAGGAAGTTAAACACATTAAGATGACAAAAGGAGAATGTCATAAAACCGTAACTACTCTTTTTAGATTACCAGATATTTTTAGGTTTCTTGGCAAGATAACTTAAATTATAAATGTATTTTTAGCCTGCAACATTTATGGTAAGAGTTGCAGACTCCTTTGCAATCAAGGGGAGAAAAGAAGGACGTATTAAAGCCAGCATGGACTCCTTACTGCACACAAAGAGGAGCATTATGGTGACGCAACTCCTCAGGTTTGCAGGGAGAGCGTTTCCATTTCTTGGTCTCTAGAATTCACTGACCTTTCTTCTACTGCAAACCTGCTGGTTAGTCTGCATCTAAAAATTAAACCCAGAGCTTCACCTCTTGCATTAAATACTGAACTTTCCTCCAGCACACACCTTTACCCATGTCTCTATGGTAAGATCTAGAATTCAACTAGACATGTTAAAATCTCATCAAGCATTAAGGCATATGATTGGATAACAAACTGTCTTCCTCTTTTGGAATCAGTTACTGGACGTGTACCCAAAGGTGTATGCCCCGTGCATTCTGCTGAACCAAATTAAATAATGGAGATATGTGCACACCATATTTCTCGGTCGCAATGGGGTTTTTTCCAAGCAACCAAAGCCATAAAAGAGTTACACTTATTAAATTCCTTTATATTTCATTCATTTTTTTTTCAAAATGAGTGCAGTTTTCCAATAGTCATAATAAAAATATGGTTCTTCAACTCTGCCCAGTTTCCCTTCCCTCTCATCAGTTTTCTGCCAAAGAAATTCCCATGTTTCGCCCCAGCTGGTGCAGCCGCAGCTGTCTTTGTAAAGTAAGTGCGTGAATGGCTGGGAGCTGTGCAGTGTTTAGAAGCCTTAGTAGCTGGTGCTCATAAAAATGTCACCATACACTTCCACTTTGAAAAGTCCTTTTATCCTACATTCCCGAAGCCCCATTTCAAGACTAAGTCTTCTTGACCAGACTGCTGCTGTTCGGCCTTCCCACCTGGATGACTAGCCCCTAACGAAATGTGTATAATGATTGGCTACAATATTTCAATCTCCTTATTGCCTCAGAGCTGCTCTTGGGGGTCTACACAAGCCCAAAGGGCCTTTGGCTGCATGTGCAAATGTGAAGCAATTTAAATAAACATCTGAAGGTGCAAGCTGGTATCTGCAATAACTGACAGTGTCCTCTCAGTTAATGGACAGGATTGAATCTGAGGGGTCCCTAATAACTACTCTGCTATGGAAACCTGATTCTCTGGGGACCCCAGAGCCAGCTCCTTCTTCCCCACATCACCAGTTTCTGTCCACTCTCGGCGCCACAGAAGAGCCTTCTGTGAAGTCTGGCCAGCCAGGACAGGGGGCCGCTGAGGCTGGGTTTCCAACTTCATTCCTAACAGGAAGGAATTTTCTTCTCATCTCATGCACACTTTCGTCACAGCAACCGAGTCCCTGTTAAGGTGAGGTTTTCAGGAGTGAGAAGTGCCACATGCCCTGCCAACATCATTGGCTTGGCAGCCATGCTGTCCTTTGCAGGGTGGCCAGTCAGGGCTATGCAAAGAAGAGGCAGCTCTCCACTAACTAGACTTTTGAGAAAACCATTGTTTTGAGCATGTGAGAGCCACATGCCTCCGAAAGTCTAATGGAGTGTGAGCTCCTGCCCTCTGAGGTTCTGGTTACATACCAGTGCTATAACTAACAGCTACCAATAGAAGAATCCCAAGGTCAGTGGGAAGATACCTTAATAAAACAACTATCAGTGTTGTGTTAAGAACTGCTAAGGAAACAATATGAGGGCACACCCTTTTTAACTGAGTTGTGTCTAAGGGAGTTGAATAAACCACTTACATATCAGGAGCTTCAAGAGTGCAGATCAAGCAAAGTTGCTGGGAATGTTTGGGACAGTTGATCACATTCCACCCACTACAAAGGTCTCTGGAAGTTCATGGCCTGAGAATTCTGTTTCCTTCCGGGCTCGGAAGTACTTTGGTTTCCAGATAGTATAGAAAAATTGAGCAGTTAGAAATGGAATGACTACAGCTAGATCCAGGAGGGTTTCCAGCTTGACTGAGTTCTATTAATTTGTTAGCCATGAGAAGGAGGAATAAAACATACCTGCCAGCTCTTAGGCTATGACCTGTTTCACACCTCATGTCATCGTGAGAAATGAGTCATCTGGGGACAGATGAAGAGTGTATCTGCCAGACAGCTTAGTGACTTTCTGGAATTTAAATATTAAGTGAAAAGAGAAGGTCATAGGGCAGCTGAACCTTGGCTTGTCTCCCTTTCGTCTGCTCATGGCTTTGATCACGCAACATCCTCCTTTGTGGCCAGGACTCCACAGAGAATCTCAGGGTCATGGCCTGTTGTCTATCAAGAGGTATAAACCCGCTGCTTAAATATGCAAAGCCCGAAGTTCGGGGTTTGGGAGTAAAGGGGAGGTAGCTTCATACGTTCCACATTTCCCACATAACCCGAAGCAGACTAAACAAAACTGGTGTGAAATCTCATGACTTGATGCTGCCGTGGTTATATTTTTTAAGCTGTGATCCATTCATTTGTAGGTGTGTTTATTCCCAGGATTTACAGCTCTCTCCGTCTTTGGGGGCAGAATGTTTGAAACCTTTTGCCAAGGGTCTGCAGTAATCAGTGGCCTGTGATTCAAGCCCAGGATAGAGTTTGTGAGTGTGTGTAGGGGTGTGAGTGTGTATGTGTGTGTGTGCATTCGTGTGAATGCCCGGTCAGGTGAGGCTCTTTTCCCTCCCGTTTGCTGCTTTTACGCCAAAGCGTCACACATGGTAGCATTTAGGAGCTCCTTCACAGCTGAAGTGTTTCAAACACTAATGAATGGAAGTTTGGTCATATAATGCAGACAAGCTTTAAGGCATGCGTTACTGAATGGTGTACTGTAGTGACCTGGGAAAGGAAGAGAGGTATAAATTGTGTCAGTTAGCCACCCAGACAAAATGAAGCCGTGTGGAAAATCAAATCTATTAAAGTAGGAAGACTGTTATAAGCTGTTTTAAGCTTGGCCATTCTTAAAGGGGCTCAGTTTGCTGCCGGGGTAAATGTTTACCTCTTCTCCCAGATCTTTTTCACGTGCCGTCCTATGAGACAATGTGCAGCGTTTGATAAAAATCATCCTCTCAATAGCGACGCTTTTATCAGAAATGTTTATTGTCTCCGCTTTACCACCCATGTCCTGAAAGGTACTGCACGTTTGTAAAATAAGCAAAAGGAAGGAGAACTGGGCGGCTCAAGCCAGCTCGCAGAAACGCCAATACATTTCAGAACCACAAGGAATCAGAAAAAGGAAAAAAGAAGGAGGAATTAGATGTATATGAAGAGGAGGCCCTGCAAAAACACACATACTAGATTTTCTCTGCTTGGCCAGCGCAGCATTAAATTGGGTCGATGTGGATTTAGCATTGAGATTGAGCAGTGATGCCAAACTTTGGTCACTTGTCTTAAAATGCGCTTCAATACGTATAAGACCAAGGAAGCCAATTTCGAAAGGAAGTTCGCAGTCAGCTCTTGCAGCCTGCGATCGGGCTCCCTTCTGCCCCCATGCTGCCACTGAAGGTGGCAGTAGTTCCATGGTCACACACAGGTCCTGGTGCCCATCTGGCTCGGCCCAAATCTTCACCCTACTCCCGCTGTCACCTGGGGTATATGACTTGCTGTGCCTTGATTTTCTCACCAGTAAAATGGGAATAATAGCAGATAGTCCCTAAAAGCATCCAGGAGTTGCCATAAAAGTATCAGCTATTGTTACCAATATCTAGAGGACACGTTTATTTACGCCTTAAGCATCTCCTGAGCTTTGTTTTTCTTACTTGTACGACAGTTTTTAAAACTGATGAGTGGCATGCTGTCTGGGGAAGGAAAAAAAAAGCGCCCATTTATTTTTCTACTCTTAATTGGTGAGTAAGCTTGCATTGGCCTGACGTTCTCTGGTCTGCAAACAATTGAATTCGCTCACCTGCCGCCATGCTGTCAAGCCTTAAGTCAACAGTGGCTGATGACTGCTCTGAGAAAAAAATGCCTTGATTCCTCCATTACAGTGTCAGAAGCCCTGGGAGCCAGGGGCTTGCCCACCACCCGGGTCCTCTTTTGAAGCAAGTATGATGCGCCACGGAAGCAGGTCACTCGGAACTGTTTGTAAGAACAGCCCACACAGTGTGATGCTTGTGCCCTTTCTGTGTTCCAGGAGGAGACTGAAGAGACATCCTCACAAGAGTCTGCGGAAGAGGATTAGAGGGCGCCAACGTTTGATTTCTACCTCAGCAGCAGTTCGATCTTTTGAAGGGAGAAGACACTGCAGTGACCACTTACTCTCTATTGCCATGGTCTTTCCACTTTCATCGGGGGCGGGGCGGGCGGGGCGGGGGAGGGGTGGGGGTCGGGGAGAAATCACATAACCTTAAAAAGGACTATATTAATCACCTTCTTTGTAATCCCTTCACAGTCCCAGGTTTAGTGAAAAACTGCTGTAAACACAGGGGACACAATTTAACAATGCAACTTTTAATTACTGTTTTCTTTTTTCTTAACCTACTAATAGTTTGTTGATCTGATAAGCAAGAGTGGGTGGGTGAGAAAAACTCTGAATCAGGTTTAGTCAATCACTGCACTGCACACAGACCAGAGACGTGTCACACTCGTGACGTTGGGCATTCACGTAGGAAAGGCGCGGTGTGTCACGCTGTCCGCCTCCAGCGCCACCCAGCCCACTCGCCGTAGGCAAGCTTCTGTTTAGAACACCAAAGATAGGAATAGATACTGTTTCTCTCTTTTTCGTATAATCTTGTAGACACTTACTTGATGATTTTTTAACTTTTATTTCTAAATGAGACGAAATGCTGATGTATCCTTTCATTCAGCTCACGGACCAGAAAAGGTTATGCTCGTTTTTTAAAAAGGGAAGTAAGCAAACAAGTGTCAGCAACTCCTATATTTATGGATAGCATACATATCTGTAGGAGGAATACATTTACTTGCCACACTCGTTTTCAGGAAAAACAATCATCCGGGTGGAATCTACTTCCTACAGAGTCAAGTGCCATTTAGCAATAAATTGTACTTGTCAGCCTCAAAGCATTTAAGGAACCTGGACAAGTAAAACCATCCTCTTTGTAATTTAATGAAAAGGTACAAGAATAATGCATGATGAACTCACCTGATTTATGAGGTAGGAGGAGCGAAATCTAAATTTCTTTTGCTATAGTTATTGCTACAATTTAAAAAACAAACACAAAAAAAGCAGTCTTTCTCTCTCTCTCTCTCTCTGTCTCTCTCTCTCCCTCCCTCTCTCCATTGTGTATCAGTTTCCGTGAAAGACCTAAATACCACTTACCTCAAATTAAGCTTATGTGTTACTTCAAGTAATACGTTTTGACATAGGACGGTTGACTGAGGCGCTTTACTTTGGCTTCCGTTCACCGTCTCTTCATTCAAACTGCACTTTTAGCCAGAGATGCAATATATCCCCACTACTCAATACTACCTCTGAATGTCACCGTTAATTTACAGTCTAGTACTTTTTACATGCTGCTATACCCAAGCAATGCAAGAAAAAACCTGAATGGGTAGGTGACGCCAGCGCGGTTCTCTTTGTACACGTAAACTACCGTTAAAGAAGCAGGCTCCCTACTACGTGTCAGCACGGCCATGTATTTTTCTACGGTTGTTTGTAATTAAAATTTTACAAATACTTGTTTCAGCTCCTCCGCTAGATTTCTCCATTAAGTTGAATAGTTTTTTAACCAAGTCGCTCCTAGGTTCTTAAGGACCTTTTTCCTCAATCACACTACACGTCACACAAAATTTGACTGTCATGTTTAAACATGACCCTCCAAGTTTGTACCTCAAATGAATTGTTTAAGGAAATGAACTGATTGACTTGCAAAGACCTACCTCCAGACTTCAAAAGGAATAAACTTGTTACTTGCAGCCTTCAATTTCGTCAGCGTTTGACCTGGTTCAAACGGCAGCTACCCCTAGTCAAAACTATTTTTGTAAAAGACGTTCACTAGAAAGGAACACATTTTTTACATACTTTTGCAGATAAGTAAATAAAATAAAGCCAACCTTCAAAGAAACTTGAAGCTTTGCAGGTGAGGTGCAACAAGCTCGGCTTTTGCGATGCAATCAGAAATATGTGTTTTTAAGATTAGTTGAATATGAGAAAATGCTTGACAAAGATTTTCATGTATTTTACACAAATGTGATTTTTGTAATATGTCTCAACTAGATTTATTTTAAGCGCTTCTTACGTAGAGTTTTTATTCTTTTCTCTGCTAGTGAGTGTGCTGACTTTTTAACATGGTATTATCAACTGGGCCAGGAGGTAGTTTCTCACGAGGGCATGTGTCAGTGTGGCTTCCCGTTCTGACGCCAAACGGAACTCAAAACCGTCTCTCTTCCAGCCGCTTCAGGGAGGTAGCTTCCAGGACCACATACCTCTCTCAGCCTGGCAGATGGCTCACTGTTATGAATCACCAAAGGAGCTGTGGAGAGAATTAAAACTCAACATCACTGTTAACTGTGCGTTAAATAAGCAAATAAACAGTGGCTCATAAAAAGAAAAGTCCCCATCCATATCTTTGGTGGGGCCTTTTTGAAACCTCATTGGCCAGCTCATAAAACTGACGCGGTTACTCGTGTTGGCCAAACTAGGAAACCGAGCAATTTCCATCTCTGATGAAGTTACTGTTTTATTTCTTCTACGTTGTACAATCAAAACACACTACTACCTCTTAAGCCCCAGTATACCTCATTTTTCATACTGAAAAAAAAAAAAGCTTGTGGCCAATGGAACAGTAAGAACATCATAAAATTTTTATATATATAGTTTATTTTTGTGGGAGATAAATTTTATAGGACTGTTCTTTGCTGTTGTTGGTCTCAGCTAAGTAAGACTGGACATTTAACTTTTCTACCATTTCTGCATGTTTGCAGGAGAAAATTATCAAGACGTTTAACTGCAGTTGACTTTCTCCCTGTTCCTTTGAGTGTCTTCTAACTATTCTTTGTTCTTCATGTAGAGTTGCTGTCTATGATTGTACTTTGAATCGCTTGCTTGTTGAAAATATTTCTCAGTGGATTATCACTGTCTGTTCTGCACAATAAACATAACAGCCTCTGTGACCCCCATGTGTTTTGAGTCCTACTGTTTTTCATAACTCCATTAAATAAAGTTTGGGCAGAGCAGGCCAAGGAGAGAGACATCCCATTCACAAGTCATTGTGTTGCCCCTGCTGCGTGTCGTGTGTTCACACTTGTGCACAACACTGATGCAAAGTTTCGAAGTACCGTACTTCTTAAATCAACTGCCCTGAATCACCTTTCATGGTCTGACGTTTCATTCTACAAAAACGACCTTAGAGGAAATATAAAGGAAGAATAGCCTGTAGTTTAAAGCTAGAGAACTTCTGTTTGAAGCTGGCATCAACAAAGTTTTTAAGGGGAGTAACGGATATACTGGTTATCTTTCAAGTAACATTTGTAGAGAGATCCAAAAGTTTGGAGAAAAGAATAAGAAATGAAAGATACTACTGAACAGGAGTCTTTCATTTTTTAAAAGTGTTTATTTTTTAGAGAAAGGAAAGGGAGAGAAACATCAATGTGAGATTGGTCAGTTACTTCTCACACACACCCCGACCGGGACCAAACCCACAACCCAGGCATGCGCCCCAACCAGGAATCAAACCCGTGACCTTTGGTGTTGCAGGGTGATGCACAGCTAACTGAGCCACACTGGCCAGAGCGGGAGTCTTTCACTTTGTGAACACCATAAGCAGAGTGGGAATTATTCCACCAAGTTCAAAATCATTTTTATACCTCAAGCGTTGATGATGGATGAATAAACCAGGATTCTTAAAAAACTAAAATTTTCTGGTTTGTGCTACAACCATGGTCACTGACACTTTTTCTTCATCCAGCTTCTTAGGAAGGACTTTCCCATATTAAAACATGTCCTGTCGGAATTATTGTCAAGTTTTGCTCCACTCCTTCCTTCATTTATTTTCGCAGCCAATATTTTGTGAGTGCCTACTTTGTGCTGAGCCCCACTCCAAGAGATTGACTTCTTGGAGAAAATTATGCAAGTATGGAAATAAATGTAGCATGTAGAAAGAACCAACTATATTGTTTAGGCAACAAGTTTCAAGAATTCAAAGGCAGGAAAGCCATTTCCTGCCGGGGCGGATCAGCTCAGCCTACTGAGAGGGAGACAGGCCAAAGGTATTTAATATAACCCATATTTAGTCTCTTCATTTTTATTAATATAGAAAAGCATATAAGAAGAAATTACTTCCTGAAAATGAAAATAAACCAAGAGGGAATCTTTGGCTTGAAAAAGAAAGAATAAAAAAGGATTTTTTATGTCCAGAATAGGATAAGTCGATGAATAGGATAAAATTTTTTACCGTATTTTGGAGTCGATACTCACTAAACTATTTCTGAATTAGGTTTTCTTTTTTTTTAGAAAAATAAAACTATCGCTTTTACTCAAACAAGCAGTACACTTATAAAAGTTACTATATGAAGAAATCTCTTTTTTTAAAAGGTTTTATTTATTTTTAGAGAGGAAGAGAAACATTCGTGTGTGAAAGAAACATCAATCTGCTGCCTCTTGCACGCCCTGAACCCGGGACCTGGCCCGCAACCCGGGCATGTGCCCTGACCAGGAATCCAGCCAGCAACCTTTTGGATTGCGGGATGATGCCCAGCCCACTGAGCCCCACCAGTCAGTGCTATAAAGAAATCTTTTAAGTTTAAACCTAAGTTCAAAATAACAGAGAGGCTTCTAGTATGTACTGGATATTGTCTGCGGCAATAAAAGTCCGTAAGACTTCATCCCTGCCCACAAACAGTCAAAACTGCACAGCAAGGAGCTGGACCCCAGGGAGAGCTGTGTAAATAGAACCTTACTGAGCTACCCTGAAGGTGGTCGAAGGCGTCCCACACTCTGCCAATCCAAGGGACGAACTGCAGGCCCTCCCACCAAAGGGCTTTAGCGTCACCATCACAGAGGGGTCCGGGGTCTGCGTGGACAATGAGTCTCAGCCTCCGTAGCATTTTATATGAGGAGATTGCTTTTCAATAGGACTAGTGGTACTCGAGTGAATTCAGGAATGCTGAGTGGTTTAGGAGCATGGGCAGTAATAAAAACAGAACTAAAGAATAACATTCCAGTCCGTGAGATGCGATGCGAACTCAGACTACGGATTAGTGGATGAAACCAGGAAAGTGAAACAATGAAGCAGAAGGGTTGACAAGAGGGCAGAATGAATGTGCTTCTTACCACGTTTCATTTACATACGACGACTATTCAGTGAACAAGAGTAATTCATAAAGTTAGGGAAGGTCGTACAGGAGCAGTTACTGTTCCAGTCCAGGGACACTGGAGAAGACCCGTTGTGTCATTGGGTGCAAACGGTGCAGACTCTGAAACGAGACAGCCTGGGTTTGAGCCCTGGCTCTGCCACTAACTAGCTGGGGGACCTTGGGCAAGTCACATCATCGTTCGGAGATCAATTTTTACATGGAAATACTAGAAGCATCTACCTAAAAGTGTTTTTGTGAGGATTAAATATGTCAGTATGTGCGAAATTCTTAAAAGCACTTGGTGAATACAAGGTGCTGTGTAGGGTTAGCTGTTATTTCTGTTATCCTGCCTTTGGCTGCAGGTGAGCTTAAAACTAATTATTTTTCCTCTGATTTCTCTCATTATTTGATCTTTGCCACACAGGGATACCCACAGATATTGGTCAGAAGGTCAGAGGGTTTCAAACACCATTTTGGTTATATATTCCATGCATGAAAATCATTAATACAGAGTCTGACACAAATAACAGCCCATTTTTATTACAAAATCATAAGCATGTGATTCTATAACAAAAATATCACACTCAAGTGCACCATATGACGTTTTAGGTGAGATGTTCAAATGAAAACTATAAATTATTACACCCATATTATTACCCCACCAACCACACTCAAGCAGGCCTTACTTCTGGGCCCTGTCTGTGCATAGGCTTCCTTTTCACATATGGCTTGCATTGTTTGAGCTCAGTGGTTACTAAAGGAAGTTGCCCCTGAAAAATCAGCAAAATGCAATCACCTTTATTACAGTGACAGTCATAGGGGGTCTCTGATGTCCCCCAGCTTTATTTGCTTGTGGGGTTGCTCACTTTCCAGCATTCAGTCCAGCTCTCACCCTGGTTGCTCCAGTCTCATCCTAACTTTTGCCTTGGTTGAAAGTATCACAGTGTCGGAATACAGGGCCTTTTGGTGGTCTTCCCCTCCTGGCTCAGCGCCCAGCTCCTGGTATTCCTTCAGATTCCAGCCTCCCCCTATAGCCTGCCCACCTAATGGAGCTAAACTAAATGCACTTCTGCAGCCAGCCTTTACACCTCATCTCGTTAGCATTCTGTAGGCTGCGTAGTTGTCCTCTCCTGCCCAGGCTTTGTCCCCTGAATTCTATATCCCCTGAGGTTTCCTTAAGTAACATAATGATGCTATTCTTCCTGGACAAAGGATAATGGACCACTTAGTAGAATACTAGAGGAGAAAAGGAGAGTAAACAAGCAGACAGATTTCTTGTGCCTTGGATTTTCCCTGGTTACGGATCAGAACTGGGGTGGGAAGAAGGAGCTGCACACCTCTCTCCACTTGCACTGCCAGGCCCTTAACCAGGCTGGCAGCGCTTTCATTGGAGATGAAAGACCATATGAGCCAGGGATTTTTTCAACCATAAGGGACATACATCCAGTTTGAAATGGCTTATTCAAAAGAGAAAGGAGGAGGAAGAGGAGGGAGGGGGAGAAGAGGAAAGGGAAGGGAGGAAGGAAGGAAGGAAGGAAGGAAGGAAGGAAGGAAGGAAGGAAGGAAGGAAGGAAGGAAGGAAAATGTATTAGTTGATATAGCTGAGAAGTCCAGGATACTGGATCTTCAATCATGGTTTGATACAGGGACCCAAAGCATATGGCCGGGAGTCTGACTTTGTATAGTTCTCAGTTAAGCTTTTCTCTTTCTTGGGTTCACAGTACCCCTCTAGTGGTGACAAGGTAGCTGCTTGAAGTCCCAGACACATATCTTCTTGGCCTCATAGCCTCTGCAGAAAGATACATTTTTTCCTAATATTTACAACAAAATATTTGGGTTAAATGTTGTTGGGTCCCCCTGGATCATAGCCCATTCATTCTACCAGTGATTCTGCCCAAGGGAAAAATAGCACTGGCCAGATGTAGGTTGCATATCTATCCCCAGAGCCGATCAGGGATGCAGGGCCTCTGTAAGTATGTCTGTGGGCAGGGAAGGACCAGCTCCATGTGAAACATTAAATGGGTGATGTTCCAATGAAACCTCCAAGTGCTCTTGCAGACGGGAAAATGGGCACAGAAGAGGGGGAAACATCACTGTGTTACAGTGGTACAACCAATAAGATCCCTGAAGACCCAGGAAGTGAGGTGAGATCCACGGGGGCAGGGCTGAAGAGTCGCCTACTTCATCAACATGAATAAAACGCAGATGCCCTGAGAGCTGCCAGTCTGGCAGTGGATGTTGCAGGGGCGAAAAAGAAACCTTGTTTTAAGGCTCTGAGATGTAGCTGTTTCTTACCGCGGCACAATTTAGCCTATGCGGACGGGAGCAAACTGATAATTCTTGTTGCATCTTCATATTTTGCTTACAAAGCACTTTCACAAATGTCATTTCTTTTCATCTTCAGTACTGTGCTAGGTAATACAGCAGGTATTATTTTTATCATGTTTACCTCACCGGTGAGTTAACTGAGGCTCAGAAAGTAGAAGTGACTGGCTTGAGGACACAGAGCTACAGCCGTACTGTAATCTCAGGTCCCAACTCTAGTCTCATACTCTTACCTTTAGGCTAATGAGCATCCGTAGAACATCCTATGCAGTTGCTGCTCAGTATAAGCCTTCTCTTGGGTGCACATCCCTAACACATTTAATTCTAGCTTCCCAGGTCCCAATTCGATTTTGCAAAGCTGGCTTTTCATGGGACAGCAGTAATAACAGCACACTCAGCCTGGGGCTTCATCTCCCATCAGTTGGAACGCTTCCGCTGCATTGCAGAGCATCTTAACCTGGCTGTTCGTCCATTTATCAATCCAAGAACATATTTCAAAAGAATATGAGCCCAAACAGGTTTAAGGGATTTTCAAAACTGCAGCAAACAAGCTGGTTCTAGGACCCAGAACATTTTGTGGGGCCACCAGAGTTTAAAGTCCCATTTCTTTAGTCACCAAATCTGTAGGCTCAGCAAAGCTCCCCATGGCCTCATACTCTTAAATCAAGCCCTCGGCAGGCTGATATATGGTTTTTATTTATTACAATGGGATACCCTTAGCCATAAAACAATTATGTTTAGCCTAATCCTCAGCTGACTTAATACTGTCATGGAAAATAAAACCTACAATTCAACCAGCTAATGAAAATGTGAAACTTCCACAAATCCACAGGTCGATCGTAATTCCTGGCCAACTATTGCAGAAGTCATTCTTATAAAAGTAGGAAATGCAAATACCTCTTGAATGCAGCTGCTTTCTCTTCATCTTCATTGTCCCTACTATACAATCCAAGCCACTATCGCCTCCTGAATGCTCTGCCTGTGTAGTCTCGCCCGCTTCGATTCTTTCTCTACCCGCCGCTAGTGTGGTCTCTCCAAAGAAAACAAATCTGATGACAAATGGCATGCTCTCAGATCAAAATCAAAATCTCTTTTCCCTGGCTGGATGGCTCAGCTGGTTGGACCATCATTTCATACACCAAAAGGTTGCAGGTTCATTCCCCATCAGGGCGCGTACATAGGTGGAGGGTTTGATCCATCAGGGCATGTCCAGGAGGCAACTGATTAATGCCTCTGTCTCTGTCCCTGTCTCTCTCTCTCTTCCTTAAAATCTCTCCTCTCTTCTCTCTAAAATCAATACACATATCCTCAGGTGAGGATTAATTTAAAAAAATTTTTTTAATCAGAATCTCTTCTATGGCCCAAATAGCATTGCATCATCTGGCCCCTGCTCCCTTCTCTAGCCTGACTCTGACCGGCTTCCTCTCTGCACCCTCTGGCCACACTGGCCCTCCCTCCTGGGAGAGCTTGGAGTACCCCCTTCACTGATCTGTCACATTGAGCACTTCCCCCCCAAGCCCTAGCATCCTCTGCCTGGAATTCTTTCCCTTCTTTGGGCCCCTCTTCCACCTAGCAAATCTTGTTCTTCAATTTTCTGCTTTCTAGGATAACTTCTCTACCTTTCTCCCTTGCCGAATCCTCACCTCCATATAGTCAGATCCTCTAGCGCACATTCTTTTGTAACACTCCGGACTTACTCCTGGTACCAATTACTGCAACTCTCCTTAGTCTTTGTGGAGTGTGTATCCCCCTAGTGATCGTGACCATAGATCTGTCTTGCCATCTTTGTGTCCCTAGCACCTGTCACAGCAGCTGGCCACATGCACCCCTCTAAAAATGTTTGTATGAATGAATGAAGTGTGCCACGTCTCCACTGGGCGGAGCAGGTAGATTTTTTTCTAGCAGCCTCTCTCATGGCCTTTCCTCAGATTTCCCATCCTCTGATAGGTCACTGGTCCACTGACCTTCAGTAAGGCTTCACTTCCCCCGAATACGCACGGCTCTGCACTTCAAACTGCTCCCTGCTGCCTCCCCATCACTTCCTAGACACATCCAACATAATCTCTCGTACCCCATTTCTGTAGGTTCAACTTCTGCCAGCATGTTCCTTTTCAAAAAAATCTGATAAACAAATGAATTAACAACAGATGCTATACAGACAGACACCTAACACAGTGTTTCAGACATAGTATACTCTGGAAGTGTACAGTGGTTGCTTTAACTACTCAGCATTTTTTTTACCACCTTCTGGTAACAGTGCTCCATTTTATTGTTTGTTTGTTTGTTTGTTTGTTTGTTTGGAAATCCCTCTCCTTCACTCTCAGCTCGTGAGACTCAGCTGGCTCTGCTATCCACTCCCTGGTGGCAAGGGAGGGCATGTGACTTAAGCCAGGTCAGTTGATTTAACTCAATCCTCTGACTGGTTCAAGCACAGGCGCATTACCTAAGGCAACTCCATGAGCTACTAGGAAGGTGACCCTTTCCCACTCGGGTAGAATGAAAACTAGTGGGATACATACCTGTAGCTTCTGAGGGGAGGTCAGTGAGGAAGGCATGTTGCCATAGCATGGGATGAGCACGCCTGAGAATGAAGCCCGCACAGGAGAAAGGAGAGGCAAAGACTTGCAGAAAGAGCAAGTACTGAAGTCATTATTTGAGCCACTGGATTCTATTGTGCCTGGAGGCTTAATAAAGCTTCTTCTTCCCTTCGTGTTCCACAGTAGGGCTTTTCTCACTTTCTCCCAGAAGAATCCTGCTGAAGCCACCAATTAAAGAATGAATCAATGAATGAACGTAGTGAAAGGCAGCAGAATTAACCTTCAGAAGGCCTTGACTGTTGTTTGGTTCTGCAACTTTCGGAGTGTGACAAATCTTGGACAGGGCTCAATTTCCTTATCTACAAACTGAGGATAGTGGTTCAATTAGATGTTTAATATTCCTTCTAGGTTTAAACTTCTAGGATTCCATGATACTAAGATGTCCACAAAGGAATTAGCTCCAAATGGTGAAAATTAGGGTAAGATCCTGTAAAGAAAACAGAACTGGATGGGGGAACCCTCCCTGGCTCTTTTGTATTTCACGGGTGCACTGATTCTTATTGTATTTCCACCCTAGAGAAATAGGAAACTACCTGGACTGATAATAGAACCAAATGGAGTTTGAAACCAACAATAGCAAAATTGTAACCCCGTAAGTCAGCAGTGTAATCCCTGAAAGAGCTTGTCTATTTCATAATCTCTTTATATATGAGGTCTGTCCAGAAAACGCGCAGCCATTGTTAATATAATGAGAATGGTTTGCGTGACATTGATGTAACCGGGCAGCCAAGGAGAGTGGACTGGAATGCGCATGTGTGAACGATGATGTCTTCACTGTACTAGTCAGCGGGGGCAGTGGATGCTGCTGAGTGAGCGTGTGTGCTGTCAGGGACGATGCAATGAGTGCAGCAGAAATAAAAATGTGGCACAAACACTTCAAAGATGGTAGAGAATCTGCTGAAAGTGATCCACGTTCTGGAAGGCCCACAGAATTTTTTTGGCAAAACATCAAATCACCCAGGTGACTCAGTCCCCTCTACAGCCCAGACTTGGTGCCCTGCGACTTCTGGCTTTTCCCAAAACTAAAATCACCTTTGAAAGGGAAGAGATTTCAGACCATTGATGAGATTCAGAAAAATACAATGGAGCAGCTGATGGCAATTCCAACAAAGAATTTTGCAGGGTGTTTTGAACAGCGGAAGAGATGCTGGGCGAGCTGTGTGAGGCCCTAAGGAGCCTTCTTTGAAGGGGACTGAGGTGTCATTGTCCTATGTACAGTGTTTCTTGTGTCTTGTATCTTCTTCAATAAATGTCTCTCTTTTTCATATTACACGGTTAGACACTTTCCGGACAGACCTCATATGTGTGTATATATTAAATATATATAGCAGATGTCTTTTCTTAAATTTAAGATAATATAAAAGCACAGTCATTCATATAAGTATAGATAATAATGATAATAATAATTACAATTCTATCTAGAGGCTAATTCACAAAATAGAGCTAGTAAAGAAGTAAACGAAATAGCACATGTTACTGCATATAGATAAATGAAAGATAATGTGCCTATTATTGCGGTCACAGTGTATAACATTATATAGCTTTGTAACCAAAATTGTTTCAAGTTATCCAAATACAGGTTCTGGCAGAAGTAACACCTGCTTGAGTGTGTTTGGTAGGGTAACAATATGGGTGTAATAATTTAGTTTTAATTTGAACATTTCACCTGAAATGTCATATGGTGTGCTTCAGTGTGATATTGTTATGTTACAGAATTACATGCTTATGATTTTCTAATAAAAGGGTTTGTAATAAAACAAGGGGTGTTATTTGCGCCAGACTCTGCACGTCCCTGGGACACAATTCAAACCAATGATACACGTTCCGTTTAAAAGAAGTACTTTTCTTACCAGAGAAACAACTGCTTTAGGAAAACAGACATTGAGCCAAAGTTTTATCTTATATAAGTCAATGAAAATTCTCCCACAATCATTATGAATAGCATCCTGATTTCCCTTTTTCCCTCAGAATTACACAAACTGAAAAGCTGGCATCACATGTAAAACTCACAAGCCACCAACGTAGAATAATTCTGCTGCTTCTTACTAGTCATTTGAATGTCCATGAGGTAGTTCCAAGGAATGTTTGTCTCTATGATTTGTTGTTCCTTAACCTGTCACATAACCTGAATTAAAAAATAAAATCTTTTCCAGCTTCCCCATAAGCACAAAAGGACCACACCTCCACAAACATTCATCTTTCAAGCAGCCTTAGATTAAAATTTTAAAACCACGTTTAAACTTCTCTTTCAACCCTTTGATATCATTTGTGAGGGCATTCAGGGCACATTAGCTCTGGTCCAATGAAGAGCAATAGAAAAAGCATGAAGTGACTATGATGCTTCCAGGGCATCTCATGCCCCAGCCGGTGGGGGTGGGAGGACCAGCGGGGGAGGGGGCTGTACTGAAAACATTTCCCTTCACATAAATCCAGAACCTGATCTCATGAGTGATAAGGCAAATTTAGTTTTCAATGTGGTCTTTGTTAACTATTGTTCAAAGACTCTGAAGAAAGAGGGAAATATAATGACTTTCCCTCACCTATTTGTCAAGCCATAAATAAGAGGCTATGGTATAGCATGTGGCACAAACCATTTTGAAAGCATTTTATTTTCTTCTTTCATGGGGCTATAAAATTATATGGTGCATTTTCAATTTACTTAAGAAATTGCTAGAGGAAAAGAGCTTAGGAAATATTCATTTCCTATGGAACACAGGAAATAAGCACAGCCTTCTCTCTGTCTCTTTTTCCCTGAACTTCTGGAAGCAGTCCAACATTTTTTAACTCGTTAGCCTTTGACTCAGTAATTGTTACGTACAATTGTGCAGCTGTTTTGTTATTAATTTTCACACATACTCAGTATGTGTGCATAGTCAGTATGCAAACTGAAGCAGAGCTGAATACCGTGACAGTTGCATTCATTCATTCAGTCTTTCAATTTACTCAACAAATGTTTATTGAGCACCTGCTATGTGCCATGTACCGGAGCTAGCAGCACATAAAGCTCAGTCTCTATGCCCATGGAGCGTAAGGTCCAGCAACAATACCGTGTATAAAGTGAAATGTCAGAGGGGTATTCCAGGAGCTGCAGGAGGTGCAGGATCCCCATTTAGGTAGCACCATTGTCAAGCAGGGCTCCTGCGGGAGGACACATCCAAGCTGAAGCCTGAGAGATGGGAAGTTTAGCTAAGCAAAAGGGAAAAAGGAAAGAGAGACTTCTCTCAACAGATCCATAGTACAGTTTAAACATCGGAAGCATCTAGGCAAAAGAACTGAGCAAACCCTGGCCAGTGTGACTCAGTTGGATGGAGTGTCATCCCGTAAATCAAAAGGTCACGGGCTCAATTCCCAGTCAGGACATATGCCCAGGTGCAGGTGCATTCCCCGGTTGGGCGGCCTGGGTGCGTACAAGAGGTATTGATGTTTCTTTGTCACATCAATCTCGCTTCCTCTTTTCTTCTCTCTCTCAAATCAATATGTATATCTTCAAATGAGGATGAAAAAAAGAATGGTGCTAAAACCTGTATTTTTAAACAATTATTAATGTTTAAATTCCACCTCTGAGAAGTTTGAAGAATGATTTGCAGTGGTGTCTGGCTCTGTGTGTTCCTGATCAACTGGTGGATGACATTGCAGCAGAAAATCCAGGCACAGACAGAAGGAAGCAGATCAAAGCTGAAGCCCCCAAATGACCAGAAGCCATTTTATGCTCTGAAAATCTCATAAATGTCCTGAAACAAAGGTCACTTACATGAGACCTACATCAGATGAATGGACTGAAGGAGAGAGGTGTGGGGTGGGAAGAAGGGCGGTGGGAAGGCAAGCCGATGACACCGACATGTTTTCTAAAGAGCTTAGACACAATTTCCCCTTCGCTGTCTTTTGTTCCTGTTGCCACAAATCCTGTGACAGATGCTTTTATAGTTCTCTGAGGACTTCCAATAAAGAAAAACTTCTTTTAAAAAACTATTGTAGGATGCTTTTCCTTGCATTTTAAGGACATGAGGAGGCCTATCAAATTAATATCTGTGTTATGAGGATTGTGAAGAAGACTTTACTCAATTGACTTTAGGTTACTCAATAATTATATTTTGGGATTAAGGGTTTTTTTCCTAATTTTAGGTTAAATGCAGATGTTTTTAATCCTTGCAAAATGACAACCAATCTATAATCCATTCTTCAATAATCCGTGTAAATCTTAGCATAATGCCTAGCATATAATGAGTGCTCAATAAAAGTTAGCTATTATTATTGTTGATATGACATAATCCCATTAACTAAACTCAAAATGTACATATATACATTATTAAAAAATAAACAGTGCAGGCATGTGGTAAAAAAAACCAAATAATTTGCAAAAATTAATCATGGAAATGACAGTGACCTGCCTCCTCCCACTCCTACTCTCTCATCCTATTTCTCTCATGCCTAAGTACCTTTAATTATTTTATTGGTCTTTTCAGGTGGATGCCTCTTTTTTCTAAATTATAATAAGCTTATGTCACTCTCTATTGAGGAGCCAATGTGAGGCATTATCAACTGACTTCTTTCCTCAGCAGGTGAGAATTTAGTCTCTTGCATCATTCACTTACTCATTTGCTCAACAAATAATGATTGAATGCCTCCTGTGCCAAGCACCGCTTGCTGGGCCCTGGGGATGCCTCTTCGAACAAAGATGACAAAATGTTTTTGCCTGCTTAGAGCTTTCATTCTGATGGTGAAGAGAGACATTAAATGGGTAGTGCACATAGTCCGTCAGGTAGTTTTAAGTTCAATGGAGAAAAATGAAGTGCGGTGGGCAAACAAAGAGTGCTGGGTGGAGGGAAGTTTAAATGAGTTGATCAGGAAAGGCCTCACTGAGAAATTGATTATTTGAACAGACTCTAATCTTGGAAAATTTTCTCATATTGTTTCTATGATATTTTTTTCACCTACATTTTCTTTATTCTAGCTTTTTGGATCCCTGTTAGTAAGATGTTGATCCTGCTGGTTTAATCCTCTGTGCCGCTTAGATGTTTCAAATATTTTTTTCTGTCTTTATCTTTTTGTTCTGTTCTCTGGGAGATTTTCTTAATTTTATCTTTTTAACTCTTCATACAACAGGTCTATGGAGGTCTTTTGTTTGAGACTCTTGAGGTGCTCTGAGAAGTCACCGCTGACTTCTAGGCTTAGAACAGAAACCAGGCTGCAGGCATTTTATGCCCAAAGAAATGGAGGGCAGTCAGCTGACCCATATCATCTCCCTACTTTCAGCCCTAAGCCTAAGTACCACCCGCTGCTCTACCTGGCATTCCAAAACACTAAGTCTTTCTGGGATTCCTCTGGACAAACCTGATTTCTTTTATCTCTGTCTCCCTTTGTGTGCAGAGGCAGCTTCTTGGGCTCTGCTAAGTTTGCTAAATCTGTATTTCAGAAATGTGTGGAAATCTCTTATTTGCTATTGGCTTTAATATCGTTCTTTTTGTTCTCATGAACCTATGATTTTTTTTAAATTTTTTTTTAAATTTTTTTTATTTTATTTATTTTTTAGACAGAGGAGAAGGGAGGGAGAAAGAGAGGGAGGAACAGCAATGTATGGTTGCCTCTCACATGGCCCTCACTGGGGACGTGGCCCGCAACCCAGGCATGTGCCCTGACCGGGAATCGAACCGGGATCGTCTGGTTCCCAGCCCGCGCTCAATCCACTGAGCTACACCAGCCAGGGCATGAACCTATGATTTTAAAATGCCCTTCCTATGATTCTGATGGGGTCTAAGAAAAAGAGATAAATATATTAGCTAATCTGCCTTCTATAATCAGATTTCAATGTGCAACATAAAAAGCATTTATTGATTGTTATAATTTCCATCATATATACATATATTTCCCATGTATTTATCACAAATATATATTATATGTGTATATGTGTATGTATATACAAATGTATTACATGTCTGTAACCTTTTACTAGTGAAAGGGCATAGCATACTGTGGACCTGCAAGTGTAGCTAGAGTATAGATTAATTTAGAAAGAAGGAAATGATCACAAAAGATGCTGGGGAGAAATTTTTAAAAATGGAGCCAGACCCTGTATTAGTTTCACATTCAATGTAAACTATGACTGAAAAATAAAAATTAATTATTTTTTTAAAGAATGGAATCAGATGCTGAAAGGCCATGTAAGCAAAGTTAATATTTTGAAGTTTATTTTAATTTTGAAGCCTGCATATACCAATAACAGGTAGTAAAATTGAAGGAGTAATCAAAAACTCCCAGCACACAAAAGTCCTGGTCTGGATGGCTTAACAAGAGAATTTTACCACACACATAAAAAAGAACTAACTCTTATCCTTATCAAACTACTCTGAAAAATTCAGGAAGAGAGAAGACTCCCAAACTCTTTTTATGAGGCCAGTATTATCTTAATTCCAAAACCAGATAAAGCCACAGCAAAGAAAGAAAACTATAGGCCAATATTGCTGATGAACGTAGATGCTAAAATCCTCAACAAAATATTAGCAATCTGGATCCAGCAATGCATTAAAAAAACCCTACACCATGATCAAGTGGGATTCATCCCAGGGATGCAAGGATGGTACAAAATTTGCAAATCAATAAATGTAATACATCACATAAACAAAATGAAAGACAAAAATCACACAATCATACCAATAGATGCAGAAAAAAGCATTCGATAAGGTACAGCACCCACTTATGATAAAAACACTCAGCAAAGTGGGAGTAGAGGGAGCATTCCTCAACATAATAAAGGCCATATATGAGAAACCTACAACCAACATCATACTCAATGGGCAAAAATTAAAAGTTTCCCCCTTAACATCAGGAATAAGACAAGAGTGTCCGCTTTCACCACTTTTATTCAGTATATTATTGGAATTTCTAGCCACAGCAATCAGACAAGAAAAAGAAATAAAAGGCACCCAAATTGGAAAGGAGGAAGTAAAACTGTCATTATCTGCAGATTGGCCTGGTAGTATATACAGGAAACACTATAGTCTCCACCAAAAAATTATTCAACCTAATAAGTGAGTTTGGTAAAATAGCAGGATACAAAGTCAATATTCAGAAATCAAAGGCATTTTTGTATACCAACAATGAAATATCAGAAATAGAAACTTGGAAAAAATCCCATGTACTATTGCAACAAGAAAAATAAAGTACCAAGGAATAAACCTAACCAAGGAGGTAAAAGATCTGTACTGAGAAAACTATAGAACACTGAAGAAAGAAACTAAAGAAGATACAAATAAATGGAAGCATATGTCATATTCATGGATTGGAAGAATTAACATCATTAAAATATCCATACTACCCAAAGCAAACTATAGATTCAATTCAATCCCTATTAAAATACCTCATGGCATATTTCACAGATCTAGAACAAAGATTTCAAAAATTTATATGGAAGACAAAAGGCCCCACATAGCCATAGCAATCCTGAGAAAGAAGTTAAAGTTGGAGGAATCACAATACCTGATATGAAACTATACTACAAGGCTACTATAATGAAAGCAATCTGATACTGGCATAAGAACAGGCACATAGATCAATGGAACAGAACAGAGAACTCAGAAATAAAGCCATGCCTCTGTGGTCAATTAATATTTGACAAAGGGTGAAGGAGTATTCAATGGAGTAAAAATAGCCTCTTTAATAGATGGTGTTGGGAAAACTGGACTGGTACATGCAAAAAAAAAAAAAAAATGAAACCAGACCACCAATTTACACCATACACCAGAATAAACTCATAATGGTTAAAAGACTTAAATATAACATGTGACACCATAAAAATCCTAGAGGAAAACATAGGCAGTAAAATTTCAGATATTCCATGCAGCAATATTTTCACTGATACATCTCCTAGGGCAAGGGAAATAAAGAAAAAAATAAACAAATGGGACTACATCAAATTAAAAAGCTTCTGCACAGCTAAAGAAATCATCAAGGTGGGGATTGACTGGGAGTAGAGGGTAGCAGGGAAGAGCAATGGGGGAAATTTGGGACACCTGTAATAGAAAAACAATAAAAAAAGAAAATATCCAAATGAAAAGGGATCCAACCATATGTGAAAATATACTTGCCAATGGTACCTTGGACAAGGATTTAATCTCCGAACTACATAAAGAACTCGTATGACTCAACACCAAGAAGACAAACAATCCAATTTTTTAAAAAATGGGCAAAGGACCTGAAAAGACACTTCTCCAAGGAGGACATACAGAGGACCCAGAGACATATGAAAGGATGCTCAAGGTCACAACCATCAGAGAGATGCACATTGAAACCACAGTGAGATATCACCTAACATCAGTCAGAATGGCCATCATTAATAAATCCACAAATGACAAGAGCTGGCAGGACTGGAGAAGGAACCTTAGTGCACTGTTGTTGGGATTGCACTGGTGGAAAACAGTATGTAATTATCTCAAAAACTAAAAACGGAACTGCTTTTTGATCCAGCAATCCCACTGCTGGGATTATATGCTAAGAATACTGAAACACCAATTCAAAATAATCTATGCACCCCTATGTTCACAGCAGTGTTATTTATAATAGCCAAGTGCTGGAAAGAGCCTAAGTGCCCATCTGTAAATGAGTGGATCAAAAAACTGTGGTACATTTACACAATGGAATACTACACAGAAGAAAGAAAGAAGGAACTCCTACCTTTCATGACAGCATCGATAGAACTGGAAAATATTATGTTAAGTGAAATAAGCAAGGTGGTGAAAGACAAATACCATAGGATCTCAGCTATAAGAGGAACCTAACGAACAAAACAAACAAATGAGCAAAATAGAACCAGATGCACGGAAACAAGGAACAGACTGACAGTGACCAGAGTGGAGGAGGGGGGAGAATAAAGGTGGAAAGAAGGGGAAGGGACTAATCAAGGAACATGTATGAATGACCCACAGACATGGACAACAGTGTGGGTATTGAGTGTGGAAGGGGGAGAGGAGGGGCAGGGGAGAGCAACAGGGAAAAATTGGGACAGCTGTAATAGAACAATAAAATATTCAATTAAAAAAATAATCAACCAGTAATGTATGAATAAGTGAAACAACAGATCAGTATCTCTCTCTCCATCCATCCCTTCATTTCTCTCTCGAAAAATCAATAAATTTAAAAAAAATTTGAAAAAGAAAAATCACTGGCTGCAGCAGAAAGAATTTAGTAGGGGGCAAAACAGACATGAGGATCAGTTCACAGGCAATTGCAATGATGAAAGCAAGAGACTAAGGCAGCCTTGACAGAGGCCGTGGCAATGAAGACTGAGAGCAGGAGACCAATGGAAAGACAATTGGGAAGCAGAGCTCCCGAGTCTTGGTGTTTGTTAGAAATGGGTGTGCATGTGGGAAGAAGAATTCAGGATAATTCCTGGTTCTGACTTAGGCAGGTGGGTGTTGGTGCTGTTCACTGAAACAGGAACCATAGAAGGAGCAGTAGGTTAAGAAGCAGATGATGTTAAACCAGAAGAAAAATAAAGATAACAAGGAAACTAAAAAAAAAAAAAAAATAGCTGATGAGGGGAAAGAAGAGACAAGACCCAGAAGCCAGCTCCATTCATCAAGGCCGGCCACATCCTTAGCATGGAGGGAAGGCCAATCTCACCTGAACGTAGAATGAAGCATTGATTGATCTCTCCTATAGGACATTGAGAGATAATGATTTGGGGATCAAAATGGAAACAGGACTTTATATTACTTTATAGGAAAAAACATTGCATTTTCCAGAATTGATATCACCTACAGGACATTGAGAGATGGTGATTTGGGGACCAAAGTAGAAACAGGACTCTATATTAATTTATAGAAAAAATTACATTTTCCAGAACTTATATCCAGGGACAGAGGAAGTTCACTCCCATTGGATATGTTTAAAATTGTATTTTTGTTGCAGGCTATGCATGGTGGATTCAATATACTTATTACAGCTATATGGAAACTCTTTACTCCCCAAATCAAAGATAAACATTTTATTCAAGCACATACACTAAACAAAATCAACCACATACCAGACATAAAGAAAGGCTTAAAATTTTTTTAAAAAATGGTATCATAGAGATTACATTTTTCACCCTATTATCACTAAATTAGACATCAATAATAACAATAGAAATAGTTATAGAAAGGGAAGAACACCACATTTTCATTAAAGGCGCCTCCAGACAATTCATGAGTTGTGGAAGAAATGATGATGGAAATTAAAATTATTTAGGTCTGAACAACCATAAAGGTAACTACATTTCAGAATATATTGGGTACAAGTAAAGTGGATCTTAGATATAAATTTATATTTCTTTTAAAAAGTATTAAAATGAATAAGCATTTACCCCAATAAAGTGCATTAAGTCACTCAAAGAAACTTATATATCAAAGTAAAATCTCATCTTTCTTTATACAAAACATTATTGGGTATACTTTACCACAATAAAAAATGGGGGGGGGCATTATTAGATAAACAAATACCTATTTGTCCTGAGTAAAATTTATGTCAGTCAGGTAATAAAAATGCTGATATCATTCACTCTACCCTCTTTATCTTTTTTACATCTGTTTTGATCAAAAATTTCACTGGCTTAGTAGATATTCGGCTTTCTCATATGTACTATATGTATATAAAATACACATGTATTTGCAATGTGATTATCTATATGTAAGTATTATAGTCCAACTTGAACACTTTTCCTCTAACTAGAAAACAGCACTGAGAGAAGCAAGATGGAGGGATGAGGAAGACCACGGGCCTGGGGTCAGACATCACTGAACTCGTCTCCGTTACCTCATGGTGGCGGGTGATGGCACGGCCAGGTAACGTCTGAAAACCGTGACACTGGTGCCAACCGCAAATGGTTGTTGTGATACTTACAAGTTACTGCACAGGCAGTGCTTCCCTCACTGCCCAGCAGAGCCTGCAATCATTATAATAGTAAGCTATTAGAGGAAAGGGGTAATAATTCTTTTCTGTGAAAGGGAACTCAATTTTGACAAGCACTTCAATGTATACTTTTCATTTGGCTTTTGATATTCATAATGTTCCATGAGATAGGTTTGATCTGGCCTTATTTCCATTTTACAGATAGGGCAAACTAAGCCCTAGAAAGCTAAATAGCTTTGTCTACAATAAATAAACTAGTTAGTGACTGTCCAGTATTAGAGCCCTGATTCCCTGACTACTTGGTTCATTGTCTTGTCTACGATGTGTTTCAACAAAGATGGTACTTAATGATCACTTGTAAAAGATGTTTATTTTATTAGCTTTAGTGAGACACATACCTTCACTTAACTGTCTCTGAAGACAGTAGAAAAATTAATACTCTATAAGAAATATAGACCTAGGATGAGAAGTTTCTTGGATGAAAAAGACCTGTAGAATTTGTGCACATTCTTTTTTAAAAATTAATATATAATTTATATAGAGTAAAAACTTACCCTTTCTAGTGTAGTTTTATGAGTTTTGACAAACACCTACATACATGAACCATCAGCACAGTTGAGATATAGAACAGTCCCGTTACCCAAAAATCCTCCCATGTCACCTTGTAGTCAGCTCCTTCCCTCATCTCCAGTCCTCGGCAACCACTGATCTAATTTCTCTCTATATATAATTTCATCTTTTTCAGAATGTCACAAAATAGCATACAGTATATAGCCAATTTAGTTTGGATGCCTTCTCTTAGCTTAATACATTAGAAATTCTTCCTTTTTTTTTTTTTTGGATTTATCAGAGCTCTGTTCCTTTTTTATTCCTGAGTAGTACTTCATTGTACAAATATTTATCACCATTTGTTTATCCATTCCCCAGTGAAAGGATATCTGGGTTGTTCCCAGATGTTGGTGATTACAAATAAAGCTACTATAAACATTTACGTACAGTTTTCATGTGAATATATGTGTTCATTTATCTTGGGTAAATACCTAGGAGTAAGACTGTCCTATGTTTAACATTCTGAGGGGCAGTCAGACTGTTTGCAGAGTGGCTACGCATTATATTTTCACCAGCAATGCATGAGGGTTCTGGCTCTGCTAATTCTACAGGCATTTGGTGTTGTCAGGAGTTTTGTTTTTCCTTTTTGTTTTTTTGTTTGTTTTTTAACCACTCTAGTAAGTGTTAAATGACATTGTGTTTTGCTGAGAGACCGATATAGGCTGAATGTTTGTGTTTCTCCAGAAGTTGGATGTTGAAATACTAAACCCTGGTGTAATGATATTTGGAGTTGGGACCTTTGGGGGTGATTCGGTCATGAGGGTGCCCTTGTCAGTTAATGGAAACTTACTGCATTAATGCCGTTGTAAAAGAGACCCAACAGAGTGCCTTCGCTCCTTCTGCCACGTGAGTTCGTAGCGGGAAGATGGCCATCCAGGAACCAGGAAGCAGGCTTTCGCCAGGTGCTGCAGATCTGCTAGTGCCTTGATCTTGAACCTCCCAGACTTCCTAACGGTGAGAAATATGTTTCTGTTGTTCATAAACTACCCAGCCTTTGGTGTTATGTTATAGCAGCACAAATGGATTAAGACAGAGGCAGTAGTTATGATAACAACCTAAGGATCCCTGGTCAAACAAGTAACTATTTTAGTTGACAGGGGAAGTATAAATAAGTCCCTAAACAATGACTTTGTTCATTGTTTCTCATCCTTATGCAACTGGATGTTTCGCTTAAATACAAGTATGAGCGCACAAACACATCGGTAGTGCCTCCCTTTCGGCCTAGCAGAGAGGACTTTCTTCTAGGACTTGAGTGGTGTGCACCTTTTACATTTTTCCAAAGGGGAATAAACAAGACCTGTCAGGTTTAGTAGGCCAAATAATGACCCCCCCAAAGAGGTCCACACCCTAATTTACTGAACCTGTGAATATGTTATGTTTCATGGCAAAGGGTAATTAACGTTGCAGATGGAATTAAGTTTGCTACTCAGCAAATCTTGAGTTGGGGAGAGGATCCTTGATTACCCAGGGGGACCTAAAGTAATCACAGAGGGTCTTTAAAAATAAAAGAGGCAGGAAGGAGAATCAGTACAGAGTGATGCAGCACGAGAAAGACTTATGCTGTCCTTTGCCGGCTTTGAAGATGCAAGCAGGTCACAAGCCGAAAACTGCGGGCTGCCTGTAGAAGCCAGGAAAGTGCCAGGAAACAGATCTTCCCTAAGGCTTGTGAAGGAATGCGGCCTTGCCCAGGGCTTCCTTTTAGCCCGGTGAGGCCTATTTTGGACTCTGACTTCCAGAAATTCAAAAGAATACATCTATGTTGTTTAAGCCACTGAGTTTGGGATAAATGGTTATTAGTATATGAATACACAAGAAGAAAGACTATGTGGCCACTAATGAATGTGGTTGATTTCTGAAAATCTTCCTTTCCATTAACTCACAAAAGCCCGAATGCAAATGATTGTGATTCCTGCCTTTGCAATAGTTTCTCGGGATTTAGTGCTGGGACATCTGCTCATTCCTCACTCTCCTGCTTGCCTCTGTGGTGCATCCACACTCACGGCTGCAGACACTATTTGTGTATGTGGATGATTCACACATTTGTATCTCTTACTTAGCCTTCCTTTCAAAGCTCCATTCCAGAATATCTCCATCTGGATGTCTCCCAGGGGTTTTGAAGGTAACAAGTCCAACACCAAACTCTTGATTTTCTACCCCACACCCTCCACCTTCACATCCTCAGCTTTCCCTTCCCTGGAGTCACCCACTGCTCATGATAGAACCTAGTCAATAAACATTTGACACCTTTGCTCACCTTTCAATGACCAAGTCTATCTTCAAACACATCTTTAATTGATCTGATTCGCTCCACCTTTCATCACCACCCTAATCCAAGTTATCATCATCTCTTTTCTGAACTACTGTAACAGCCTGCTAATATCTCTGCTTCATGAAGGGCCCCTCCAGTGCTCCCTACTGCAGCCACAGTGACCCTTTAGAACAAGAGGCATTGAAACAAGGAACCAACTGATGGGGATGAGAGAGGAGTGGGGAGGGAGATAAGGGAGGAAAGAAGGGGAAAGGTCTAGTTAAAGAATAAGTATAAATGACCCATGCACATGTGCAATAGGGTGGGGATTGACTGTGGGGGGGGGTGTTGGAGGGGCAGGGGAGAGCAATGGGGGAAAATTGGGACAACTGTAATAGAACAACAATTTTAAAAAGACCTGAATAACACGATGTCATTCCTCTGCTTAAAACCCTTCAGTGGCTTCCCGTTGCTCATGTAGGAAAATGCAAACTTTTAAGCATGGCTCAATAATTTTGATGAAGGAATAAATTAATACTGAATGATGGGTTTGGAGAAAGGAAACAGAAATGTGAACGGTCTCCTCTCCTATCCTCTTCTGGAGATGATTTCTCCCTCCTCCCCATCCAACCACTGCCACTTACTCCCACCTTTCCTAGGCAGTACCACGTGCTCTGCAGCCTTTCTGCCCCGTGAAAATACACCCATCCTGTCCCATTCCCACAGGGACCCTGCCCTCTCCTGGCCAATAGGGGTACAGATGATTTCATTTTAATAGATGTTTAAGGATTCATTTATGTCCTCAGATATTTTTATCTTAATCAGCAGCTTCTAGAAAACCAACAGTTTAGCCCAAAATAAAGACTCCAAATCCACTTGTATTTAGTACTAGACAGAAGTCAAGTCCACTACTGAACTCAGGAGCAATGATTCCATAAATATAACCATAGCCATCTTCAGCTATTAGTTCAACAGAACTTGACTCTCTACTTTACTGACTCTCTACTGCAGTTGAGAAACTTAGGATTTTTCAAGAAGCCCCAGGCCCAGAAAAGGAGGAAGATATTATAACTAAGGGAATGAAGCTGTCCTTTCTGTAGGCAATTCCCCATCTCACCTCCTGCAGACCCTTCTGGGGGAAGAGCATGATCCTTGGGCTGAAAACTGAATCAGCAACTGTACATGAGGGCACACTACTAAGACCTTCTCACATTTCCATCATGTCTGAGGAATATACTTTATGATAAAACTTAGGGATAAGATCAAAGAAAAGAGCTAATACTACTCTGAAACTCCCCAGGGGGATATGTAGGAAAACATTTGTTTCTTATATACTTAGATGACATTGTCATTGAGAATCATTGGTGCTTATATATGTGCGATCCAACAGTTAACTAATTTCTGACAAGGGCACACACTACTGGACAGGGTGTCTGCATCTCACCCTGGTAGGGAGGCCTAAATAGTAGTGTGCATTTGGGGCACACGTGTACACCTCGGGCTGCTCTGTGGCACTTAGAATGCTGGAGGTCGCCTTGGATTGGCCTGGGGCAGCCGCCTCCCCCCACCACTCTCCCTCACACTCCACTCCTGCCCCAGGTACGATTTCCCGAAAGGTGGATGGAGTTTATCCCATGGGAATTGAGACAAAAGAGGCTTGTGTTTGAGAGGGGCACCCACCTGAGGGCAGAAGTGTGAGGTCGGTGTAACACATCCATGAGAAAATGCCCTGCGACTTGCTCAACTTCTTGGATTAGTTTCCCTTAGATTATGGGAAAAGTCATATTTAGTGTATGGTTTTAGATTACTGTTTTATTAAGTTGCATAATTATTATATTATTAACATAATGTTAATAAATTATATCTTCTTATTACTACAACCCTCCACATGGTAATTCTCTTTAGATGCATCAAACCTTCGGTAAAATCTGATTTACCCATACCTGGAAAATATAGAAGTAATGCAGTGTAAAAATATTTATCAGAAGCTTTTGGGTATTGAAAATCAAATTGATTTAAGTGAAAAACATGAATTTATTGGATCACTGAACTAAAAATCCAAGTATCTATTGGTTGTTGACAATCAAATTGGCTAAAGAGAAAAACGAATTCCTTCGATCATTGAACTGAAGATCCAAGTGCCCAGACTATGTATTCGAGAACCTTTCCTTCTCCTAGTGCTACTTTCCTCTGCGCTGTCATTTTTTTCAAGCAGTTTCTCCCATAGATTGGCGGAATGGCCACTAATATTCAATAGCTCCCAATTTAATAACTTGACAAAATTAGAGCTTCTCTTACCAAAATGTGTTAGTAACAGGACTAGACAGATACTCAGTCGCTTCACTTGTCTGATCCCAAACCAATCACTGCGGCCAGAAGTGGCCAGACCTGGGGCAAAGTGTCCACCTGCAGGGCCAGGAGGGTAAGGCCGGCCCTTGAACCACATAAACCAAATCTGAAATGACAAACCTGGGTCACAGACACATGGCATTAAAAAGTAGGTAGGTAATATTATATCAGGTGATGATGTCTCCTAGATAAAAATAAATCAAAGTAAAGGAATAGAGGGGGACAAGTGCGCTTTTTAGGCAGGGTCAGCAGGAAACGAGATGGAGAGCTACTCTTTGATTCTGTAGTGCAGAGTGCTCCAGGCATGGGGAGAGGTGAGGGCGAAGGTTCTGAGGGTGGTACATGCAGACAGTATTTGACAGACAGCGGAAGTCCTTGAGTCTGGAGTCCAGCAAGCAAGTAAGTGATCAGAGATGAAGAAAGAGAGGTAGACAGGATGCAAATCAGGGACAGCCTTGCACGTGATGGCAAAGACTATAGATTTTATTCTAAATGTGACAGAAAAGTATTGAAGTAATTTGAGCACAGGATTGACATAACGTTACTGATATTTTAAGGCAATGACTGCGTACTGTTATAGACGTCGGCGGGCATCAGGGAAGGGGGAGAGAGGAAACAGACAAGCTAGAAGGCACTGTGCACGGAGAGACGCAAAGGTAACCACGGCTCAGGCCAGAGCGGCGGTGGAGGACGTTGGATATATGGTTAGATTCGAGAATTATCTTTGAAGTTAATGCCAGTACGATTAGGAAATTAATTTGACATAGGATGAGAGAAAAAGAAAAGAGTCCAGTATGATTTCAAGTTTTCATGCTGGAGGAAGCCCGGGTTTCATTTAGGTGACAATATATAAAGAGTAATGGCAGCATGTCACAACACACACACACACATTTTATTAAAGAGCTCATGAACTCTGTTACTTAGGATCTGGCACTCAGTGCCTGCACATGTCTGGTAATTCTAAACATCACTCTGAAGACTAACATCCTTCAGACCCCCAGGGAAACACTTCTCTGAATCTCTTGCCCCATGTCCTTAAACTATAAACATATGACCGCCCTGGATGTGTATAGGCTGTGGCACTGCCAGTGCCGGAGATGAAACGCTGCTTTGAGTGAGGAGAGGCTTGAGCAGTGAAAGTACTTAGGTAAGAGAGAAAGACAAATGAACTTGTCACATCTTTCCTCTTGCATAAATAGCTTCACTTCCCAACAGTACTGAGCATCAATTTTCTTGCTTCTTTTGATGTTCCAAATCACGGCCTGGAAGATACTCACCAATTAGCTCATTATTCAGAACTGTTGTACGTGGCTTCTGAAGAAAACAATTTGCAACATTTTACAAATTCACATTATTCTTAAATTTAGGCACGTAGACTTAGACCTAACTAATGCATAAAATCCGGTCATGCACTGCTTAAGGAGAGGGGCACCTTCTGAAAGATGCATCATTAAGTCCGTCTGTTGTTATGGTACCATCATATTGGGCAGCCTGTGGCTCCTGGGCTGCCGACTGTGCAGCGTGTTACTGCACCAATACCGTAGGCGATTGCAACACAATGATAAGTATTTATGTATCTCAACATATTTAAACAAAGAAAAGTTACAGTAAAATACAATATAAACATAAAAAATGACACACCTGTATAAGGCGCTTGCTTAGCGTGACTGGAGCTCGGAGGACCGGAAGTTGCTCTGGGTGGGCGGGTGAGAGAGTGGCGAGTGAGCGTGAAGGCCCACGGCATTGCTGTACACCACTGTAGACATTGTAAACACTGTATATTTAGGCTGTACTACATGTATAAAACACCACAAGATTAAATCAAGCACCAAAAAATGATGTAATCAAGAGATATGGTAAATAGATGTGTGAGGCTGTTGGGAGCATAGCACAGCATACTGCTTTACAGCAAACTTTTTTATATAAGTGAAAGAATATACTCAAATAATGATAAAAGTGTAGTACAGTAAACACATTAATCAGTTACATAATCATTTATTGTCATTATCAAGCATTATGTACTGTGCATAAATTGTATGTGTTATACTTTTGTACGACTGGCATGGTTTGTTTACACCAGCATCACCACAAACATGTGAGCAGTGCGTTGTGCTATGATGTTATGATGGCTATGATATCACTAGGCAACGATATCACGAGGCAGCAGGGATTTTTCAGCTCCGTTATAATCTTATGGAACCACTATCATATATACCATTGACCAAAATGTTGTTATGTGGCATATGATTGTATAATACTGATTATTTACATTGGCAATTAGATGGCTGTTGAATGGTAAATTTGCAAATAATTTTACTTTTATAAAAATATTTAATAATATTTAACTCTGCAAAAACATTTCATTTAACTATGGGAAAATTAGGAGACAAGGTAGAGTTCTGCAGAAGCCAGCCTTGAGCATTAGCTCTGTGAGGTGATCAGCTGCATTTCCATGTCCATGGTCAGCATACCATGGATAGCCCAAGACCTACACACTGGTATGAAAATTTTTTAGAGAGGTCAGTTTACATTAAAAATTTGTATTTAGCCCTGGCTGGTATAGCTCAGTGGATTGAGGGCGGGCCTGTGAACCAAGGGGTTTCTGGTTCGATTCCCAGGCAGGGCACATGCCTGGGTTGCAGGCCAGGTCCCCAGTGGGGGACGCATGGGAGGCAACCACACACTGATGCTTCTCTCCCTCTCTTTCTCCCTCCCTTCCACCCTCTCTAAAAATAAATAAATAAAATCTTTAAAAAAAATTTGTATTTAAAATTTTGACATACATTCATTATAATGTATTTTGTCTTTAATTTTGTAGACAATTCTAAATATTTAGAAGAAATAACTTTCTTGAAAACAAAAATAAGTTTAATTTTTTTGATTTTACATTTACTCTAATGTATACTCAAGATATATGCAATTGCATATCCATTGACTATGACTACAACTTATTATTTAATTCTTTAGACCATAATTGTCAACATAATACAAATTAAATGCAAGTCTTTATTATAATACAATACATGATATTGCTAAAGTCAAGAAAATCTATTTTATGGAATAACTACATAAAAATGTCCACAATAATGTATAATAATGTGTAAATTATGTATACTTTTGTTACTCATCCAAATATTTCTACTCTATAAATTAAATCATGTTTAATAATGACTGTTAAATTAAATTAGGTCATCTACAATATTTTGTCAACTTTCAGTCTTATAAAAACAATGTTTTCTCATAATTTTTTTCTATTATGATCATACATTTGACAAGAGAAGAAAATAGAACATATTTTATTCAACCATTGATTAGCTTGATTTATAACTTCCTAAACATTTGGACATGTGGTATGTAGGCCCCCATCTAGGCTTTTTTTCTAGGTCCTGTAAGTGTTACGGTCAGCCGCATTCACAACACCAGGAGAGCACCCAGAAGAGTGTGATTAACTCTGGAAGGTCCGGGATGGTTCCACTGAGGAGATGGTGCTTCATTGGATTGTCACAGGTGATTAGGAGCTCACCAGGCAAAGAAGGAAGGGAATTCAGAGAGTAGGAACAGCATATGCAAAGCTGAGTGTCAGGAAATGCAGTAAGCTTGACATGGCAAAGAACAGCGTGAGGACATAGGAACATTCGAACATGAGGTAGCAATAACACTCAGAGAAAAACATCCAGAACTGACGGACATATTTCTTGTTGGCACCCATCATCTACTGCTTTCACTCATTCAGTAATATCTTTTTGAACACTTACCATGTGCCAGGCACGAAGCTAGATGCTAGAGGTACAACTACAAACCAGAACCATTTTTCTTCTCCAGGAGTTTGTGTGAAGTGAGTTAGGGGGAAGGGGAAAGGCGTTGTATGACACTCTGCACATTTTAAGAAGCACTGTGAGTGAGAGATCCTTGGTACAAGTTTCGTTGCAAATCCACCCAGCCCAGCATCTGAAACCGAGTAATTGCTGAATTGAAGTGAAAAAATTACAGCTGGAGTACTTGAATTTATCCTTAAGGCTATATTACAAGAGGTGCATTTGTGGACTATTTCCCAAGCTCTCAAATCTAAAGGATGCTGGGACTCCATTAGTCCATTGCTAGAAATCCTGTGAGAGAGCTAAAGCCTTGCAAGCAATAACATATTAATAAAAATTAAAATCATAAGAAATTATTAGTACCAATACTAACAGCTTCCATTTACCAATCGCTTAGTATGTGCTGATCGCCATGTTAAATGTTTTGTATGAACAATCTCTATGATCTCTTAATTCTCACACCAACCTTATGACATAGGTGAACATAGTTAAGGGCAGCAAAACTAATTAACCTGCCCTGACACAATTAGACATGGGCTAGAAGTTCAAATCCAGGTCTACCAGGATGCAGAGAGACATGGAAGGTGTCCCTTACACACACACACACACACACACACACACACACACACACACACACACACACGGCAGTGCTTTTAAAATAGTCCATAGAGCTATGATTACCCTGAGAATGCATTGCCTTGCGGTTTTTTTCTCCTGACAATTTTACACAATTTGGACACTGGCCACATCTGTATGATAAACAGATGGAACACGGACTCTTTCCATCTGGTCCATCCCTACAACGCACTCATCTCCAAAGCTTGGTGATGGGGTTTCTGTTGTGGGTTAAGGGACTCTCCACTCAAAGAGGAAACACAGTTTCTCAATTAACAGAGTTAAGGGACAAGGATTTCTTTTTGCAGGGTTTCTGAGTCCTGTTGTAAAAATCTATTTGCCTCATCAAGAAATCCATTGAGAGACACTTTTTTTTTCAATTAGAAGCATTTCCTTCTATTAAAAATGTTTAGAAGAATGTAAATATTAAGAGAAGGGAAAAGAAATACTTCTCAGGATAACAAAAGCTTGACAAAGAGATTTCTCCACAGCTGAACCTTTGTCACTATGAACCAGAAAATTGTGGGAGTTTGCTAAAGAAAAATGGAGGAACTGGGAGTCACGTGTGGCTGCACAGGCAGTTCTCCATATAAGGGCACCCAGCCGAGGTGGTGAGTGAGACTAAACTCTAGCAAGCACTCCGCTCGCAGAGTCTTGCGCAGTAGTGCAGGGTTGGGTCTGCCCAGAAGGGGAACTTTGTTTGAAACTCTATATATGTATATTCACCAAATGTATTAGTGGGAGCCCTGCCCTAGCCTCTTTCTACTTTAAGGATGACGGTGGTGACATCAGGTGTGGATTTCCACTTTTCTAAATCTCTCCCAGCACAGGGTGCATTTGAGAGATGCTCGGGAGTAGTAAGTGGACTTGCTCTGCACTGGTCACTAGCCACATTAGGGGTCTTCATCACTTAGAATGCGGCTGCTACAAATTCAGGTTTTCTGTAAATGTAAAATACACATCATATGATGAGACTTAGAAGAAAACAGAATTTAAGTATTCATTAGTAATTTTTATATGGATTACATGTTAAAGTGATAATATTCTAATATATTGGGTTAGAGAAAATATATGATTCAAATTAATTTCATCCATTTCTCTTTACTTTTTAGATATGGCTACAAGAAATTTTAAAATTGTATGTGGGTCCTGCTTTATATTTCTCTTGGTCAGTGTTTCTCTAGAATCAGGCAGAGGTGGTTAAAATACTCTACCACCCGCTTCGCAGCCCTGCCTCTTTGGGTGAGTTTCTTAATAGCTTCTTTTCTGTAAAAATGAGTTTACAATTTCATAGGGTTATTCTGAAAATTAAATGAGGTCATACATGCATCCCGATATGGTATCTGACACATCAGTATTTATAAGTACTATAGTTTCCTGGTCACGTGGCTTCAGAGGGAGGGTCAGGAGAAGCAGGTAAGTAATGACAGATCCCAAAGCACAGGAAGAAGTTGAGTGCCAGAATCAAGTCACGGCCTCTAGCGAGGGAAGAGACCTTGCAAAAGACCTTGTCTTTGAGCCCCATTTTCACTTGTCAGAACCCCTGCCTTTGTTTCCAAAAAGCTTGCTAGCACTAAGGAGCAATTCCTGCTGGAGCTGTGTGGTGCCCCCTGCCTGCACCACGCTGCAGCTTGGGCCCTTGGGGGAAAGGTGCAGATTTGGGCCTACCTGGGCCCGCTTCTACGCTAAGTGTTTTTGTCAACTCTCCTCTTTAACTGCACTGTAAACAAATGGCTCTTTTCTTCTTTCAGGAGACTAAAAACCAGCAAACAAAACCCAGCTATTCTGCAAACACAGGACTCACCGCTATGCCTGTATCCAGCTTTTTCTTGGGAAAGAGGCAATGTTTATAGTTTTCATTTTTGAAAAGGCCTCAAAGATCTTTATGTCTTGGTCCAGACAGGGTACAAAGCTAGGACAGATGTGTTCATATAAATGCTCAATTTCTGCACAAGATTGAATGTTCAATTGTGCACGCATTCCACATTTCAGAGAGGTTGACACCAAATATCTGAGAGCCAACAAGTTGCAACTAGGGTCAATTGCCTGTATTACAAATATCAATTTTTTAATCCTCACTCAAGGGTATTTTTTCGTGTCTTTGATAGAGACAGACAGACTGAGAAACATCAATATGAGAGAGAAATATGGACTGGCTGCCCTCTCATACACGCCCCACCTGGGGTTAAACCCACCACCAGGGTATGTGCCCTGACCAGAAATTGAACCCACAACCCTTCAGTCTATGGGACGATGCTCCAACCAACTGTGCCACTCGCCTAGGGCACAAATGTCATTTATGCTCTCAACCACAATCTCAGGTGCTTCATGGTGATTTCTTTTATTTATTTACTTATAAGATTTTATTTATACCTTTTTAGAGAGAGGGGCAGGAAGGGAGAATGGGAGGGAAAGAAACATCAATGTGTGGCTGCCGCTTACACACCCCTCACTAGGGACCCAGCTCACAACCCAGGCATGTGCCCTGACTGGGAATCAAACTGGCGACCTTTTGGTTCACAGGTGGTTGCTCGATCCACTGAGCCACAGCAGCCAGGGCCAAGGTCATTTCTTTAGTTTGCTTTCCCACTCAGGCTTGTCACTGGCATGCCACAACTGCAGAGTTTTTCACTATAGAGGAGTCTTCAACTAGTTGATAAACTCAAAACCAACCTATAAGAAGAACAGAAATTTTTTAAAAAGGGTCACTGTCTGCTGATTGGATCTGTGCTCAGAGATTCACTTCGACATTCTAAGTTTTACATTTTCTCCAGCCAAAATTGGAAAAAAGAATGTTAGACTATGTGCTGAAGGCTTTGGGGGTAAGAAGTAGATTCGAATAAAATGCAGGTAACGAGTATCATTTATTTTAAGAAATCTCGACTCAGTTGACCCCAGTGTAGTTTGAGACTTCTGGGATTGCCTAACACGGGGCCATACTTTGTCAAAAGTCTTCCACCTCTTTTCTCTTTCTTTCTCTCCCTTCATTATCTTGTTCTGTTTCCAGTATTTTCTTAGCTGAAAAATATTCTATTCCTGAGTTCTGAAAAACAGGAGGCATGGTTGTAAGCCATAGGTTGTTTTTCACCAGGAAAATGTTTAATGAATGTTTAGCAGGTCAGAGACATTCTCCAGAAATCAAAGCAGACACGAAGATAAATGAGCCTCGAGTGTGCCCTCAAGGAGTTTCAGTCTTGGGAAAAAGCTTAGACATTTATCCAATCATTCAACAAATGTTTATTAAGTACTTACTGCATGCCAAGCATGTTCTAAACATCAGAGAAACCACAGGAAACAAAGTAAAGACATTGCTATTATGCAGCTCAAGCTCTGGAGGAGGGAGATTGACAACAAAGAAATAACCACACTGGGTGGGGCAAAAGGGGCAAACGTGGGTTTGCAGTTGTGAGTGTGCAGAACACGGAGTTAATAAAGCTATTGTAATAATCATAACCTGTATGCCTTTTTCCACATGAACAACTGTAAACCTACTTTTGCTCTACCCTGTATAATGTATCTGATATTACAGTACCAACTGAGTGCCGTTGGCCAAATATCGCTGGTTGCGTGCTTGCTGGGCATGTGGTGACACCATTCTTTGTTTCCCCCTTTGATGGAAGTGTGGCCCTGTGACTTGTTATGGCCAATGGCACAGGAGTAGAAATTACATGTCACTTGCGGGCAGAAGCTTTAAGAGCTGGGGCACAGACGGCCGCATTCCCTTAACACTGCTGCCGTGACTGTGGGAGAAACGCGTCAGTGAGGCCTCGTCGTTCTGAGACGGTGAGTGATTACCACAAGGGAAGCCCTTGCTAGCCCGCTGTGGACAAGCTGCATGAGCAAGACACATTTTTGCTGTATTTTACCACTAATATTTGAAGATTACCAGTTACCACAGAATAGTCAGAAGTTCTCAAAAAGGGGGTGGCTAAGTATTCTGCAGAAAAATCAAGCAGAGTTAAGGATATTTTTTAATGGCACAGGAAGAATGGTTTTCATTTTAGATAGAGTGGTTAGGGGAGTTTTCTCTGATGAATTGATATTTGGTCAGAGACCTGAAAGAAATCAGAGTGCCAGACACACGGGCACCAAGACGAAAAGCACTGCAGAGGATGGAACCGGCGGAGGCGCCGAGACAGAGGCGCGCTCGGAGTGTGTGACGGGGCCAGCGTGGCCACAGCACCGCAAGCGCGGAGGGGGGAGCCGTAAGACAAGAATTTGGGAAGGCTACTGGGGGCTTGCAGATGAGAAAACCCTTTTGGTTCACATGTATTATACGTAAAGGTCAAGTGCAATGGAAAGTTCAAGATGTGAGAGACAATAGCAGATGGATGAATGGCATTTGACTGGTCATCTTTGACTCTTATCTCTACGTCACCTCGTATAGCTAACTCATGATCAAGTCTTAATTAAACCTTGAATCTGTGCCCTTCTCCATGCCCTGCCCCAACACTGCCACCACTACTTTGGTTCCAGCCTTGCTAGCCCTGAAGTGAACCAATAGCATAGCTTTATAACTGGCCAAGTCCTTTCCTTCTTGGAGCACAAATGGACCTTGTATGCTACAGCCACTCCCTCCAGGAACTGATTCTTCAAAAACTCAAAACTGAGGGAGTCACGCAGCCCTTGTTACAACACATCAGCAGCTCTGCCCTCTAGTGAAAAACAAAACAAACCCAACCCCATAGAATTCGAGGCCCTCAAGCATCACATAGGTCCTACCTCCCAGGTCGGACTCCCACCTTTACTCTTTGATCCTCCCCTGCAGAACGATCTCACTCCTTACAGCTCCCGCGCTCCATGCTGTTTCATGTCTCCATGCCTTTGCACTTGCCATTCTCTTGGCCTTTCCCACATCCTTATCTGTCAGCATCACTCTAAAGCTTGCTTAGTTACGGGCTCCTCTGCAAAATTCTCCATAACACTGTCCCCACAACACACCCAGCGAAGCTTCCTCTCCCCCCCACTAGCATTTTATAGATGACATCCATGAGTGTACTATGGCATGGTGTACCTTTATCCGTTTCTGTGACAGTCTCCTCTCCTGATGTGTTCATTCTCTGAGGATCAAACCTTGGGATTCACTTCTCTGATCCAAGTTGGGCCCTGTACCGTATGATGTTTCCTTCAAGGACAGTCTCAGAGGGATTTTTCCAGGCCTTGCCTCCTAAATCTGCTCCAGATCCAGTTGCTCATTTTTCTTCAAAATCTTGGTTTTATACTCTCCGTGAGTTCCTTGGGCTTAATATTTTAGACCCATCATGCTTTGAGCACCATATTCTGCTTTGAATCCAAAAACGTATAATCTTGGTCTTGCTTTGATCAATCCTTGTGCCTGGACAACTACCAAAGCAGAGTCCTATCCTCTCATTCATCCACCAGGTGGACATTGATCACCTCTATGCACAACAGAGCTGACGTCACCTTCCAGATGGGCTATACCTTCTTTCTTCACTAGATGCCCTCTGACCCTTGCCAACTTCTACCTCAATAGGAGCAAAGTTTCAAAATATTTGTAAGTGGCAGCAGTCTCCCACAGCAGTTTGGGTAGCCCTACCAGGGCCCCCAGGTGTATCTTACTCAGCCTCCCTCTCCTCCTCTCTCCTATCTCCATTCTCCCTCGACTTGCTGGAAATGCCTCCAGAGCCATCATTTAGCAACAGATTTAGTAGAATTTGTCCAAGCCTGTCTGAAATAAGGGGTACAAAAGCCACAAGAATGAAATAGTGTGCTTTTTCTATTTAGTACTTGCCAATTCTTCTCAAATATGCATTATGATATGGGGGAGGGGTTGGGGTGAGCTGTGCTCCTTGTCAGACTCTGTCATATTAGCATGACTCTCCTCCTGGGCCATTTTGCCTCAAAGAGTGTGTTTTGAATCTTCTCTGTCTTGGAAAAACCCACAGGAGCTGTGAGTAAGGGTGGTGGCATGCAGGGGCCTGGGTGTGGGCTGAGATGTCTCTTGCCTGTCAGCTCCAGAGTTTCTGGGAAAGCAGAGTAATTGTGGTAAGAACAATTTCTAGTCAGTACTGATGTCATGGAATAAAGGTGTAAGTGAAGGGAAGGTAAATTTCAGAAATGAAAACGAAGGATCAAGGACCTTTCTTTTCGTTGGCTTGATTAAGCCCATTACTCCGTGATGGGTGGAAAGAAGACCAGCATAGGGATTCTGAGCTTGTGCTGCCCGTGATGGCTTCATATCTAGAAGGCAAAAGGAGGCCTCAAGTGCTGGATTGGAAGAACGGACACCTATGCAGATCGGAGGTGTCATGATTAGGTCTAGATCTCACAAAGGGAAGGAAAGGACTGGCCTTGTCTTACATTAGAAGACTTACAGCAGCTAAAGACATCCGCAAGGAGCATTCAAATGGTAGGTGACTGGGCAATTAACATCTTCTCCACTTTCTTATTTTGACACAGATTGATGGCTTATGATAATGCTTGAGAGTGCTTTATAAAAACCAAGACTATCTTCCCTTGCATTTCAGCTGTGGATAAAGTTCATGGCCCATAGACATATAAAAAGATGTTCAACATCACTAGCCATTAGAGAGATGAAAATTAAAACCTCAATGAGATAATCACCTCACACCTGCCAAAATGGCCATCATAAACAAATCAACAAACAAGTGCTGGAGAGGATGTGGAGAAAAGGGAACCCTAGTGCACTGTTGGTGGGAATGCAGACTGGTGCATCCACTGTAAAAAGCAGTATGGAGATACCTCAAAAAATTAAAAATGGATCTGCCTTTTGACTCAGCAATCCCCCTTCTGGGGATATATCCAAAGGAACCCAAAACTCTAATTTGAAAGAACATAAACACCCCTGTGTTCATTGCAGCATTATTTACAGTCACCAAGTAATGGAAGCAGCCCAAGTGCCCATCAGTAGATGAGTGGATAAACAACTATGGGACATTTACACAATGGAATGCTGCTCGGCCATAAAAAACGAGAGAATTTTACCCTTTGCGACAGTATGGATGGACCTGGAGAACATTATGCTAAGTGAAATAAGCCAGTCAGAGAAAGACAAATACCATATGATTTCACTCATATGCGGACTCTAATGTACAAACTGAACTAACAAGCCAAATAGAGACAGACTCATAGATGGAGAGCAGGATGACAGCTAAGAGGTGGGGAAGGTTAGGGGGTGGAAGGACTGAGCAAAAAGGAAGAAGGACTCATGGACATGGACAACACAGTGGTGATTTCAGAGGGAAGAGGGTATAAGGGGACTAAATGGTCATGGAGAAAAAATAGAAGGCAAAAAAAAAGATAACAAATAAATAAAATGAAACTAACTCACCTTTTAAAAAAAGAAAATGAGTAAATAACATGACCAAGAAATTCACAACAAAAGGTCACCAGGTGGCAAATAACCACACTGAAAGGTCTCTACTTGCCTAGTAATTAGGAAAGTGCAAATTAAACAAAAATGAGTACCTTATGCCAAGTAATTTGGCAAAAATTAAGACGTCTGACAAAACATGTTAAATAAACTTCCTTCAGATATGAGCTACAGTGTTGCTGCTTTAAGTTCAAAGTTAATCAACAATACATGTTAAGTAAGGAGTCTTTAATGAGAAATATGCATAAAGCAGGGTTGTGTGTTCATCAGCTGATGAAAATATTGTGACCAGAGGCTCACAGAACCCTAACCCTGTGTTCTCCCAGGAGCGATGGTTCAGTATTCACTAACTCAATGCTTCTAGGATTTAGAGAACACAACTACTGTGAATAACGGGAATTGACTGTATATTTAAAACTGTGTTGTGGATATAGGAACACATTTTTAAAAATAGTTTGTGGAAAGCACGGACTATTTTTGTATGCACAACATATTTCATAAGTGTAAAGCATTAAAAAAACAATAATAAAAGGCCAGCGAGGCAGCAGCCTAGTCAATGACGGGGAGACGAGGAGGCAGGCAGACAGGAAACTGGTCACAGAGGGGCGGCAGACCAAAGCACTAAATCTGAATTTTATTGAGAACCAGAATAAGTAAACTGATACTAGCAAAAGACTTTACAAGGCTATTCCTTCCCTTCTTCTTTATTCTCCCTTCATCCCACTTCCTTCAACTTTCCCACTCAGATCTCAAGAGGTTCAAATAGCTGGATTATCAAATTCAATAGGCCTTCCCAAGGATATACATTTTGAGATATCATACTCTAATAAGCATCCCGACTTCATTTTTTTATGTTTGACCACTGACAGCTTTTAAGCCTCACCTCTCCCTCTTTCCCTTGGCCCCACATCTGGACAAGCTGATCAGCAAGCCTGAGCCCTCTGCTTCGTGGTGGGAGAGTCCCGGCACACACACGTCTCCATTCACGCACACCTTCAGCCTTGACCGCCCATCAGCACCATAAAAATCCCAAGCTCTCTCAAACCGTTTTCAGACCTGCTTGGTGTTCCTTCCCTGCTCTCCCCAGAAAAGTCTCAATTAAGTAACAAACCCATACATTATCCCCTTGTGTGTCTCTACATAGGAACCAAATTAAGGGTGGGGGCTCATCTGATTTTTAGAGAATAAGTATAACTCCATTTTGTTGTTGTTGTTCTATTACAGCTGTCCCAATTTCCCCTCATCGCTCTCCCTGACCTCGCCACTCCCTCACTCCCACAGTCCATCCCCACCCTACTGTCCAGGTCCATGGGTCCTTTATACATGCTAGAAAGGCTATTCTGGAAGGAAATAACACACAATCCAGAGCCTTAGGGAAATAAATATATCGAGAGACTAATAAGAGTAAGCATACATTTTAGAAAAACTAAAGCAAAACAACTTCTTTGGTGAGTGATGGACAGAAAAGGCTCATTTTTCGTCCTATTTTAAATGTATTGCACTTTAACCAGAACAGTGTCTTATTTCTTACATTATAGTAAAAGATAAATAGGAGTCTTTCTAGATTTATCTAACCTAGTCATCACTTGTGCAATGTTATTACTTTTCGTGTTCATTGCAGAGCCCCATGGCTGTGGATGAAAAGATAATGACCATTGCCTGCACCTCCCCGTTCCGCTGCCCTCCATAGCATAGCTCACCTGGGTCAGAGGGGAATGCAGGACCTTCCCCCTTAGAGCCCGAAATTGCCATTTGTGCCATATGCCCCATCCCTTGCTATCACCTAAGAGGTGGTCACTCTGCCTGTGAGCTAGAAAACTCTTGCCCATCTTCCCCAAAGTGGAAAGCACAGCTATGATAAAGGGCGAGTAATTAGGAAAAGGCTAAATGTGTTACAACAATGTATTTGTGGGATAAGAATAGCTACCATATTCTGAGCATCCACTATTCCACAATCACCTTCTCTACTTTCCCGAGGTGGCATCCTCCACGCCCCTGCCTGAGCTATGTACAATATTGGCACGGATGCCGAGCAACGTGATCACACGAGGGAGAAAGACAAGTGTTAAGCGTTTAGTATTTACACAATATTATCCCCTTTGTACTTTGCAAAGTTCAAAGGGCCAAGATTTGAACCTAGATAAATCTGACTCCACAGCCTGGCCTCTTTAGGCTGTGTGAGTCCTGCCAGGCACCATCAGTCCCTCGGAGCGCAGACATTCTCCACGTTCCTCTTTGCTAATAATAGAACCTTGATTTTGTTCAGCTGTCAGGTGGCCATGTGCTTCCGAGGAATCTGTTCCCTCCCCAGAGCAGAGGTGAATCTTGGTAGTGAATCAAACTTGGGAGTTCTATTCTTATTCTAGCAACTAATTGAGAGATGGGCATGTGATGCAATACTGTTGAATAAGACATGTGGGAGGCTTCTTGAAATATTTTTCTTTCTCTTAAAAAATAAAAATACAAAAAGACGATTAACTTTCTTTATAGTTTTTTGTGTGGTTTGGTGTCTCTCTCTCTCTCTCTCTGTGATGTGATGTCCAGAATTTTATTAGCCATCTTGGGATATTGGAGGCATTTGCCCAAAGAGGACATCACAATATCCTGAGAATAGCAGAGTGGAAAAAAGAAAGAACCTGATTTCACTAAAACTTATACTTCGACTTTGCTCTTTAAGTAAGATAATAAATAAATTTTGGTTTAGATATTTTGGGTTATAACAATATTTTCCATTACTTGAGGTATAAAATGACCTAATGAACATTTAGCCTATAAAATAAGATTTGGCTGTAGTTGGTTTGAGCACCTATAAAAGAATTTTCTTCTAAGTCAATAAACAGGATTTCTGGTTTCACTATGGGATGCAGAAAACAAGAAAAAACATTACCCCACAATTATAACCAAAAAAGGTAGATAATTTATAAAATTAAAACTTTTCCTGAATCTATCACAGAGCTGTGGTCACAGGGCAAATAATTAACTTAAGAAATGCAAAGAAAGACAGGCGCCACCAAAGGGAGGCATTTTAACTGCAGCAAACATCAGATACTGTATCAGCTGGTAAGAAAAATTTGGCTAAAATTTTTAACAGGTATAGAGTGAGAGTATAGAACTACTGACAGCCACAAACATAACAGAAATTTACACCCACTTGCAGGCTCTTCTCCACATGTTTTACGAAGTGTGCATGAGAAAATAGGATGAGAGTCTGCAGAAGCGCTTCTTGTGCTGCAGGCCTGGGGAAGGGAAGAGCAGCCACTGCGGTGAAGATCTGCCCATATCCTTCTCTCCTAGATCTCCGACAGAATAGAAGCCTCATCCCACTGGACGAAGGGCATTAAACCCTGGCATCCTCAGGGTACAGGTGAAGGCACATTGCAGCTCAGGAAAGAAAGAGGAACGCCTCTGGGCAAGGGCAGGAATACAGCCACAGCTCACACCATTAGAGATCCCTTAATGCTGGATGAGCAGAAGGGTCACTGAGAAGACCTCACCTCTAAGACCCAGGATGGAGCACTAAGATTGGGACTGAAGCAGGACAACAGAAAACACCTCCGTTCCGCTCCCCAGTGTGAGGAATAACCCAAACCCAACACAACTGTCTATGCCTTAATGACAATCCCACACACTAAAGGCCTGGCAAAAATAAGAAATATGTTCATGATCAGGCATAGATATCATTTACCCGTCTATACTGTTCTACATAAGATATTCAGTTCTCAAGCAAAAAGTTGCAAGACACACAAAGCAGCAAGCAAAAATAGTACACTATTAAGGTACAAAGCAGCCATCAGTATCACATTCAACTATGAGAGAGATGTTGGAGTTATCAGACAGGGACCTTAAGTTCCCTCAAGAAGCTCCATCCAGAAGCAATAGATAAGTTGCATAGTCTTAAATCTTTTAAAGAAATTAAATTTCTAATTTAAAACCTTCCCCAAAAGAAAAATCTAGGCCCCAATAACTTCATGGCAAGTGCTACCAAATGTTTAAAAAAGAAAAAAATAATAACAACATTGTCGAAACCCTTTCAAAATATAGAAGAGACAAAAAATTCCTGACTAGATACAGATGTTATACAAAAAGTACAGACCAATATCTCTCTTGAACAAAGATGAAAAAATCCTCAGCAGAAACTGAGCAAACTAGGAATAGAAGGGAACATCTACAACCTGATACATATCTACCAAAAATTTCGAGCTTCTCTTCCAGTCAAGATGGCAGCATAGGCAGACATGGCTTGCTTCTTCACACAATCACATCAAAATTACAGCTAAAATATAGAACAATCATCATTCAGAACTGTCAGAAATCAAGTTGAATAGAAGTCTGACAACTATAGAATTAAAGAAACCACACCCATCCAGACCGGTAGCAGGGGCACAGATGTGGAACTGGCTGGTCCCACACCCACATGTGGTGCATAAGAATTTGGGAGGCATATCTCAGGAGGAAGAAGTCCCAACACCACACCAGCACCCCCAGCCCAGGGTTCCAGTGCCAGGAAAAGTCCCCACAATTTCTGGCTGCAAAAACCATCAGGGATTGTGTCAGTGGAAGAAATTGCTGGAGGCCTAAGCAGTTCCTCTTATAGAACTCACGCATAGGCTCGCCTACTGAGCTCACTCCTTCTAAGTTGCAGCACCAAGATAGCTGCTTGAAAGGCACCAGTGGCATACAGGGAGAAACAGAAGTGTCTGGCATCAAGGCGAGCAGAAGCCATTGTCCCTTTTCTAAACCCTTTACCATCACAGCCACAGAGCCAGCAAGCTGTTGCCATATCTGAGACTCCATCAGCCTAGCTAACATTGTTTGACCTGCCTTGGAGATCTTCAGAGACTTATACCAACTTATAGGCCCACCCAAGCTGCTTTTCCATTTGAATGGCTGGTCTTGGTTCATACTGCACAACCTCCTGAATCTTCTCAAATAAGCAACAGCTGGCCTCAGTGACCCCCCAGGCCCAGCACTAGCAGCAGTTGGCCTAGATTCACAGCTTGGCTTTGCCTAGGAACCTCCAAGCTCAGCACAAGTAGCAGCCACCTCAGATTGCTTTAAATCTCGCTCAGGATGGCCCTGGGCAAAACACAGGTTGGGGCTGGCATTGCCTTGCACCACCTGGGAAACACCAGGACCAGTACACCCAGTGGACAGCTACAGACCACATTGGAGCACCACCACCCTGTGTCTGCACAGCTGATTCTCCACAGATGGTGGAAGTTGGTGGTAAGTAGTCACAGCCAATCCTTGCCCCTGACTGCCCCGAGTAAATCCCTTCCATTGATCTGCCAACAGCAACCAAGGCTGAACTACAAGAGGGGGGTGTACTCAGCCAACACAAAGGGCGCACCTCAAGTACCCAGCTTGGGTGATAGGGGAGGCTGTACCATTGGACCCTATAGGACACTTAGTACATTAGGCCACACTACCAAGACACAGAGTCAAAGCAGCTCTATCTAATACATAGAAACAAACACAGGGAGGCTGCTAAAACGAGGAGACAAAGAAATATAGTCCAAATGAAAGAACAGGTCAAAACTCCAGAAAAAAGAGCTAAACCAAATGGAGATAAGCAATCTATCAGATGCAGAGATCAAAATGCTGGTTATAAGAATGCTAAAGGAACTTAGTGAGGACCTCAGCAGCATAAAAAAGACCCAGTCAGAAACAAAGGATACACTAACTGAAATAAAGAAAAGTCAACAAGGAAACAATAGTGAAGTGGATGAAGCCAATAATCAAATCAATGATTTGGAACATAAGGAAGAAAAAACCAACAACTACTCAGAACAACAAGAACAGAAAAACAATTCAAAAAAGGCGGGTATTATAAGAAACCTCTGGGACAACTTCAAGAGGACCAACATTCAAATCTAGAGGTGCCAGAAGGAGAAGAGAAAGAGCAAGAAACTGGAAATCTGTTTGAAAAATAACAAAAGAAAACTTCCCTAATGTGGTGAAGGAAATAGACATGCAAGCCCAGGAGACACAGGGAGTCACAAACAAGATGGACACAAGGAGGACCACACCAAGACACACCATAATTAAAATGCCAAAGATTAAAGATAAAGAAAGAATCTTAAAAGCAGCAAGAGAAAAGAAAATAGTTACCTACAGGGGAGTTCCCACAAGACTGTCAGCTGATTTATCAAAACAAACTTTGCAGGCTAGAAGAGATTGGCAAGAAATATTCAGTAATGAGAAGTAGGGACCTACAGCCAAGATTGCTCTACCCAGCAAAGCTATCTTTTAGAATCAAAGGGCAGATAAAGAGCTTCCCAAACAAGGAAAAACTAAAGGAGTTCATTGTCACCAACCCATTATTATATGAAATGTTAAAGGGACTTAAAAACTATGAATAATAAAATGGCAAAAATTCATATCTATCAACAATTGAATCTAAAAAACAAATCAGGCAAACAAGAAGAACAGGGACAGATTCATGGATACGGAGAGCATTTTGATGGTTGCCAGGTGGGAGGGGGCGTGTGAGGAAATGGGTGAAGAGGTGAGGGAATTAAGAAGTACAAACAGGAGACTTGACTTAAGATGGCGGCGTAGGTGGACGCACTGCACCGCCGCTCACAACCAGAGAGTTTAAACAACGAACTCAATAGCGAAATATAAACAACCAGAACGGACAGAATCGAACTGAAGGGAAGTCCGACACCCAGGAAGTTGGGGAGGACGTACATCCAGGCCGGTAAGCGGGGCAGAACCGAGCGGAGGAGCGGAGTGAGAGGCA
>PVJI01000165.1:197377-347959 GCA_004026765.1 Micronycteris hirsuta | reverse complement strand
TTTCATGACTTGGAATACTTCTCTCCAGCCCCTTCTTGCCTGTAAGGTCTCTTTTGAGAAATCAGCTGACAGTCTTATGGGAATTCCTTTGTAGGTAACTGTCCCCTTTTCTCTTGCTGCTTCTAAGATTCTCTCCTTATTTTTAATCTTGGGTAATGTCATTATGATGTGTCTTGGTGTGTTCCTCTTTGGGTCCAACCTCTTTGGGACTCTCTGAGCTTCCTGGACCTCCCGAAAGTCTATTTCCTTCACCAGCTTCGGGAAATTCTCCATCATTATGTGTTCAAATAAGTTTTCAATTCCTTGGATTTCTTCTTCTCCTTCTGGCAGCCCTAGGATCTGTATGTTGGGACGTTTACAGATGTCCTGGAGGTTTCTGAGCCCCTCCTCTGTTTTTTGAATTCTTGTTGCTTCATTCTTTCCTGGTTGGATGTTTTTTTCTTTCTGCTGGTCCATTCTGTTGATTTGAGTCCCAGTTTCCTTCTTATCCCTATTGGTTCCCTGCAGATTTCTCATTTGTTCAATCAATTTCGATAATTTTTCGTCGAATTCTGTGAGCATCTTGATTACTAGGGTTTTGAACTGTGCATCTGATAGGTTGGCTATCTCTTGGTGGGTTAGTTCTGGAGCTTTGATCTGTTCCTTTCTTTGGGCCATTTTTTTTCCCTCGGTGAGCCTGTTACTGTAAGGAGGGTGGAGCCTTGGGGTTCCCCTGGGCAGGGAAACTCACTGTCGCTGTGTTGTGACGTAGCCTGTGGGGGCGGGACTTGAGAGCACAATGGCACCTGCTCCGCTCTCCGCACCCACACCGCCTCTCGCAAGCAATTCGAGCCCTTCTGCGCTGGCTCCAGGGGTCACTCCAGGGTCGGTGGATGGGCTGCACAGTTCCAATCCCCCGCGGGTCTCCCCAGTGAACTCTCCTGTGAGGCTGGTAGTTCCTCCCGCTGCGGACTCCACCCCCACAGGTGCTCTCAGTCTGCGCCGATGGGTTGCACCCTGCTTTCACTTCCGGTCCGTCTGTCCGCGAATGCAGACCTACCCGGTCCACCAGTCTCGGCCTCGCTGGGTTCGGTTGAGCCAGGCGCTGGCCGCGCTTTGGTCAGGCACCCCCGTCTCAGTGTGCTGCAGCCCCGCGGGAACCGCCCCTCCAACCGCGGTCCCGCTGTCTGCTCACCAGCTCGCCGCAGAGTCGCCGAGTGCTCTCCCTCTGCCCTGCTCCTCCCGGCTCACCAGACTGGATGAATGTATCTTCTTTAATTCCTTGGTTGTCGGACTTCCTCTCAATTCGATTTTCTGTCAGATCTGGCTGTTTTTGGTTAGGTAAATTTCTGGTTTTTTCCTTGTTTGGTTGTGCGAGGAGGCATGGTGCATTCACCTACGCCGCCATCTTGCCGGAGGTCCTTCTAGGAGAGAATCTTAAAAGCAGCAAGAGAAAAGGAGACAGTTACCTACAGAGGAGTGCCCATAAGACTATCAGCTGATTTCTCAAAAGAAACCTTGCAGGCAAGAAGGGGCTGGAAAGATGTATTGAAAGTCATGAAAGGCAAGGACCTACATTCAAGATTACTCCATCCAGCAAAGCTATCATTTAGAATGGAAGGGCAGATAAAGTGCTTCCCAGAAAAGGTCAAGTTCAAGGAGTTCGTCATCATGAAACCCTTATTATATGAAATGTTAAAGGGACTTACCTAAGAAAAAGAAGAAGATCAGAACTATGAACAGTAAAATGACAATAAACAGAACTATCAACAACTGAACCTAAAAACAAAAACAAACTCAGCAAACTACTAGAACAGGAACAGAGTCATAGAAATGGACATCACATGGAGTGTTATTAGTGAGGACGGGGAGGGGGAGGGGGGAAGAAGTATAAACAGTAGGTACAAAATAGACAGGGGGTGGTTAAAATATAGAAAATGGAGAAGCCAAAGAACTTACAAGTACGACCCATGGACATGAACTAAGGGGGGCAGGGTGGATGGTGGGTGGGAGGGGGGCGTGCAGGGTGGAGGAGAATAAAGGCAGGGTGAAATGGGACAACTGTAATAGCATAATCAGTAAAATATATATTTTTAAAAAGCCCAGGTACACTTGACAGTAGGAAACAAATTAATTGATTTCTTTTTTTTTCTTTAAGATTTTATTTATTTATTTTCAGAGAGAGGAGAAGGGAGGGAGAAAGAACAATGTATGGTTGCCTCTCACATGGCCCTCATTGGGGACCTGGCCCACAACCCAGGATTTGCCCCGACTGGGAATCGAACCGGGACCCTCTGGTTCCCAGCCCGTGCTCAATCCACTGAGCTACACCAGCCAGGGCCAAATTAATTGATTTCTTAGTCTAATGTATTTTCATTTGTAATTCTGAGTGTTATCTTAAAAAGTTATTACTAAAAAAAGCAAATTCCTATGTCAATTGCATTGTAATCAGATCAGTAACTATGTCATTTTAAATATATTTTTGTCATTTAGAGATAGTATCATTTTTTTTCTGATGGATTTGCAAAAATGTTTTGTTGTCAAAAAGATCCATGGACAGGACCCTGACTTCTTATAAAATATGATAGGGGACCCCCCAAAAACTGGAATTTGTTTATAAAAATTGTATATTTATTCTTAAATGTTAAAACTTCAGCCCTGGCTGGTGTAGCTCAGTGGATTGAGCGCGGGCTGGGAACCAAAAGGTTGCCGGTTCGATTCCCAGTCAGGGCACATGCCTGGGTTGCAGACCAGGTCCCCAGTGGGGGCCATGTGAGAGGCAACCATACTTTGCTGTTTCTCTCCCTCTCTGTCTCCCTCCCTTCCCCTGTCTCTCAAAATAAAAATAAAATCTTTAAAAAAATAAAACAAACTTCAGCTTGGTATAGCTCAGTGGATTGAGCGCGGGCTGGGAACCAAAGGGTCCCGGTTCGATTCCCAGTCAGGGCACATGCCTAGGTTGCAGGCCAGGTCCCTGTGAGGGCCACGTGAGAGGCAACCATACATTGCTGTTTCTCTCCCTCTCTGTCTCCCTTCCCCTCTCTCTAAATATAAATAAAAATAAAATCTTAAAAAAAAACTTAAAAATAAATAAAATAAAACAAACTTCAGTCACCATCAAAGTACTCTTCAATTGATGCAATACACCTATCAACATGTTTCTCCATTGCTCAGAACAGTTTTTGAACTCATAGATTTTGATGCCTTTTAGTGCTTCTGTTGTTTTTTGTTTCACCTCTTCCACACCAGTAAAATGTTTCCCTTTAAGAACTTTTTTCATCCAGGGAAAAAAAAGTGAAGTCGTTTGGGGTGAGGTAGGGTGAATAGGGACGGTAGGGCACAGGGGTCATGCTATTTTTGATCAAAAACTGCTAACTACTCAATAAAATGTGGGCGAGTGAGCTTGTAAATCACCCATCATGAAATGGGCAAATGAGTTGCGTCTTTAAAAAATTTTTACTGCGCCCGGCTGGTGTAGCTCAGGGATTGAGCGTGGGCTGGGAACCAAAGGGTCACCAGTTCGATTCCCAGTCGGGGCGCATGCCTGGGTTGCAGGCCAGGTCCCCAGTGAGGGCCATGTGAGAAGCAACCATACATTGCTCTTTCTCCCTCCCTTCTCCTCTCTCTAAATAAATAAATAAATAAATAAAAATTTAAAAAAATTTTTTTTACTGCCCTGGCTGGTGTAGCTCAGTGGATTGAACGTGGGCTGCAACCCAAAGGGTCGCAGGTTTGATTCCCAGTCAGGGCACATGCCTGGGTTGCAGGCCAGGTCTCCAGTAGGGGGCGTGTGAGAGGCAACCACACATTGATGTTTCTCTCCCTGTCTTTCTCCTTCCCTTCCCTTCTGTCTAGAAATAAAGAAATAAAATCTTTAAAAATAAATAAATAAATCAATGTTTATTGACCCTAAACACAGCCTCTCACAACACCACCAGCTGGTACAGCGATACAGATGGGTTCCTAGAACACTCACCTAGCAGGGGAAACCTGTACTACAAGGGGCCTGCCCCCCAGATGATAATTCCATTTTTGTAGGGTCCCCTCTCATATGAGTTTCTGAGAATAAATGTTCAAATCATACGTTTGAAATATATGGGAATTGGTAGGGTTCTTTCTGGTAAATGACTGGATTCATAGAGATATTGGCAAAAATCAGATTAAAAAAATTTAATATGGGACTGAATGAACTGATAACTATTGTTCTTATAACTTTGTTCAAAGTATTGCTGATTTTTAAAAACTTGTTTATTTTCTTAAAACAATTTGCTAAATTGTTAATATTGACACATTTATATTTTTCTCCCTACTTAAACCTTTAAGAATTTAAAAACTCCTAATGAGTATTATTATTTTCATGACAATATATTTATTTGCATGAGTCCAATAGGAATCTGATTTTTTCCAGTTTCCAATTGTGGTTTTATTAAACCACATGATTTGAGTGGAGTGTCATGTCCAAGAGAGACACACCTAGATTCTGGATATCAGCAGAAAGCTCTAAGTAATAAAGATTGACTTTGAAAGCCAATAAAAGCCCTTGGGAGCCCTGGCTGGTGTAGCTCAGTGGACTGAGTGCCTGCCTGAGAACCAAAGGGCTCCTCTTTCTCCTCTGAGGAAAGACAACTCAGACCCTCCTGCCTCTGCACCTCCCGCCCTCTTTGCCTAGGCTCTGGAATTCAGGGACAGGGGTGTGGGGTGGAGAGACTCGTGGGCTGAGGGAAGGGTGGATGGATATTCAGTTATGAGGGAAGGCCCAATCATTAGAAGTCAGACAGACACCATAATCTACTGCTACAGGCCTTCGTGCTCTATTGAGATAGAAAATGGGGCTAGTGAAGTATATGAATGTGAGGGACCATGAAGTCTTTTGTTGAGTCCAGTTCCTCATCTTCCAACAGCTGTGAATGAAAACCATCTAGAGCCCTGGCTGCTGTGGCTCAGTGGATTGACTGCGGGCCTGTGATCTGAAAGGTCGCCAGTTCAATTCCCAGTCAGGGCACATGCCTGGTCCCTGGCCAGGTCTCCAGTTGGGGGCGTGCAAGAGGCAGTCAGTCCATCTCTTGCACATGTTTCTCTCACACATTGATGTTTCTCTCCCTCTCTCCCTTCCTTCCCCTCTCTCTAATATAAATAAACTACACTGTTCCTCTGTCCACATTCTGTTTCCTTTTGCAGCCTAGAAGCTTCCCAAGGGAAGGCGCTTGGGCTTCTTGTACTCAGAAAAGGGGAAGAGATTATAGATGGAAATACCTAAACGGTTTCATGATATAAGGGAAAGAGCCAGATTCTAGAAGTCAAGAGACTTTTAACTTAAATCCTGACTCTGCCACCACTTCCCTGGTGGCCTTGGGCATGTCACTTTCACTCCCTATAAAATGATAACTTGAACTAGATGATCTTAAAGATCCCATTCATCTCAAAAAGTTTATTATATTTTATGAGACAAGAAACCTTATTTTATTAATTTTTATCAAATGAAAGGGCCCAAAGTGAAGTTCTTATCTTGGCCAGCTGGTGGCATCATTTCTCTACATAACCACAAACTGGGGTTGGGGGCAGCCCCGGTGCTGATAGAGCAAGGGAAAGGATTCAGATTAGAAATCAATAAAGGTAGAAAGGTAGAAAAAGAGAGAGAGAAAGAGAGAGAGAGAGGAAGGAGGAAAGGAAGGAAGGAAGGGAGGGAGGGAAAACAAAGAGGAAGGAAAGAGGAAGGAAGGGAAGGAGGGAGGGAGGGGAGAGAAAATCAAAGCAGAGAAAAGAAAGAAAGGAAGGAGGAAGGGAGGGAGGGAGGAAGGAAGGGGAGAGAAGACGAAAGGAAAGGAAGGAAGAAAGAGAAGGAAAGGGAAGGAGAGAAAATAAAAGAAAATAGAAGAGAAGAAAAGAAAAAGACCTGGCTGGTGTGGCTCAGTGGATTGAGTGCTGGCCTGTGATCTGAAAGGTCGCCAGACCAATCCCCAGTCACAGCACATGCCTGGGTTGTGGGCCGGGTCCCCAGTATGGGGCATGCAAGAGGCAACAGCACACCGATGTTTCTCTCCCTCTCTTTCTCCTCCTCTTTCCCTCTCTCTAAAAATAAATAAATAAATAGAATCTTTAAAAAAGAAAAAAAAGAAAGAAATGATCGGAGGACCGCTATTTCAAAGGACTAGGTGAACCCTGGAATCCGAGCCAGCTTCTTTTCTCCAAGGCAAGAGAAAATAAGTCTAAGGCATTAAGTAGACACCTTCACCGCTAGATTGGCAAAGTGACATTTGGAGGGGTGGTGGAAGAGTAAACACGGTCAGTCTGTGAGGCCAGGAAGTAAACCATAGGATGAACCTGAACTTGGGCTGGGCACTCTCCTTCTGCTACCCTCTTTACACCCATTCCTTGCTGAAAAACTCAAACATCCTGGCACTCAATCTGCATCTTTTCCTTCGGGTTTCTTCTAGAGGGTCCATCAAACCCGCTGCGGACTTATTGTCCTGAAGGGCCCCTCTCCAAGTGAACTGAGTATCAAACACTGTAGTTAGTTGGCAGAGGGCAGGAAGATGTTGAGTATTTTAGAATCTGAAAAAGATTCACTCCTCTACCCACCCTACCTCTCACCCCTCCTTCCCCATCAAAGCAAAGAGTGGGGTTGTGGCCACCGAAGGGGAGACCCAGTGAAGTGCCTTTTCCAGTCAGGACTGAGATCACGGGGCGACAGGACTAGGTGTGGCGAGAATGAATGTCAGGAACCATAGCTCTAAAACAGGGTTTGGGGACTGGAGAAGAGAGTGCGGGTGCTACTGACCGCTGGCCCCACTGACCACAGCAGGAAAGGTGGAAAAGCAGCGGGGTGATGGAGGTTAGCGGGACTACTCAATACTTAGGAGCCGGCACAGAAGCGAGGGCATGCCCAGGTCTGCTCAGGTCCTCCCAAGCCCTGTGCCCAGTGGGGAGGGAACAGGAAGCTGTGACTTCCTCTCCCCTCTCCCTCCCTGCTCTTAGCCTCAAGGTCACTTGCTGCTGCAATGAATTCCAACCTGTTTTAGTTGGCACTGTTCCCCGGGGTTGGTGATAACTGCTCAGTACCCTGCTCCCTTCTGCCACTAACACCCCAAACTTTTCCTTTGAAACAGTCATTCATTCAAACAGCAATGTACAAAGTGCTTTTTAAAAATACCTATTATATGATTTCATCACACCCATCTTGTGAAACAGACTTTTATCTGAAAATTTTAAGCAAGGAAACTGAGGCTCAGAGGAGTAAAGTAACTGACCCAAAGTCACACAGCAAGTGAGTGAGTAGCAGATCTGGAACTCCAGAACCTCTGCTCTCTCTCTCTCCGACACCCATTCTGACTTCCTGTCACATGCCCCCTCCCAGGCCCCTTCCCTCAGGCCTAAAGATGCACTTTCTGCGGAGAAGGGAGCCCTGCACACTGTTAGGAAGTGGGGCTGCAGTTTGGTCCTGTCATCCCTGAGATGGGGTATCTCTGATTCTCTCCCCAGGGTGGAGGCTTGGGGCTGCCCTTCATAATGTGGTAATTCCCCTTTTTCTCCTCCCTCTCTGCCACAAGAGCCCTTCCTACACACACCCATCTCCCCGCCCTCTCTCATCCCGCTCTATCCACCACCAGTCCTGACCAACAGGCATGGGGTGGGTTGTCCCATCGACACTCCGCCCTCAGAGATCTGGGGCCTCCTGCTGAGAGCCCCGCTGTCCCCTGCCAGTCTGGCCCTGTTGGCCCTGCTGCTGAGCACTGCGACCTCTGATGCCCTGAGATGCCCACCCCCAATACCTCTGCCCCTGTGCCCAGTTCCTGGGTCAATACGTCTTCTGCAGGCAGTATGCTGAGCGTGGATGATGCTGCGATGCCTGTCGAATTCCTAGCCCTGAGGGTTGTGGTTGCCCTGGCCTATGGGCTTGTAGGGGCCATTGGATTACTGGGAAATTTGGCTGTGCTGTGGGTGCTGGGTAACTGTGCTCGGCGAGCCCCTTGCCCACCATCTGACACTTTTGTCTTCAATCTGGCTCTGGCAGACCTGGGGCTGGCACTTACTCTCCCCTTCTGGGCAGCTGAATCGGCACTGGACCTCCACTGGCCCTTCGGAGGCGCCCTCTGCAAGACAGTCCTAACGGCCACCATCTTCAACATCTACGCAGGCATCTTTCTCGTCACGGTGCTGAGTGTCGCCCGATACTGGGTGGTGGCCATGGCAGCAGGACCAGGCACCCACCTCTCGCTCTTCTGGGCCCGCATGGCCACCCTGGCAGTGTGGGCGGCAGCTGCCCTGCTGACAGTGCCCACGGCAGTCTTCGGGGCCGAGGGGGAGATGTGGGGCGTGCGTCTGTGCCTGCTGCGCTTCCCCAGCAGGTACTGGCTGGGGGCTTACCAGCTGCAGAGGGTGGTGCTGGCCTTCGTGGTGCCCCTGGGCATCATCACCACCAGCTACCTACTGTTGCTGGCCTTCCTGCGACGGCGGCGACGGCGACGGCAGGATAGCAGGGTCGTGGCCCGCTCCGTCCGCATCCTCGTGGCCTCCTTCTTCCTCTGCTGGTTCCCCAACCACATGGTCACTCTCTGGGGTGTCCTGGTGAAGTTTGACCTGGTGCCCTGGAACAGCACTTTCTACACCGTCCACACCTACGTCTTCCCTGTCACCACCTGCCTGGCACACAGCAACAGCTGCCTCAACCCCGTGCTGTACTGCCTCCTCCGGCGGGAGCCCCGGCAGGCCCTGGCAGACGCCTTCAGGGACCTTCGAGCACGGCTGTGGCCCCAGAGCCCTGGCTGGGTGAAGCAAGTGGCCTTAAAGGAGGTAGGCAGAGTGGAGAGCCCCCCTCAGGAGAGCGGCCCTTCTACCATGCTCACCACCTTGGACACAGGAACGCCTGGGTGAAGGTGCAAGCTAAACGCCCTCTTTCTGGGGCCGGCCAGGGGCAAGATCCATGCGTCCTAGGGGAAGGCTGGCCTGCCTGCCAGGCTGCGACGCCCTCATGGGACGTCCGATCTGCGATCTCACTCTGGGTGTGGTGGAATGGGGGAGGCCTGGGCCCAGGTCAGGGCTGGGTATGACAAAGCTTATGTCTCCGTTTGGAGGTGGGAAAGAAGAGGATCTTAAAATAAACTTCTGGATCACCCACAAACTGCCTTGACTTTTTCTCCCAATTCCAGCTCCATTTCAGTGTGGGCAAAAGCATTCTTTGCCCCACTTCTGCCTCCCAGGAGGATCCCCAGGAAATTTTCCCAAAGGGTTCTAAACTCACGGGTCGGAGGTCAGTGCCTGTCTCCGTCTGTCTGTCCTCCCTGCCCCCAGATCTCAAACAGGGTGTGCTCTGGTCCTTCTCTGGTGCCAGGGCCCAAAATGCCCTCCTCCCCTGGCCATCTCCACCTGCTTACCCTCTCACGGGTGCCCACAGCAGCTGGCACCTGCAAGGACCTCAGCTGCAAAAGCTGTAATTCGCCTGCAAGAAGATGCCACAGGTAGAATCTTGCTGGATCCCTGGCACCAGCCAAGCCTGGAGAGGAAAACCTTGGTGTTGGCTGGGAGTCCCTGTGTGTCTCCCTTAAATCAGGATTTCGAGGGAGAAGTGAGGACAAGTCAAGGATGTGGGTGAGGCATAGTGAGGTGAGAGATGCAGAAAAGGGTTGGGGGTGGAGTGGGGAGAGAAAGCTGAAGGTGGGGCTGGAGAAGTGGAACGCAGGGAAAGTGGTGCTAGTCTCGGAGTCAAGGCGTGGGGATTCACATCCTAGCTCCCAGGGAACTCAGTAAGTTACTTTCTCCGTACCTGTTTCTCTGTGCCTGGAAGAGGGTTAGCCATTGTCCTTACACTCCATGTAAAGTGGAGACAGGGAAAAGGAAAAAAAGAGGGGGTAGTTGGAAGATGGGACTAGGAGGCCATAGAGGTCTCATCCAAAATGATTTTTTTAAAAGATTTTATTTACTTTTAGACATAGGGGAAGGGGAGGAGAGAGAGAGGGAGAGAAAAATGGATGTGTGAGAGAAGCATTGTTTGGTTGCCTCTCACATGCGCCCCCCAACCAGGGACCTGGCCCACAACCCACGCATGTGCCCTGGCCTGGAATGGAACCAGTGACCTTTCGCTTTGCGGGACGATGCTCAACATGTGAGCCACCACAGGTCAGGGCTCATCTGGAATGAATTTTACATGTTCTGGAATAAAATGAAAGTTTTCCAGAAGAACTGAGTGAGGAGCTGGCCCCTCTCGAAGATGTGCTCTTTAGAGCAGGGGGTTCCCATTTGGTTTCCAGATTCCCGAGACTCAGCAACAATAAAGGCCGGCCGTCAGAGGGACTTTCTGGGGGGCAGCCCCTGGAAATGGGGAGGCGGCAGAAAGAAGGTGGCGTGGAGCGCCCACTTCCATTGCCCCAGCCCCCAAGCTCTGGCATGTCTTCCCGCTGGAACAGCTCTCGCCACTCAAGGTCCAACCGCAAGGGCTGAGAGAGCACCACAGGCCTGCAGGCACCCTGCACCAGCTCGTCCAGTTGCCGAGGAGAGGTCCTAAACAGCCACCCAATTCACCACGTATTGAGCAATATAGAGATTTAGTTAGCCTCTCGATGTTTAATTTCCTTTTTTGATAATGTTTAAACTGGTTCTAACACTACAGGTCTGTTACCAGCCAATTCAGGATGGGAAACCCTTACCCACCTAAGCACCCTTTGGCCGCCCCACCCGGAGCTCCTCCAATGGCCCTGCCTCTGCTGGGCTCCGGATATTGGCTCCTCTTAGGGGCCTCTCTGCCTCATGGGACGCAGAGGTAAATATTGACACAGTCGGAACGGGTCCAACCCAGGGATGAATGCACGTAGGCTTGCCTGTAGAAGGGGTCGGGGAGGCAGAGGTTGGGGGGGGCAGTGCAGCAATAGAGGACCTAGCTGGGCAGCGCCTCTCGGATGCAGAGGCGTCGTTGTGGCAAAGAGCTGGGTCCTGGCTCCCAGCAGCATGAAGCCAAAGAGCTCTGAAACTGCAGGAGGGACAGAGTTAAGACTGAGTTCCCAATATGGGATTAGGGAAGGGGTAATGTGACATTGTTTCCAAAGATGAGGAAGGGGTTTTGGTCAGGGGGCCGCACTGCCAGGAACAGAGCTGTGGGCTTCTCCACACAAGCGCTGGGCCTGACCAGTATCCTTCACTGGGTCCCTGTGAGCACGTGGGAGGGGCTGTTCCCTTCAGTGGTCTTTGGACACTAACACCTCCTCCCACTCAGCACTGGTCTTTTTCTACCCTCTCCACCTGTAGTCATGGGTCCCAGCAGACACAGCAGAGGGCTGCTGAGCCATGTGCGGGTCGGTGCGTTTGAACCTGGAGCTCTGGTATTCTTTGGCAGAGTTGTGGAGGGGTAAAGTGAAGGACTGACCTCTTCCTGGACCCTATCTGGGCCTGGCAACCCTTTTGCACCTAGATTTCCCTGTCTATAAGATGACAGCAACCCCTACTGCGGATTCTGTAACGGACGAGAAAGCACTTGGTAACGGCCCAATACTGGGTGAGAATCAGAGGGTCGATGGGCGCTGGCTGCTCCCCAGTCCCACTGCCCACCACGGGATTCCAATTCCTCTTTCCAGCTGCCGTCCCAAGCCCCGCTCTCATCGCTCCCCCTTGGCCCCCATGGAGACATGTGCACATAGGCCAGCATTTCCACAACCCTAGACTCACCTCCCCCACAGCCCCAGGGTAGGGTATTAACCAGAAACAGGAAGTAAAATTAATCAAAATGAGAAATGAAATCAACCTAATCTGTCAAAGAGCCAAAAAAGCAAGCAAACAGCTCCTCTGAGGGGAACCATCTTGAGAAGTTACCCCAGGGCGCCGACACTGAAGAACTGGGGTGAAGTGGGAGCTGAATCTGAAGACAAATGACCCCGGGGAGACGCTCAGGGGGACGGTACCAAAAGGGAGGGAAGGGGGCAGGAGGCCGACGCAGCTGCTGGCACAGCATGCAAATGAGACGGAGACAAGTTTTCTAGTATTGGAATCTCCAACAGCCACTGGAACCCAAGCGCCCTTCATCTCTATCTGTGCGCTTGTGAATATCAACAATAACAAAAAAGTCGGTAGCGGTTTCTTTTGTTAGGTCCCGTCTTCAGTGAGGCCACCTGCCCCTCCTGGGAGGGGAGAGAGCCCCTTTTGGAGGAATGCGGGTGCCGCCTGGCTCCCCCCTCCACAGCGCCGTCAGACATTCACAGACAGCGCTTCATAGGGTTCCAGGTCTTTAATTCTCCTCGCTTTATCTTTTACTTTTTTACAATCAAATTGGCAGACAAATGGCTGGGGCTGGTGGACACTGGGGGTCCATTGAAAAATCCCCCAAATTCAGGCTGAGGTTTCAGGTCATAGTTGATGAGGTGCAGGTTAAGGTCATGGTTTATAGAGGCTTCCCAACTCACCCTAGAACTTTGTTTCCAAATGGTTGGGGAAGAGGTCAGACTAGGTCCCCCATTACTAGAGAGGAGGGGAGAAGTCATTATTCCCCCATCCCTCAAGTGCTTCAGCGATGTGGAGATAGAAGGCTGCAATTTCTAATTGCCTACAATCTTCTGTTAAAAATATAAAACACGTGCAGTTGGCTTTGGTACAAAAAAAGAAAACAACAAAAAGACATTCTGGCCCCTGTGGGTTTTTCCCTCACCCCCAACCGACCCTTATGGCCACCTCAACCTCTGTTCTATCAACTCTAGGAAGCCAGGCTTTATCTCCCGGGGCTTCCGCGGAGCACGGAGAGAAGAGAGAACAGCAGTGCGAGGCTGAGGGAAGAGGGACATGGCCTTGCCCACAGCCCTTCTCCAAGGGGCAGCAGGGTCCTGTGGTTGCAGCCTCTCTTTAAAGACGGTGTTACCGGGAGGGTGTCGGGGCAAGAACCCAGCAGCGGCACGGTCCCGCCTGAGTAACCCCAGTAGTGTTAAGGGCAAGGCCCCCAATCCCTATGGCTTGGTTCCCATGTCCCTGGTCCTCTAATCTCCCCTCTCCCTCCATAACTAATAAACAATAAATAAATAAATTTTCCTAAAGTAGAGGGAAGAAGGCATGAAAAATTGGCATCTGTGGTGTAGTTTCTGGATGCCACCAGGGGGCACTGTGGCCTAATTCCCCCAGCTTCCTAAATGGCCCCAGGTCTCTAAGGATCCCAAGAGCTGGCAGGGACAATCAGCAGTTCAAATGTTCCCTGGTCATTGGCAGGCTGGAGTCCCCAAGGTTGGCCTCCCTCAGTAATGTTCTTCAGGGGGCACAGGAAGGAGGGAGGCCCCCTTAGCTCTCTGAAGCTACGGACTCCCCGTCGCGGCTCTCGGTCTCCTCTGGGATGTCCTGCATTCGGGTGAAATCTGAAGGGGACAGGGCAAAGTCAGCGAGTGAGCAGGAGCCCCCACGAACACCCCTACCCTCAAGCCTCCCCATCTGCAGGCTGAGGAGCTTTGAGGCTGGGAACCCCTGGGTGAGGGAAAAACTTCTGTCAACAAAGTAAGTAATGTGCCTGCACCTAGGTACTTCATATACTTTGTAAGTACATGAAGATAAAATTTGATTAATAAAATTCAATCTATTTTAAGGTTAACTATATGAAATTATAGTAGCTTTTGGTTATTTTGTATTTCCTGAACCAACTATAAGAATTTGGACGTCTTTGACATTTTTTTTTTTACTTTAAAAAATCGATCTATTTCTACTTGAAAAGTTTGGGAATCACTGACTTATTGGAGAAGTGGTCCCTACATTCTTTGCTTCCTGGAGTTTCACCACTCATTCACCGTCAGACAAAACAGGAAATCCTCATGTCTATCCCAAGAGTTCCTGTAGACCTTGGTGGTTAGTTAAGAACTTTCCAAGTGTTCCCATGCTCCAGGATGCAGGCTCCATTTGGAAAGCACAGCCCAAGGATCTGAACCCAGGTTACACCCCCTTCTATTCCATGTCTCTGCCAGGATCTCACCTCGTGGACTATGGGGTGGAGACAGACGGCTGCTACCTTCCTCCTCACTGCCAGTGTCAGGGTCGCTGCTATCTTGTAGCCGCTCCTCAGGGCTGCCCAGCTCCTGCCTCTCTCGATCCTCAAAGGGTCGATGGACAGAGCGAATAGCCACAGGCATATCCAGGCGGTCATGGCCTCGGCTGGGCTGTGGACGGTGGGCAGGAAAAGCAGCAGGCCAGTGAATGAGCAGTGTGAAGATGGCGGGCCCTGCTTGGCTGGAGGCAGTGCGCCCTGCAGGGCCCCAAGACTTAGCGCTCTCAGTAGATCCATCACTGACTGACTTCCTTCTGCACCCACCTAGAAGTCCCAGCTCTCTAACTAGCATCCTAATATCCTTCAGGTCTGTGGCCCGCTTTTACTTGGGCTCAAATCCCCAGTTCCTTTCAATTTTCCCATGGACCCAGATGTCCACCCCAGGTCAGTTCACTGCTCCAAACTTCCTTACCTGTGGTGGAGTAAAACTCAAGTACAGGGCGTCGCCTGCAGGGAGGCTCCGACGCCGAGGATCCACAGGCCTGCGGGCCCAGGGGGCCTCCAGGGGGAGGGGGTCGGCCTGGCCCAAGGCGGCCAGCTGCCTGCGAGCCTCTTCAGCCTCCCGCTCCAGCAGAGCCCGGGCCTGCTCGCTCTCCCGGAGCCGGGCTTCCAGGCTGCCAGCCTCAGCTGCCCGCTCTTCACCTAGGCGCCGGCAGCGCCGCAGCTCCTCCTGCAGCAGCGCGTGCTGCCGTTGCAGCAATGCCAGTTCCGTGGCCTGCTTTTCGGGAGCCACGGGGGTAGCCCCGGCTCTGACAACATCCCCATCCCGAGAGTTGGCTCGGGTCAGCTTCTCTCGCCGCTCAGGGCCCTCAGGGAATCGGGCTTCCATCAAAGTATCTTGCTGGGCCACAGCCGCCTGGGGTGGAAGGCAGACAGATGAGTATATGAGAGACCCCACCCCATTACTTCCAGCCTCACCCTCAGCCCCAGGGACCAGCTCAGGATTCCTGAGTGCTCCAATTGGGACAAGGTACGGAAAGGCCAGTGAGAACGCCTGCCCCACTGAGCAGCTCTGCTCTGGCTCCTCCCCTTCCCCATTCTAGCCCCTGCCCCACTGACCTGTAGGCCATGTAGAAGTCCGTAAAGATTGACCAATCGCTGTAACGCCTCCTGAGGATAGAGGATAGAGGAGAGGGTGGGAACAAGGCCCAAGCTGCAGGACAGGAGAACTGCCTGGAAGCTGAGTAGGTGTGGGTGTGGGGACAGTGAGACTCCAGACCCTCCGAGGGGTGCACTCTCTCCCACACCCCTCCAACCTGGGCTCCAACTGCTCAGACTGAGAGTCTCCTACACCATCAAGTTCCCATCTCACCTCCTGGGGACATCTCAGCTGATTTCCATTTCGATCCTGCAGAGATGGGCAAGGGTAGGGAGTCAATAGGCACACAAGTCTCTAGTGCCTGTCCCTGATAGTTCTGTGTCAAGCACCTATAGGCCAGCTGTCCCTTTCCCATCCTTTAGCCAAGTCCCAATGCCTCCTGAGGACCTACCTTCTGGCTGGAGTCTGAGTCGGCTCTACAGAGCTCAATTGAGCCATTGAAGGTTCTGGCCTCACCATCTGTTGAAAGGAGATAAAAAGAACGAGCTGAGCTCATTTCCCCAGGGCGCTGAGCACTCAGTCCCGGCTCCCACCCCTACCTCGGTCCCCTGCCCTGGCACTCACTGGCAGTGATTCCAGGACTCGTGTTACCACCACTTTCTGCTTCCGTGGGCAGAGCTGGTTCCCGGGGCGTCAAGAGCAGCTCCACTCCAGGCCCCACCAGCAGGTCTTTCAGGCCCTCCACTGCAGGGCAAGGGCAAGAGGTGAGGGCAGAGGCAACACAGAGCCCTGTGGGGAACGGGCGGGGATGCCGTATGCGCAACACAGGCAGGCTATGCTATCTCGGGGAATGGCCCTGCGCAGGCAGGCTCTCGCTCACTCCACCACACACGTGGCAGAGTCCGTTACAGGTGCCCAAGGGCAGCCCAAATGTACGCAGCAGGAGAGGCATCTGACGAAGTCAGAACCACGTCTCTTCCCCTGACTTTCCCAGCACCTGGCACACAGCGGGCATTCAAGGGAGCTTAGGGACCGTGGGGCTGACATCCCTTTGGTGTGCATCCAGGTCTAGCCACGTGTCCACATTGTGAGACAGTGAGTGGACGAGCGTGCACTCTTCCCTAGGCGCTGCCTCACCCTCACGGATGGCATCCTGCAGCAGCCGCTCGCCACGAGGGGACTCGAGGGACTCGGAGCGGAAAAGCCCCCTGGGCAGGGTGGGCATGGGCCTCCCACTGCTGCCGTCCTCTTCCACCTGGAAGTGGGTCATCTCGGCGAACAGTCCGACCTTCTCTTGCAGCAGCTCCACCAGCGCCCGGTCTTTCTGCTGCAGCTCCACTGCGGGTAAGGAACAGGTCAGCACACAGGTCAGCACACGGAAGACCAGCAGCAGAGTGGCGGCCCTCTCAGAGGCAGCCCTAGGGATTAGGGGCCGGGCCTGGGCAGAGTAGCAGGACTGAATTTTGATTTTTTGATAGTTATGAAAAAGAAAAAAATGTTTTTGGGAAAAGTAACATAGACATTTTTTTTTTTTAAGATTTTATTTATTTATTTTTAGAGAGAGGAGAAGGGAGGGAGAAAGCAAGGGAGAAACAGCAACGTATGGTTGCCTCTCACATGGCCCTCACGGGGACCTGGCCCGCAACCCAGGCATGTGCCCTGACTGGGAATCGAACCGGGACCCTTTGGCTCCCAGCCCGCACTCAATCCACTGAGCTACACCAGCCAGGGCAACATAGACATTTTTGTTTTAAAAACAAAAGTAAAAAAGATTGCGGCCTGAACTGAAGGCTGTCCACCAGTTTTCATGCCCCGTCTTCCTTTAGTTAGAGAATGTGCACGAGTTTCCTCTGGGCATGTGGCCGCCCAGTTAAGCCATGTTTCCCAACCCAATCTGCAGCTAGGATCTGCCATGACTGAATTTTGGGTGTCGGGTGTGCCTTCCAGGTGTACCCTCAAAAGAAAGGGGCATAAACTTTTCTTGTCCCTCTCCTCTGCCCTGCCCTGTGCTAGCTGGGATGCAGACCATACCCTAACTCATACAAGGTCCTACAGCGAAACAGTAACTCACTGTCTCTATCCTGGGCTTCCTAGTTCCTCTTTCCAGAGGCAGCCATAGTTATTATCTCATCTTTGAGGAGATATTACAAACACACACATAATACATTTGATAAATATTTATCCCTATCATTTTTACTTTATGTTGTTTTAAACGTTGATCTTTTCTTTTTTTAAAAAAGACTTAATTTATTTATTTTTAGAGAGGGAAGGGAGGGAGAAAGAGAGGGAGAGAAACATCAATGTGCGGTTGCCTCTTAAATTCCCCCTACTGGGGACCTGGCCTGCAACCCTGACTGGGAATTGAACCCCTGACCCTTTGGTTCACAGGCCAGCCCTGAATCTATTGAGCCACATCAGTCAGGGCTAAACCTTGCTCTTTTCTCTAAATGATACATTTTAAGTATTGATCTACATTAGGCCTCCTAGAGCCATCTCATTTGTTTAAACAGTTGCATATAATTCCATTGTGTGAATGTATCATAAACTATTTAACAAATCCTGTGGGTAGACTTACTCTTAATTCGCCGCAGGTAAGCCTCATCCTCTGTCTCAATCAGGGGGAAGTCCTCCCTGGACGGGCAGCTGGAAGAGTGACCGATTGGGTGGGAGTAGAGGAAGGAAGGTAGGTTACAGACCCAAAATCAGCTTTCCTCCTTCGCAAACACGTGCTTTCCTGGTAAGATCCATCGGCTACATGCCCCGGTTTCCTTCACTCTTGACTGCCCCCCCTTTCCTCAGCACTGGTCATCTGCATTTGCTGTTGTGTATGGACCTGTACTACGGTCACCTGGAGGCGGCACAGTGCAGAGGGGCAGCTCCAGCCTTCGCCATCCAGCAAACTGGGCTGATACCCTGGTGCCACTGTGTACCAGGGGATCAGCCTTCTACTTCCGCATCTGAAAAATGGGGATACTAATCTTCCTTATAGGTTTTTCGTTAGGATTAAATGCAATAATGTAACAGTGCTTTTGACAATGGCAGAAGCTCAGTAAATTACAGTGAGTAATTTTAATTATAATTTTAACAATTACAAATATTAATACTATTAATAAAGAAGCCACTGTGGATCTAATGTCAATGGGACAGGTATTTTGCACTGTTTTGCTAAAATAGGCAATTTCATAGTTTTGTATGCATTTCTGAAAACTTGGTTCAAAAGTCTAAATTGCAGAAATTAAAAAAATAGGTTTACATATTTTGAAGTGGAGAAGAATCCATTTTTCTGATAGCTAAAAAAGAATGATAAACATCCTAATTGAGTATAATCTTCAAGAATCCATTTTCGACATTTTACGCGCACTGTGGCAGCAGACACACAGCTGGCCAACCGCCGCGAGTCTAATGGCTGTCCGACCGAGGCGAAGGAGTCGCTGCTTCAGCGTGCTGAGCGGCTTCCTTCTTGCCTCCACTGCGTGGAGTTTGTTTATGAGACTTGCTCCTCTGACCCCCAGTATCAGTGCTTTCATTTCTTTCTCATTCATTTTTAGAAAATAAAGGTAAAATGCAACACAATCCAAATCATCGCCCACTGCCTACAGACCAAGACGTTAAGGCAGCTGAAATCGAACTGCCGGGCTGACAGCCACGCCGCTATACAACAGCTCAAAATATTCCTCTGCTCGTCCGATCACATTGCGTTTGGAAGGCGGTCAGGGTTATCACACACGAGAACATAAGATGACCCTGTCTGCCTCGGGCCATCCTGTCTCCCGCCCAGCCTCTGCCTCTACCCGTGAACCCCAGGTCCTAGTCCCAGGGAGTGCCACGGCCGGGGACCCGAAGCTGCAGGCACCCTGAGGCCACACACAGACTCACAGGCGCACACTCTGCTGAATGACTCGGATCCAGGTACTCCGGTCGTCCCGCGACGCCGTGTGGACCTCATACATCTCAGGGGGCGCTGCGCTGATCAGAAACATCCCTTTCTCCTGGTTGGCAATGTCCCGAACGATGAGATTCTGCAGTGATACCACGGACGGCTTGTCCTGTCGGTCAGGGGAAAGGAAGGATTAAGTTTGGGAATCCTGACCCTTGGACCTTTGGATGATCTTCAGTCCTTCAGGAATAACCAAAGGAAAGAAGAGTACGTCTACTGTACAAGATAAGAGCCCCAACTTTGGTGCCAACCAGAGAGGACCTAGAAGCATGTGTGACCCTTGGCAATTTAATTAACTTTTTTTTTTTAATTTTTATTTATTTATTTTCAGAGAGAGGAGAAGGGAGGGAGAGAGAGCAATGTATGGTTGCCTCTCACATGGCCCTCACTGGGGACCTGGCCCACAACCCAGGCATGTGCCCCGACTGGGAATCGAACCGGGACCCTCTGGTTCCCAGCCCACGCTCAATCCACTGAGCTACACCAGCCGGGCTTAATTAACTTTTTAAAAAAAAGATTTTATTTATTTACTGTTAGAGAGAGGGGAAGGGAAAGAGAGGGAGAGAAAAATCAGTGTGAGGTTTCCTCTCATGCACCCCCTACTGGGGACTTGACCTGCCACCCAGGTATGTGCCCTGACTGGGAATCAAACTGGCGACCCTTCGGTTTGCAAGCCTGCTCTCAATCCACTGAGCTATACCAGCCAGGGCCAATTTAATTAACTTTAAGCTTTACTTTCCTCATTTACAAAAAGGGGGTATTAATTGGCCTTTCTCACAAGTGTGAAAGGGCCTGCACACAGCAATAATCTCTGTTAGTTTTCCTATTTCTTCTTATTTTATTATAATAACGGGTACAATCATAGCCATTGGACCCCAGCGGATTCCAGGGTGTTTTCGGACTCAGGCAGGAAAGCAGAAAGGGCCTGAAACAGGACTCTGTGCTGAGAAACGAGGGAAGGCCTCACCAGGGCAGGAAAGATGTACTTCTGGTCCTTCTCTTGGAGAAACACCAACACATCCGTCATCAGCAGCATCAGCACATCTGGCAGGGGACAAAGGTGGGGAGAGCAGTCAGCATGAGAGGGTCTGAGCAGCGGTTCCCGCTTTCTCATGGACCAGGCCAACCCCATCTGGTCAGAGCTCCTGATCCCCCTTCTTGGCCTCTCTTCCCTCCGGTCGCTCCCTCTACCTGTGCAGACCTCACGCCCCCGACTCTGACAGCCCAGAAAAGCGAGGGGAACGGAGGATGCACGTGCCAGGTAAAACAGCTTCTTGGGCTACAAGACTAACTGATGTCTGGGAAGACAGCGCTCTTTACCCAGCGGAGGCAGGCTTCTAACCCGGGGCCCACCGGCCCCACCATGTCCATTGCGTGGCTCCAGAGGCTCTGCAAACCTTTCTGAAGCTGAGAATAAAAAGGATTCCCAGAGCAGGAGGGGCCACCCTTTCTCAACTTCTCAACCCTGTTTCTAACCCTAGCTAACCTAAGACCGTGGGGTTTTCAGACCTCAATTCCCGTGCCCAGCATACCCCCACTTGTCACGTTGTGCTGGGGAGGCAGGAGAGGGTGGGCTCTTCACCCCCTTCTCCCACAGCTGAACAATGCAATGCCGTCTCCTTCCACCCCCACAGCCCCCTTCGCTTTCCTCCTCTGCCCCAACTTCCAGGCTCTCAGACCCTATGAGGTCCTGCACTTTCGGACTGCAGAGGAAACAAAGGCCAAGTCCATAAAACTCAGATGTCGTGGTCAAGAAAACACACACTCACCCTATTCCCTTGCAGATCATACTGAACTGTGGGCACACAGACAGGGAGGGTTTCTGCTCAATGCTTCAGAAATAAAGATCTCCAGTTTTGCTAGTTTTGACCTCCCCCCAAGGCTTATATTCTTAGCTGCTGTGTGGGACGGATGGAAAGGAGAGAAAGGGATGAAAGAAAGAGGCTGGTGAAGAAGACTGCAGAGCCCAAGCGCACGGGGATCCAACGTGAGACAGAGGCTCGGCCAGGCTCCGGCCTCAGGGCGCACAACTTACTGGTGTCGCCCATTCCTCACCCCACGCTGGGGCCTGCTACTGCCTCCCCCTGATCTAGGCAGGAAAGACATGGTCGGTGCGGTGCGGGAGGAGCGCCTTGGAAAGCGTGCCCGTGCCCCCAGCAGGCCCCCTGGCTCTTCTGTCTTCCCCAGTCTAGCCATCCTTTGCTGGGCTCCACCCCTACCTGTGGGCCTTCCCGGCTGTTTCCAAAGCTCCTGCCCATTCCCCAGCCCAGTGGCTAGGACTCCAGTGGGTAGAGCCAACTGCCCCAAGCCTGTCCTATGGTCCTGGAGTTTCTCTGTGCTCCTCATCAAAACTGGTAGCTCTCTGGGCATGCAAGGACCAAAGAAATGAATACTGACAAGGAAGTCCCTGTGCGGTGCATAAAGTTAAATATAGAACGCAGACTTTCGCTGAAACAAGACCACGTTTCTTCCTCTCACTAGGTCCCGCCCTGGGTATGAGGCTACACAGAGAGATCTAAGGGCCGGATGTCTCTCCCTCTCCATCTCTGACTGCAAACTCTTTTTTTTTTTAAAGATTTTATTTATTTATTTTCAGAGAGAGGAGAAGAGAGGGAGAAAGAGCAATGTATGGTTGCCTCTCACATGGCCCTCACTGGGGACCTGGCCCGCAACCCAGGCATGTGGCCCGACGGGGAATCGAACCGGAACCCTCTGGTTCCCAGCCCGCGCTCAATCCACTGAGCTACACCAGCCGGGTTCTCTGACTGCAAACTCTTGCTTGGCCTGCCAAGGTGACCACTGACCTTTGAAGCGGCCAGTTGCTGTCTTCCAGAGCAGGCAACCATCATGGATAAGCTTGCGCCGCAGAAGCTCCTCTCGGCTAAAGGGGCCCTTGCCAGGCACTGGTGTCTGGGCCCGGGGGTCCATGCGGGTGTAGATCTCCTGCAGGCGGGCCCCCTTCTCCAGCTCATGCACATCCTGGTCCACATTGGACAGCAGCTCCTTCACCAGCCCCAGAGCTGTCGTCAGGTCCCGGCGCTCCTCCTCAAGCCCTGGCACCAAGGTCGGCATGAGGGATGGCTCAGCCAGCCTGCTTCACCTCAGCCCCAATTCCCGCCTAGTCTCGATCCCACCGTCAGAAGCTGCCTAGGGTTCCACATCTGTCCCTATCCCTTCTCTTGTCATCCCAAGCCTCTTCCTATCCCAGACAGCCCTCACCCCCATCCTCTCCCAGGGCCCTCCCTCTCACCGTGGGAATGCTGCAGGATCCGGCTGATGAGCACTGGGTACTTGGTGATGCGCTGGGTCACCAGCAGGATGCACTCCTGTACCCCATGCCGCTTCAGCACAGCCAAGCGGGTCACTTTCTACAAAGGCAGAGGCAGGGCTCAGGGCCAGAGTGCGGCCAGAAGGAAGGGCAACAAGGAGTATGCTGGACTTGGAGCCTACGCTCTGGTGCTGGCCCTAACTTGGCCATTGACCTCATGCTGGCTTAGGTGAGTGCATCTGGAAAGTGAGGATATGACACCACAGGTTTGCTGTGAGGACAATCAGACCACGTAGTGAAAAGCTCTTGCTCTTCTGCCACGAGGGGCTCCACGCGCGCATGGTCCACAGAGGCTGGTGAACACCTAATCTGCATGTGGGTGCAGCACACACATGCACCCATGAATAAGGGAGGCTGAATTTGGGCCACTAAAGGAGGCCGAGTGTGTGTCCTGGAGAGGTCTGCTTACCCGGATGAACTGCTGGAAGCGTTTGTCTCGGGCATATAGCTCCTTATAGAGCTTTAAGGCCTTGGTGTGGCGGCTACAGAATTCTGAGTAGGTTTTCCGCATTTGCTCTGCACTGGCACCTGAGAACTAGAAGTTGGGGGAGCAAGGCTGGGTCAGCATATCCCCCAAAGCCACACCTTATCCCCTGATACCCTCTGGCCTCTGGCCAAACAGGTTGGCTTCCTGCCTCTCCAGATCTCCCTGGCTCCACCTCCTAGAGCTTGGAGGCAGGAAATGCCCATTTCCTCCCACGCACGCAGGCATGTAGCCCACGGGTCCTCCCTTTTCTCACCTGGCTGATAAGTAGGTCCCCCAAGCGAGGAATGACGAAGTTCCGCGTGCTGCCAGGGCACAGGGCCTGACGCCGGCGTTCCAAGAGCTGGCTGAGGAAGCGGGTGTGGATGTCACTGAGCTCGTCCACACAGGGGAACAGGCCCTGGACCGCTCCTGGCTCCAGCTGCAGCTCTTCCAGCATCCCCGTGCGGAAGAGGCGGATCATGATTTTCAACGTCCGCACGTGGTGCAGCTCCGTCTGGATTAACTCTGTGCGGACAATGGGACATCTGACCTCTGTCCTGCTTGGCCACAGTTGGTGGGACCTAGGCTGGGGGCCTTGGAGCTCTATTTGGGGTTTTCGAGGTTCCTTCCAGGTTAACATTCTGCGTTATTATGACCTTAGATCATTTATTACTTTTTTTCTTTTTTTGATTCTGAGAGTACACTTATTAAAGCTGGGGACAGTAAAACAAGCAAGGGCTCGGCTTAGAAGAAGCAACAGGAGAGCCTAGAAGGGGCTGCTTTTGCTCACTGGAAAGTCAGAGAAAGGGGCCTTGGAGACAGGATCGGGGGGTAGGACCGGGATGAGCTGTCGCTGCCATTGCTCCCCTGGTTGCAAGTCTTGTGGGGACCCTTAGAGATTAGGAGGTGCCCCTCCGAGAGGGAAGAACAGTGCGGGGTGTGCTCCCGAGAGGGAGAGCACGGCTGACCGAGAGCACTTTCTAACCGTTCTCATCCTGATGATGGTCTTCTCAAGTAGTGAGTGGTTTTAGGGCGAGAAACACATGTCCTCCACATGTCTGGGTGTCCCAGGCCCTAGCATGGTGTCGGGCATGGAACGGGCACAGAGTAAAGACTAGGAACTGACCTGAATGAAGGCATAAGGGTAGAGCCTCGGAGGGCAGTGGCTAAGAGGGAAGGGTCTTGGGGCTGGGGGCTGGGGGCTGGCAGAGGAAGGGCACCGAGGACCTGGCGCAGGAAGAGGAGTCTCAGGGAGGTCTTGCTCACCGTAGATGACATCCTGCTGCTTCATCACCTCCTTTTTGTGCTGCTGCAGGAAGCTGCTGTCCACAGCAAGGCTCCAGGAATCAGCTGCAAAGTCCTTCTCGTCCATCTCAAAGTCACTCATCAGCTCGTTGTAGATCACCTCTGCACCTGAACGTCAGTGCGGGAAACAACTCAGAGCCAATCCCCTGGATCCTAGGTCCTTCTCGAGGCCCCTCTCCAGGCCGGCCCACCAGCCCCTCCTCCCCAGGCACCCCCGGCCTGCGCAGTCACCTTCGTCAATGAGCGACTCCACCGACAGCGTGCGGTTCCGCATGTTGAGGGAGTCTGTGGACTGGGAGAGGATCCGGCGCAGCCCCAGCGGAGACTCATCGTTGAAGTGTCTGAGGGAAGTGGGGGCTGACTGCATGACCCCAACACGGGCAGGAGCCCTTCCCAGACACAGAGCCATGGCAGGATCCAACAGGCAGTCACCCCGAGTTCTCCGTTCCTGTCTGTCCACCGTTCTGAACCCGGGGGCATACATAGCAACGGCCTCGCAGCCCCCCCCCCCCCGCCCCGGTCTCCGCTGCCACACTCTCCGCCTGCCTGGCTCTCCCTTCCCCAGGCAGAGGCTCACCCAGCAATGTTGGTAGTAGAAACACTCTTGGCTAAAGACAAGGAGGAGCGGCCGCGGCGGGAACCAAGCAAGGACTGCCGGAAGCTGTCGGAGGGGTAGATGGCAGAGCTCGGCCGCTCCCGCGTGGTGGCTGTCCGGGGGTACAAAGCGGGCAAAAGTCAAAGCGGGTGCCTTTCCCGGTGTCAGGCCCCCCAGGCTCCAGACTAGGGGTGAGGCCTCCTCTCCCGCCCCACCCTTAGCCCACTCTAGTCAAAGAAAAACGGTAATAGTCATGCTACCTTACGTTTGTGCCACACTTCGAATACACAAAGAGCTTTCCTTATCTTTTTCCCACAATATGCCTATGAGCAAACTGAAGCTCAGAAAAGTTACAAGACTTTCTAAGGTGACTCAGCCAGCGGCTGAGCAGGGACTCAAACTCTGGTCTTTTTGACTAAGCACCATGCTCTTCCTGTTCTACCAAAACTATCTGAACTGACACGTGACAGCTGCCACGAACACCCAAATGCTGTGCAAATAATAGTAATAATGCAGGGCGACCAGGCTCAAATGACCAGCCATCCCAAGCCCTCATCCACAGTTGGATTCTTCTGTTCTTCTGCCCTGCCCCTAACCCCAAGAGTCTGGACATCTCACCATCTGCTTCCGGTTAAAGGGTGGGAGGTGCTGAGCCAGGGAACAACCCCAAAAGGGAGGCAGAGCCCATGGGCGGAAAGGCTTGGGCTCAGAGCCCCAGGGGGCGCCTGCGCTCCCTCCTCACTACTCACTCTTACTGCGGAGTGAAACAGACTGCAAGGCAGTGTTGTTCTTCAGCAGTGCAGCTTTCTGTTGCTGTGAGAGAGCAAGAGAGAGACGGCTGTCGCCCAGGAGTCACCCCCACAGCCACAGGGCAGGAGCTGGGCAGCTGGCCCCCTTGGGAGAAAGCTGTCACAGTGGCTGAGGGCATGGGGGGGGCGGGCTGCGCCCAGCGCTGGGGAGATGTGCCTCCAGCCACAGGCTGGCCCACTGAGCGCCTGAGGCCTGCGGGTGAGGGTCTGGGCTGCCCCGTGGCGAGGACAGGGGTGAGGAACACAGGGCAGAAGTGAATGAAAAAGGCACGAGGGCACCGCATACTCACTACCCTCTCCCCCAGCCCTCCCTGCCATCTCACCTTCTGCTTGACCTTGGTGCAGTTGGCGAGGGTGTCTTTACAGCGGTTGTGGATAGTCACATTGCAGGCTGGGAGGGTGGGGTAAAGAGGGTGAAGGGAGGGCCAGGTGGTGCAGGAGGGGACACACCCGTATGCAGACACCCATCTCCCCCTGGCCACACAGTCTTGGAGACTGCCCCCCCTGCCCAGACTTCTCAAACATCACCGCACCCCATCCCCCTCCTCCTGCCCCCCCTCCTTAAAGCCGGACACGAAGTGAGGAAGCACACGTGCAGACCGCAAGGACGCAGTCAGGGCGGTGCGCAGTCCTGCGGGGTAAACTGCAGGGAAGAAGGGATTACTGGCTGCCAGAGACGAGCACGAGATGCACAAAGGTGGTTGAGAACAACAGATGGAAGAGAGGACGCCCACGGGACCGAAGATGGCACAGGAGCAGCTGGGATGGGGGCTAGGGGCCGAGGGAGAACATTAACGTTCCCCGAGCATCCAGCAGACGTTCCACATCTACGTGGTCCTCACACCCCTTGAGTCTACTGAGGTAGACTCAGTTATCCTCATTTCAGAGATGAGGAACCTGTCCTGGAGAGGTTAGATCATCTGCCAGAGGTCATACAGCTGGTATTTCAACTGAGGTTGAGTCCAAAGGCTGCGCTCTCTCTGTCAGACCCCACATCTGCCCACGAACACTGGCCAGACCTCAGCAGTGTGAGGGCTAACAGGCGCAGGGGTGGAGTGGGCACAGGCCCCGCCCCGCCCCTCCCCTCCACTGCTCGCCTTCTGCGCTGCTCAGCTTGCTCTGCCTCCAGTCACTCTGCCTTCTAGCTTCCAGGCCCAGGGAGTCGCGTTCCCCAACTAAGGTGAACCTAGAGCACTCACACGCCCCCTGCCTCTCCCCTAGCTCCCACCCAGCACACCTAGTCACAGGGGAGGGGAGGAGAAGAGAGGAGGAGCAGCCAAGCCTAGGCACTGGGATGCTTTCCCCTGACATACCCCCGCCCTTGGCCCTCTCCAGCTTCCCCTCCCCCTTCCAACACCGGAAACTCTGCTAACTCCTTCAGACAATACCCAGCACCTCGCTCACTTCCACAAATACAAGGCAAGCAGGGGAGGGCAGAAGGGCAGACAGAAGTGGGGGCGGGGGTGCCCCCATCCCCCCGGAGCTCCCTTCTCTGACACCCCCCGCACCCAGTGTCTCTGGAGTGAACCTCCGCTTTCCACCTGCTCTGAAAATAGCACTTGCTGGCTGCCCGCCTCACCAGTTTCCCTGGCAACAAGCTCTAGATGGGGAATTTTGTCAGGTCTCTAGAGGGCTCTAGATTGGGGTTCCCTTCTCATCCTCATAAGTCTAAGTTGAGCAACAAGAAAGTAAGGAGGCCTCACTGATTCTGGGGGTTCCTTCCCCAGTCCCTGAGGGACTCGGAGGCTAGAGCTGTGGTCTCACTTTCCAGCGGCAGCTCACGGCACCTCAGCCCTGCCCTCATCACAAGCAGCTCTTGGCCGTAAACTGGGGGTGGGGGAGGGAACAGGGCAGGAGCCCTCTGTGTGGGCACAGGCATCGGGGAAGGAAAAACCGTACTTCCTAAACACAGGACTAACCTCAGTGTGGGTGAAGGTCAGGAGTCCTAACCCTCACCCCCCAAAACACACACACCCTTGCTGTGTGCCCTCTTCCCAGGGCGTCAGTCAGTCTTGCATGTGACACAGAGGGTCCTAAGCCCGTCCTCTCCTTCAAACTGCAGAGATTTAGAGATTTTATGCTCCACCCACAGTGAACAGAAAGGGAGGGGCAAAGGGCCCCTGAAGTCCTCAATGTCCAGTTCTGCCCAGAAGATAGACAGAGACAGCTGCAAAGTCGGTAGCTTGCCACCAGCTCTCCTATCCTCCCCCCACCTGCCCTCACAGACATTCTTGCCTCTTCTCCAATCAGTTCCCCTAACCCTCAGCAGCTGTTCCCGGCGCCGGACACACCCAGAGGATGACAGCTGCACAGGGAGCCATGCTGGTCTCCCCTCCGACAGTCCTGCTTATGCTGGGTTCCAACCGCCACCGCCCCTCCGAGAGGAGAAAGGGAGCGAGGGGTCAGGCATCTGGCCCTGGCGTTTGGTCCCTGCTGGGACTCTGAGTAGAAAGCGACCCCTATGGATCCAGGGCAGAAAGGACAGATGGGAAGACTAGGGTCAGTGGGCACCAAGTCAGAGTGACATTCAGGGGCCAACTTACTTGGGCAGATGAGGGCCTCCTTGGCTGTGATGCTCTTGTTGCAGGCATAGCACATGGTCATGCCCGAAACGGAGATGGTGGTGAAGAGGTGCCCGTTGGTGTAGCGGGCATCCTTGGCTTCCTTCATCTTTTCCTTTTCCCGGGCCTGTGGAAGGGGTGAGAGAGACATAAATGAGCTGGAAAAACGCCAGAGTGTCCGAGGGGTCCAGAGAGACAGGCCAGGGAGGACGCTGGAAAGACACCACTGCCGGGAGCAGAGCCTGCCGTGGCCGTGCAGGACTGACCAGGCCAGTCCTAAGGGCCTGGCTGGCCCCTGACCTACCTGGCCCCTGCGGCTGGGCTGCCTCCTGGTGCCACTCATTTCCCCAGCTCTAGACCTTGGCGTCCTCACTCCACCTCCCAGCCCTAGCTCTGCTCGCCCCCAAGCTGCTGTGCTCTCTTCACTGTGCCAGGGGAATATGCGCAGAGAGGAACGGAGAGCAGGCAAAGCAGAGGGTGCCAGCTCACCAGAGCTTTCAGATCTATGGGAGTTAGCTCTTCTTATTACCATGACAACTGGAGTTGGAGTTGGAGTCGCTGTCTGTCTGAGGCAGTCACAGTGGGGGGGCAGGAGATCCCCTAATTAGACTGGCGGAAGGGGGCAGCATGCCTCCACTACCACCTTCACCCCAGAGGCAGGTCCCAAAGCTCTGAGTCTTCCAGACACACTCAGCCAAGGTCCGAGGGCCTCTAGGCAGGAGGCCTCCTGCAGCGTGTTCTCCGCTCACCCTGAGGGAGGAGGAGGAGCCTGGTTTTGGCCTTGGGTCACTCCCCCTCTCCTCCTCTGGTTGTTTAAGGAAGGAAACCCAGCTGGCTGGGTGTCATTTCTGGCAGGAAGCCTCTCCTGCAGCGTAGCTTTTATCTCTCTCCTACAACCCTCCCAAACCTAGGGTAGCTCCTTCTATTCCTCCTCACCCACTGAGTCTCTTCCATCCTAGAAGTCCCTTCTGGCAACTACCCTCCGTCCTCCATCTGCAATACCTGTTTCTCCAGCTCCGGTCTCCCAAGACGGGGCCCACTGTGTACCCTTCCTCAGAACCCCAGAGGTGGGCTGTTCCCATCTCTGCTCTCTCCTGCTCCGCTCTGACCTCTGCACCTCTTTTTGTCCCTCCATAAGCCCCTGACCTCCCTGAAAGCCTGAGAAGGGGAGAAGACGGGATATCATCCTTCCCACCTATTCCAGGGCCCTCTGCAGCGGTCACCTCAGACTTTGGAATGTCCCCTCCACTCTTAGAGGAAGGCAAGCAGGAACAGGAGCCGACAAGACCACCCTCTAAGGTTTTCTGGCTTCTCAGAACCAACAAGTGAATCACACCGCTGAAGCCAAAGGTACGAGCCTCGAGTTGGAGGGCACGGGTGGGACTTGAGACAGAGAATTAGAACTCCAGGAAGAGCTCTCAGGATGGACCTCAGGGGCCGGGTCCTGCCTCTCAGTCCAGGAACTAGTAATTAAGAGGTGGGGGAGGGGCATGGACGCACTGGTCTGGTGCTCAGGGTAGAAAAGGGAAGTGAAGAGGGACTGAGTCAACACCACAGGGGCCAGGGGGCACTGGGCCACAGCGCCCTAGCTCAGCCTCCAGACTTGGCGGCCCAGGATCCTTCCCTCCCCTGCCTCCCCCCAGAGGCTCCAGGCTTGTCTGGTGGTGAGAGGTCTTAAGTCACCCCCCACCCAGATCATCCATTTTCCTCCTCCTCCTCTCCTTCCTGTCTCCTGCTCTCCTTCCCATCCCATGCCCTCCCTTCCTCTATTCTTCCACCTCTGCCTTCCCTTTCTCACCCTCGCTTCCCCTCCACGGCCCTTGGCCCTCTCCCTCCGTCTCTCCTCCTAGGCCTGGTTTAGAAAGCTGACCAGCGTCTAACTCTAGCCTCCAATACTCTAAGCCTCCCTTTTTTTTTCTTTTTCTTTTTTAAAGATTTTATTTATTTTTATTCAGAGGGAAAGGGAGGGAGGGAGAGAGAGAACATTAATGTGTGGTTGCCTCGCGCACACCCAACTGGGGACCTGGCCCACAACCCAGACATGTGCCCTGACCGGAACTGAACTGGTGACCCTCTGGTTCACAGGCCGGCTCTCAATGTAATAAGCCACACCAGCCAGGGCACCTCCCTTTTTCTACTCTGGAACCCACCTACCTGGACTACTAGAAAATTCTCCTTTTGGTCTAACCTCCATCTGTCCTGCTCTTTAGAAGATCAAATCCTACTCTGCATAATAACTCAACAGAACCTCGAAGACCAAGGCCAAATGTCTCTTTCTCACTGCCACGCACACACACACCTCTCCTTCTTGCCCGCTGGCCCAGTGTTCTCCAGGAACAAACACAAAGTCTGAGCACTTGTTATGTTGGACTTAAAAGCAAACAAATACATGAATACTGATATAATAATCATATTTTTTAAAGTAACATGTTTAAATCAAGGTCAACGCCAGAATGGGCAGTGCTACAGATCTGCCCTAATGCCGCTACCATGCTCCCTGCCCTCCCTGGACCCCTGCCCCCCAGCCCTAGGCCTCCAGGAGCACTCACCGGGGAAGGAGGCGGAGTAGGGAGGGAGAGGCCCAGGGCGGTGGGGACTGGGTCTGTCGTGGTCCTCCCTCTCTGGCATCAGTGCCCCGTAGACAACCTAGGTACTCTGCGCTCAGGCTTCTCGACCTCCCAACACTCACCCTGTCTCCAAGTGACCCCCTCTCTGGGTGGGCCAGCAACGGGCAGCAGCCACAGCAACAGCACATCCCAACGCGGGCGCTGCCCAGCAGTGAGCGGCCCTGGCACTGCCCAGTACTATTGTCCTGGAGGCAGACTGTGCCCGCCCAGGGCTCAGGCTGGTGAGGGTAGGAAGATGCGGGGCCTGCTCACCAGGGGTGCCTGCTCTGGAGGAGGAGTGAATCCGTTTGTTTGGTTCTTGGTCCTACTCTTTTCCAGGTATTCTGAAGACAATCTCATTGGTCCCCCATTTATTCGCCCACCATCAAGACAGCCCTTCACCTCCAGGACCCATCTGTCCACCCAGGGAAGGGCCCGTTACGCCACTGCCCACGACACCCACCACCAACACTCAGACGCCCTTCCTGCTTGACTCAAACTCTGCTGGCCGGTGTCTAGAGCTGTTCTTTCTCACAAACCCTCAAGGGAAGTCTTTCGTGCTACACAACCTCCATCTACACCACTGCTACATCAAAGCTAAAGTGAACACAGCACCCAGGACGACGGCTGGTATACAACAGGCGCTCAGTACATGTTTGGAAAGGACAGAAAGGAAGCAAGGAAGCATAAGTGGACAGATGGATGGATGGATGGATGGATGGATGGACACCAAGACAAAGGTTCCCAGCAGCATCCTCACTCCTGCCCTAGGGACCCTCAATTCTCCTTTGCTCCCCGCTCCTGAAGGCTCCCAGCCTCTCTCCTCTTACTTCCTTTGAGCTTAGACCTGGAGGCCAGAAGAAGGCCAACCCAAACCTCCCTGCACTGTCATCCCAGATCTCGGTCACTTCTGGAGAAAGACAGGCAGGGTAAACGGCAGAGGGCACTGTGGCTGGTGGCCCAAAACCCAGGGCAGAGGCAGTCTCCTCACGCCTCTGACTCTGTCTCCCTGGACGACAGAAGAGGGAAACAGAAACGTAAATGAAGGACAAGGCGCTGCCAAAGCCTGGACCTGGGCTTCCCGTCCTCCCAGAGGGCAGCAGGGCGGGCAGAGACTCTGCAGGAGCGTCCGGGCCGCTCCAAGGCAAAGCCTAAGCTCTCAGCTGTCCTTGCTCCTCCATCGGGTGTGTCCAAACCAAGAGCTCTGGGGGAGCCATGTGGTACTCAAAATTGCCCCTGCTCCAGCTGCAACTGGCTGCAGCCCCTTCCCCAAGATGGGAAGGCCTCTGTCTAGGTCCTCTGTATGGTGACCAGAAGGCCCTGGAGAGTTCAGCCGGGATTTGAATCATCCGTGGCTCAGCCTCTGGCCAGTAGGAATGCAGAGTCGGGAGCCGCGAGGGCGATGAGTCACGGGGCTGAGCTACGGGGCCGGGAAATGGGAAGCGGAAGGCCATGGGACCGAGAGGAGGGCTAGGACGGTCTCCGCAAGGCTCTATCCTTTATGAGCTTCCAGGGACAAGATAAAGGAGGCTCAGGAGAAGGCAGCCAACTGAAGCACGAATGCCAAAGCCAGACACACAACACACAAAAATATCGCCGAGCACACAAAGGCTCTTAATAAATGCTTGCTTGATGAATGAGGATGAGACCCTGGGCAATGGGGGTGGGCTCACTGGTGAAGCAGACGAGGGGCGCTAAGGACCACCAGGAATAAAATCAGGCTAGAGACCCTAAGACCCAGGCGTCCTGGACCCCAGCCTGCCCCCCACCCGGCCACACCTGTCGGGTCAGGAGAGGGAGCCCGGCAGAGGGGTGGGGGAGTGATGCAGACAGGCAGGCATTTGTGCAAGCGAACAATAGCTGTGCCAGGGCTCCCTGCCCTCCTGGCACAAGGCAGGCCGGTGGAGCAGGGAGGGGGGCAGCTGCGGCCTGCAGGCCCCCTCCCCCAAGAGACATAAACAAACCCAGAAAGGCCCCACCAGCTCCTCTCAGCCATTTTTCTCATCAGCCCCGGAACTCTGACCAATCTGGTCACTCAGGCTCCTGGACGATACTTCAAACCAGAGACTGAAGCTAAGAATGGAACAGTTTTCTCATGTCCTGCTTTGGTGACCACCATTCAAAGCAGTAACTCAGAGCATCTGGGGATGGACAGACAAACACACATACATATATAAACCCCAACACAGGTCATGTGCATGGCATGCATAGGACTCATGCATTCCAAGGTCAGGGATCCAGGGAAGCCGGGGTGCTGAGATCAGACCCCTCTTTAAATGCTTTGGTCGGCCCCAGCAGGTTCCTCTCCAGACTCATCCAACTCCTCTGTCATCACTCAGCAACTTCCCTAAGATTTCAGCTCCCTTCCCCCATCCGTGCGTCTCCCCTCCCCCTCAGCTCTTTCCCTCACCTCCATGACCCCTAAAATCTTTTCCTATGCCCCCAAAAGCTTCAGCCTCCTGGGGATCCCCAACTCTTCAACTTCCCTCCAAACTGCCACCACCCTCGGCTCCCTCCTGGGCTCACCCAGCCGTCCTCTGCGGCTCCACTCCCAGTCCCGCACACAAAGCCAGCCACCTCTCCATTCTTCAGGACAAAGAAATAGCCTCTCTCCTCTCCTACTCCACCTGCCCACCACACTCCAATGCTGGGGTCCTAGAGATTCCAAGGGGACCCCCAGCCTCCAATGCCATCCCTGGACCTCTGGCCCCTGCTTGTTCCGAGGCAGGAAAAGGCCCTTTGTTCTGTGAGAGGAATAAAGGTTAGGGTTTGGGGGAGGAGAAAGGGAAGGACGGGGTGGGGGTGCTAAAGAGAGAAAGGGGACCTCTGGGTTTGGGCCTGTGGAGGTAGGAAGTAGAGCAGAGAGAACAGAGGGGGTGGAGGGCTGAAGTCAGCCTGAAAGAATAAAAATGGACTGAAAAGAAAAAAGCACGGAGAGGAGAGCCGTACAGAAAGACTCTCGGAGGGTGGGCAGGAAGAAAGGTTTGACTGAAATTTCTTCTTCTACAAGGAGGTACTGAGGGGTAAGGAGAGAAATGGGGGTCAGGGCTTAGCTCTGAGCCAGCCCCACCAAAAGGTAGCAAGGAGAGACCATCTTCCTCAAATAATCTCATTTCCACCGGCCCCCCTCCACTTCCCACCACAGTATAAAAAGAAAAGAGACAGCTGGTGTGCATGGGGGAGGGGGGAGAGGGGATCCAGGGTTTATTGGCTAAGAACCAACTCCCCCCTTTGTAACCACAGCTTTCCGGAGGTGGCCCTCCCCTTCCGATCAGCCCAAACTGACAACCACTCTCCTCCAGTGGCCTCTTTGCCCTCAAAAGTCCACCCACTCAGCCCTCCACCCCTCAAGCCCCACCAGATCCCTGACACTCCCCTACCATGGCCACCCCAGGCTAGAAAGAGCCACGCTGCTAGATTCCCAGTTTCCCACTGCCCAAGACAAACAAACAAAACCAGCTTGAGGATCCAGGTGTCTGGTACCCCAGCTCCTCCCAATAATGGAAAAAGGAACCCCAGTATCCTCCCAGAACTCCTCCAGATAGCCTCTCCCTCCAGGTCTGTCTCCCACCGGCTCCCCCACGGCTTTCCTTTTCAGGGTGGAACCAAATTTCCGTGGTTTCAAAAACCTCTCCACCCCCCTTGGCTCTACTCCAGGGGCTCAGCTCAAACCGTTGAAAAATAAACAGACTTTCAGAGCTGGGGCCTGGCCTGGCACAGGACTGAGAAGAGCCCGCCTGCCACCCCACTGTTCCACCACACTTCAGCCACATCCCCAGCCCTCAGTTTGTCTTAGGCCCTGCGCGAATCCCCAGCTGTTTTCCTGTTAGCAGAATCTTATCCCGACCCCCTGAGGAAAAGTTCCAGGATGAAACCTTTCCCAAGTTAGCCTCAAGACAGGTAGGCAGGCTGGGAGCTAGGAGTGGGTGGACTTCTACCATCCTTGAGGGCTCCAAAGGGCACTGCTTCCTTCCCTGAAGTTGGTGGCAGTGACCAGCATAGGGCAGGAGCCATGGGCAGGGCACCAGGGTCCTGCGGTGGGCGAGAAGCCAGAGATTCAACCAGTTCCGGCCTGCGTCCTGGCCTTCCCTAGAATGGCTCCAGTGTGGGTGCCCTGACTGGCTGCGAGGTGTTGTCTGCATGCACCACCTTCCTCCCATCTCTCACTTATTCACCTACAAGTCGGCTACATCACTTCCTGGGCCCGTGGAGCAGTCATGACCTTTAGGAGGGGGCCTGGGTATACAGACAGGGATAAAGGATACTTGGAAAGGAGTCATCAGATGGGGGTAGGGGAGAGGATAATTATACTCCCAGACTCTTAAAATGGTAGGTGAACATCCCCAGAGGAAGAGATGAAGGAGCTGGGCGGGTGAGGGGGGCGGGTGGCAGGGAGGAGAGACAGAGAGGAGGGCACAGTGCCCAGTGGGTCAGCCTAATGGTTTCAGGTTGTTTGGGGTTGTGAGAACAAGGAGTTCAGAAGCTGGTGGGGCAGGTAGGGATGGGGCATCCTGTGTTGCAGGTACAGGAGTGCTCAGGGCCCCTAAGGATGGAGGAAAGAATCCCAGCTACACAAAGACCTCTGCTCCCTTCACCTGAGAGCTGAGAGCCATGGGCTTGGGGAAAACTAAGCCTTCCCTGACCCCAGCCACCCGCCTACCAGAGAGAACTGAATCACAGCTGGAAAGTCCATTTGCAAGGAGGAGCAGACTTTTGTCTAGGAGGGGTGGCGTCGGAGGTGATGGTGGGAGGAAGCCCGGGAAACCACCCCCTCCCGCCCCCTCCGCCGGATGGCGGGGACAAAGGGGGAACGACCAAGCCAGCGACTGCAGGGTGTGGGGAGGTCGAGAGCTAGCCGACGGGAGCCAGGAGGAGGGGGTGCCACAGAGCCCTTGCCACCCCCAACCTGACACACACCCCTCCCTCCCGCTCCCTCCCTTACCAGAGCAACTTTCTTTCCTAAGACCTCAAACGCCCAGGCCCCAAACACCCGATCCGGCCGGCCGGATCGGAGGCCACCAACACCAGGTCTGCTATCTCCCAGGACCCTAGCCACGGGAGGGTCGAGTCTACTGCCCCCCACCCCTTACAGTCCCCACCCACCCGGCCAGCGGCCTGCCGGACAGATGCTCCGCTGATTTTGGTGCGGGGAGACTGGCGGGGTCGGGGGGGGAGGATAGGTCGGGTGGGGGGAGGGTGCCTGCAGGAGGGGGTCGAAGGGCACCCGGGGGAAGTGGGCAGAGGAGAGGGATTGTAAAGCCCACCTTACTCGCCAGCTCTTTGCTCCGGTCGATACGTGCTCGCGTGAGGGATTCGATCCGAGACATAATCCCCCGATGGGGGGTTGCCGGAGGGGCACTAGGGACCCAGGCGTCCAGCTATTGTGGGGGAGGAGGGGACGGGCTGCCCAGCACACGTCGCTCTGGGGACAGGAAGTCTGACTCCCCTCGCGGCACCCGCGCCAGTTCCTCAAACCCGAGTCTCCACCCCCCGCCCCAGCGCAGGAAGGGGGAGGCGGGGCAGAGCAGGGCGGGTACCCGAGGGACTAACTGCTTGGTCGGTGCAGCGACTGCTCGGAGGAGTGGAGGGGTTCTACGCAAGCAAGCTGAGGGCACCCTCCAGCGCTGGGGCAGTCTTCTAGCCCCAGAGACCCGCCTCTGAGTTCTGGTCTTCCAAAAGGCCGCCGCTGCTCGGTCCTGCAGCCCTTGCCTCAGCCCAGGTCCTCCTTCCCCCATCCTTCCAGTCTGCAGGACTTAAAGACCCGCATGCTGGAGGATTCCAGCTGCCCCCAGCTTTCAAGGGAACTCGCAACCAGTTCCTTCCCGGCCCTCAAGATCATCAAAACGAGCCGGAGAAGAAGAGGGCAGGGAAGTCGAAGGGGAAGTGAAGGCTGGGTCTTTAGAAGTCGTTAAGGAGAGGATTCACTTCCAGAGGACAGACGGGAGAGGAGAGAATTCTGCACGCCCCTGCCCCGCTGGGATCTTCCTGACCTCACTCTGTCCCTGTCCGTTTGCCTCCACTCCTATCTCCACTCTGCCAAAGAGGTATACTTTGTGGGGCCAGAGAGGAATTGGCCACCTTTACTAAAAGCTAAGAAGCTGAGGAAGTCCTTCCTTGTGTCTAACTAGTTCTCTCTGTTGCAAGTTAGGCCAGAACCAAAAGACCAGAAACGAGCCTGCCCAATCAGTTGGGGCACGGCCAGTCTCTCCACAAGGAGGTGGGTGGGGCAGGTTCTTTCTGGACACTTTGCCTCAGCCCTTGAGGCAACCTCCACCTTTGGTGAACTTCCTGCTACTGGGAAAATTCCTCCTCCACTTGCTAGCTATACCCACTCACATCGTGGCTCCTTTCTGCCTCCTAAGGTCTCCCATTTCTCTGGGGGAACCAGAAGCACGGAATGGCCTGAGACAGAGTATCCCATGTTTGCAGAGTTTTGCCCAATTCTGGTACCTAAAGGTGTGGGGGAGGAGGGAGGGAGAGGGAGCCCAACCCAGATTTAGTGGCTTCCTGGCCCAGCTGGCTGGGCAGCAGGGCCAGGCTGCAGGTTTCAAGCCCAACTCAGCCCTCTTGTAGGTGCCAATTTTAGCTTCTGCCACTATTTTGGGCTTTACTGCCTCACCACTGGCTGAGCTGGTTGGGCTCCTCACCCCCGACACCACCCCCACACTGCTCCTCTGGCTTCCCCTCCTGCCTAGCAACTCCTTCACCTCCTTCTTCACCCATTCCCCTGTTAGGATCCTTATATAGCAAAGACCAGAAAAAAAGGAGCAGAAAGAACCATGCCTGCTCTAGGCGGGATGGAAAGTAGAAAGCAGAAAGGACTTCCCCAGGGTGGTGAGCGAGACTGAGTCCTCCAGGAGTGCACCTGCGGGGAGACCTCCTGGAAGGCCCTGGGAACTTCCCCAAACCAGCCATCCTTAGGCTCCCAGGCACAGAGCCCCAGACTTACCTACCCCCAGCCCAGAGGGCAGCCAAGGCTGAAGAATGTGCTAAATTTAAAAACAGTCAGAAGCCAGAACCCTTGCTTCATGTCTCCACCCACTGGGGGCCCAGAGACCAGAGGTGGGCTGGGACCTCAGCTCTTTTCCGAGGCCTGGAGGTGGGAGGGTTCTGCAAGCTTCGGATAGAATCTTAAAGGGCCAAACCCCAGTCTGAGTACCCAATAAACCTGAGACCTGAATCCCGAAGTTATCTTCGGGATCTCTCGTTCCCCTAACTTAAGCGGCTGCTCTATGAAGAGGGCCTGCCTAACCTTCCAACTCTTTCCTGTCTCCCATTCCAGTCTGCAGTCTACCTTCCGTCCCACCTGCTGTTGTCACCCTGTGAGTAGCAAGGAAGAGGACATGGGGATTGGAAAAAGGAAACCAGTCTACCTTTAAAAACACCTGGGCTGGTGTGGCTCAGTGGATTGAGTGTGGGCCTGTGAACCAAAGGGTCGCAGATTCGATCCCCACTTAGGGCACATGCCTGGGTTGCAGGCCAGGTCCCTGGTAGGGGGCGCGTGAGAGGCAACCACACATTGCTGTTTCTCTCCCTCTCTTTCTCCTTCCCTTCCCCCTCTCTCTAAAAATAAATAAATAAGATCTTTCAAAAAAATCGCTCAAATTAACAAAACAAAACACCTGGGCTTTCGTGAGCTGGACCTGCAGCTTGACTTAATTTCCATTCTCTGTGTCCTCCACAACCGTGAGCCCTTCCGCTTTCTCCTCGGTGTCCCTTGCCCCTCCACCCAAACCGCTTCTATCCCAGCTACCTCTACTACCATCCAGTGATATCTCCCAGATATTCAGAAATTATCTTTTTAGATACACAAAATAAAAGCCAACCCTAATTTCTGCCAGAAGCTAAAAGTGGCCACCACCTTCTTTAGCTCATTTAACTTAACAGATGTGTCCCCCACATTTCAGGGGTGAGGAGCCCGTCCCAGGGAAGAACCTCATTGTTAGCGTCAGAGTCAGGACCAGTACGTGAACAGATAGAGCCACAGTGATACGGGGCCCAAGCACTTCAGTGCCCGGGAGGACACCTGCTTTTCTTGTTACGCTGGCCCTTGTACATTCCGGGAGGGGCTGATTAAGACATAACTGACTCCAGTGGCCATCCATCAGAAGATGGTGGGAGAAGGGAAGAGAGGGGATAACTTACTACATTAGCTTTACTCACAGGCAGAGGTAACATTAGATAGTTTCAGCTCTAGGTTTGCAATACAGCTCCACCTCTTACCAGCTGTGGGATCTGGGGCAAGTAACTTAGCCTCTGAGTTATCTTGTCTTTAAAAATGGAGTTTAAAAAGTTTATCTTTCCCAGAGTGTTGTAAGAATCAAATAAAATGACCTCTGGAAAAGTGTTTTGCCAACTCTACAAGGCTATTCAAATAGGAAGAAATAAACCCTTCCCTCTCTCGCTGCTCGACTGAACTTCTCTCCAGCCCCACCGCTGACGTCTACCTGTGTATGGCCCCTGCCCTCAGCTGGGAGGAAGAGGAAGAAGAGATTTGGCGAGGCAGGCACACACACGCATGAGCATGGAAGGAAGATGGACCAGCAGATGATGGAGAGGAAAACAAGAGGATAGGACTGAAGACGCTGGTGTGGAAAGGTCGAGTGGGACAATGTCCTGACTTACTCTGGCTCTTTCCTGCTTCTTGCCTGGGCGCTCTGAAGTGTCTGCCCACATTCCCCTACACCAGGTTACTCAGCCCTTCACCAAACTGTTCGGCCAAGGGTGGACAAATGCAGACCAACTGGGCCCTGGGTGGCCCCTGGGCAGTACCGCTCCTCTCTAATTCCCACCACAAGAAAAGAGCATGATTCTGCCAGCAGACTCTCCTACCCTGAACTGAGCCAGAGAGCCTGCGGGGAGATGGGACTCAGACCCAAAGCCTTGAATATGCTTTGTTCTCTAGAGAGCTCGGCTCCCCATGGTAGAAGACAGGCCTCGCTGCCCACCCGCCCCTTCCCAACTTTAGGGTTCTCCAGCTGCTCCTCCTCTTCTCAAGACTAGGAGATCTCAAGCCTCAATGCACCCTCCCCCATGTTGGCTTGTAGAGAGAAGGTGCTAATGACCTGGTTTTATCTCTGTCATCCCTGTCTACCCGGAGGAAGGGGAATCTTGGCTAACAAGCTGGCAGAGGAGAGAGCCCTGGAACTGTGGGTGGGGCCAGGAGGAGCCTGGACAACCTTCCTGGTGAAATTCCCATGATTTTTCCAGGTGAATATGAGATGCCTTCTCTGGGGTGTCTCTCAATGCTCAGGAGCCGCCTGGGGTAGAAAGTACATGCATGATCGGGGGGCCACCAGAGCAAAAGGGGTGGCTCATGCTGCCAGTAAATGGAGAAATTGGAATGAATTCGAGCAGCAGGCAGAGTGCCTGGTTTTACCGGAGCCCAGGGGTTGGTAATAAGGAAGAGAGCAATGTGCCTTCACCTGCCCAGGGTCAGAATTGCATGTGGCCTTACATGGACAGTGCGCGTGCACTTCCATAATCATCTACTTTCCTGCCTGCCACTCTGCCTATAGTCTAATTCAACTCCTGCTGTGGCTGTGTCCACGCATAAAATTATGAGTGTGAAAGCGCTTTGCAAACCCTAAGACTGTATGAAGAAGTAAAAAGTACCGTTATAACTATTGTTATTATGCTCAGTGGTTATGATTTCTGCTGCCCATCTCTTAGCTGTGTGAGCGCTAAAGAAAGGGAGGGCTAGGCCTCTCCACTCTATAGCTGCTGAGGCTCCTGGCTGTCTCCTCCAGGTGTTCACAGCTGGCTCTAAGCTGCAGACATGGGGAAAACAGAAGAAAGGTGATTTACTAGAATATAGGGAGAGATGGCATATGTTCCTGAGTCTCTGTCTACCAGGCGGCGCTGGGGAGTGAGCAGACGGTGGGGTGAGGAAGAAGGGACCTGGGGAGGCAGTGGGTCCCAGGCCTCCCCCTTTCCCAGTTAACGCCTACCTTGGCCTTTCCGGTCATGCCCAAGAGGAAGCTGAAGGTCCGTCGCAGGGAGGAGCCTGCCCAGTTCCCTGAGTCCCTTTCCAGTTGGCTACAGCTGCAGAAAGAGAAGGCAGAGGTGAAGAAATACTTTCAGGGAGATGGTGAATGAAGGTGCCATGGTAAGGAGAAAGAGAGAGAGAGGAGATGAGGGGAAATACTCAGAGAAAGGGTGAGGAAGAGAGAGGAAAGACTCGGAGAGAAAGTTACTCCCAGCCCTCACCTCCTAGGACTTCTTGGGTGTGGACACTGTGGTTTCCCAGGCCCCGCTATTTATGAGGAAAACTCCAGGCTCCTCCCAGATAAATGCAGACCCACCCTCGCCCCAACCCCCTACTTAATCCAGGCCCACTCTCCTCTCTCATGCTGCTCCCAATGGAAGTGATATGGAATGGGGGCTCTCCTGCGTGGCATTTTCCCCTGTAAAACAAGAGCCCTGTTTACGACCCTCTTTCTGTTTGGAAAGGGCCTCTGGGCCTAAAGCCAATAAGGACTGAATTTCCTGGGATTTCATCAGCCCCATCCCATGAGCTAATCCCAAACCCAGAGCCAGGAGGATGTGTCAGCTAGAGATTTTCAGGACCACAAATCAGAGCTTGATATCTTAAAGGGCCCGTTCATAGCTCGCGCACCCACACTGTCTTAGAGGGCTGACCACTCTAATCAGGCTTCATCTGTAGGAGCCAAATGAACAGGTGCTGCTTTTGCATGCTTGTTGACAACTGTAGTTATTGAAATGTCCCAGTCTCTACCCAGATTCCTGAACTGTGCCTCCAGCCCCTGCCCTCTCCCTTCAGGGCTCTCCGGAGCGCCACTGCCCAGCTCTCCTCGGAGCCACTCCCCATTGGTCAACTACCTGAGCCATCCAAAGCGGATCCTCGGTCCTAGGTCACTGTCTTTCCCTAAGGCTGTCCAACAGCCCATCTGCCTGCTCAGCTTTCCGCACCGACAACAGCAAGCAACTCCCACTGTCTTTTATTTAACTGACACCCTGGGGTCTGGATACTCCTTTTCTTTCCTTAATTTCTTCCCCATCCCATGGGCTAAGAGGAACCTTCTGGTCCCTTCCCTGGCCATTGAGAAGGGGATCGCTTGTATGCAACTCAGGAAGAAGGATATTTGTCCTGGATCAGAAATGTTAAGGGGAGCAATGTTTTAGGAAGCGCTTCCCCTCCCCCAACTAGGCCTTTGAAGGGCTCCAAGTTTCCCCACACTCACCTTTGGCTAAGGTCTGCTGCGGCAGAGGACTGGGATAAATTTCCTGCCAACACAAAAGGAGGCGAGAAGTGTCCGGCTGAAGCCTGACAAAGGCGTCCAGGGCTGCTGCCCCCACCCCCTCCACCTGGATCAGGTTCCCAAGCTGCAGGTGCAGGTGACGCCATTCCGCAGGGCAAGCTCTGGGGAATAGGGAGGGAGGGCGGGGTCTGAGCAGAGCTAAAGTACTTGGGAGCCAGAGAAACAGAGCACCAGGGTTATGTGGAGAATGGGGCTGTGGACCCAACGGCTCAGTCCTGTTTCTGGTGAATGGGGAGGGCAGAGGTTTCGCACTGAGCTCTCAGCGCCTCATCTTGAGGACAAGGTACATTGCAGTTAACCGTCCTGTCTCTGGCGGTAAGGGAACTCAGAGGGCTTCAGGCTGTTCTATGTTCTCCTTCATTGGAAGAAGAGCGTCAGAATGCCACAGTCCTGAACTCAGATCTCATTTAAATAAAGGCACTTTGGGGTTTCCAAATATTAGTTGGACATGACCTAGGACAGCTGAACCCTACACAGCGGGCCCCGAGGAGTGGTGCTGAGACAGCAGGTGAAAGGGCTGCCGCTGCTCTGCTCCCCACTTCGACTCACCAGCTGGACCTGAGCCGCCCAAGAAGCAATTGATGCTACTCATGGATACGGACTTGGAAAGCATGCCAGTGGCTGAGTGGTCCAAAGGGCCAGCAGACGGATGACAGGAACCCTGGCCCTAGAATCACATCAAGAATCCCCACACAAGGTCAGGCTTCACCCATCTTCCCCCATCTTTTCACTTTCCCTCACAGCCCGACCCTTCTTCAGGGTCTCAGGCCTTCCACCCCTCATCAGGACCGTATCTGGGATATTCCACCTAAAATACTGGGAAGTTCTTCTTGCTAGTCACCAGTCACTACTCTGAGCAGTCTTCCTTAATATAGAAAACATCTTAGAAAAGATTGTCCCTGAACAGTTTACAGAGATGACAAACTCAATCTATGGAGGCCAGACAGGTAATGAAAAAAAACTGAGTCTGTCTGAGTTTAAGACAATAGGGAATAAAAATATTTATAAACCACATACCCAACCATTAGAAAATACTTTTTCCCCCAAACCTACGTGGAGCATTTCAAAACTGGCTACATAAGGCAAGGTCATAAGGCAAATTTTAATAATTCAAATAATCTGTGTCAAAGAGATCATAGGAAACAACCCAGAAGTCCCTTTCCAATAGGACAGATAAAGAATCTGTGATATATTTATACATCGAAATACTACTCAACAATAAAAATGAACCAACCACCGTTCACCCAACAATATGGATGACGCTCACAAACATAATGCAGAGTGAAAGAATCAAGATGCAAAAGATCTACATGCTGTATGACTATATTCATATAAAAACAGGCAAAACTAATCCATATTGTTGATTTATGCATATAAAGTTGGTAAATCTATGAGGAAAATCAATCTCAAAAGGCAAGAAAGTAATCATCTCTGCCAGGACAGAGAGGGTTGTAAAGTGGGGCTGTTAGGGGCATCTAGATTTTGGCAAGACTCTTTTTTTTTTAACTGGGTGGTTACATGACTGTTGGCTTCCTAACTATTCATTCATTACATTGTACATGTAAGTTTTATATGCTTTTCTGCATGTAATATTTCAAAAAATTTTTAAGTTTTGAAAAAAATCTCTATGATTTAGAAATTTTTAAATACTGGCTTCCAGCCAAGATGGAGGTATAGGTAGATACACTTTGCCTCCTGGCACAACTAAAAGAAGCACAAAAACAAATTTAAAAACAAAAAACAACCGGAACTGCCAGAAAATCAAACTGTATAGAAGTCCAACAACCAAGGAGATGAAGAAACATTCATCCAGACTGGTAGGAGGAGCAGGAACAGGCAGCCAGGGCAGAGAGGATGCACGGCAAGGCTACTCCTGGAGGACCGGGCAGCTGAGGCTGCAGCTGGCAGAGCGGGCAGTCCCACATTTGCGTGTGGATAAACTAGGATGAACAACTGGGGAGTGAGACAGATTGTGCAACCTAGGGTTCCAGCACAGGAAAAGAAAGCCTCAAAACCTCCGGCTACAAAAACCTGTGGGGGTTGCAGCAGTGGGAGAAACTCCCAAAATCACAGGGGAGTTCATTGGAGAGACCCACAGGGTCCTAGAACATACAAAAACCCATCCACCCGGGAATCAGCACCAGAAGGGCCCAATTTCCTTGTGGGTAGCGGAGGAAGTGATGAAAGCAGGGCAAGAGCCAAGTAAGCAGTGTTTTTCCCTCTATGACCCCTCCCCCACATACAGCACCAGAACACAGAGATATAGGTTGCTCCACCCTGGCTAATACCTAAGGCTTCACCCCTTACAACATAACAGGTATGCCAAGACAAAAAAATATGGCCCAAATGAAAGAACAGATCAAAGCTCCAAAAATAGAACTAAGCAGTGAAGAGATAGCCAACCTATCAGATGCAGAGTTTAAAACTCTGGTAATCAGGATGCTCACAGAAATTATTGAGTATGGTTGCAAAATACAGGAAAAAGTGAAAGCTATGCAAAGTGAAATGAAGAAAAACATACAGGGAACCAATAGTGAAGGGAAGGAAACCGGGACTCAAATCAACAATTTGGAGCAGAAGGAAGAAATAAACATTGAACCAGAACAGAATGAGGAAACAAGAATTCAAAAAAGTGAGCCGAAGCTTAGGAACCTTTGGGGCAACTTTAAATGTTCCAACATCCAAATCATACGGGTACCAGAAGGAGAAGACAAAGAGCAAGAAATTGAAAACTTTTTTGAAAAAATAATGAAGGAGAACTTCCCCAAGCTGGCAAAGGCAATAGACTTCCAGGAAGTCCAGGAAGCTCAGAGAGTCCCAAAGAAGTTGGACCCAAGGAGGAACACACCAAGGCACATCATAATTACATTACCCAAGATTAAAGAGAAGGAGAGAATCTTAAAAGCAGCAAGAGAAAAGGAGACAGTTACCTACAAAGGAGTGCCCATAAGACTATCAGCAGATTTCTCAAAGGAAAGCTTGCAGGCAAGAAGGGGCTGGAAAGAAGTATTTGAAGTCATGAAAGGCAAGGACCTACATGCAAGATTACTCTATCCAGCAAAGCTATCATTTAGAATGGAAGGGCAGATAAAGTGCTTCCCAGATAGAGTCAAGTTAAAGGAGTTTGTCATCACTGAGCTTATTTTTTTTTAAGATTTTATTTATTTATTTTTAGAGAGAGGAGAAGGGAGGGAGAAAGAGAGGGAGAAAGCAATGTATGGTTGCCTCTCACATGGCCCTCACTGGGGACCTGGCCCGCAACCCAGGAATGTGCCCCAACTGGGAATCGAACCGGGACCCTTTGGTTCCCAGCCCACGCTCAATCCACTGAGCTACACCAGCCGGGCATCACTGAGCTTATTATATGAAATGTTAAAGGGACTTATCTAAGAAAAAGAAGATCAAAACTATGAACAGTAAAATGACAACAAACAGAACTATCAACAACTGAACCTTAAAAAAATAAAATAAAACTAAAACTAACTAAGCAAACAACTAGAACAGGAACAGAATAACAGAAGTGGAGATCACATGGCGGGTTATCATCTGGGAGGATGAGCGGGGAGAGAGGGGGAAAGGGGCAGAGAATAAGTAGCATAAATGGTAGATAGAAACAGATAGGGGGAGGTTAAGAATAGTATAGGAAGTGTAGAAGACAAAGAACTTACGTGTATGACCCATGGATATGAACCAAGGCGGGGGGGGTTGGATTGCTGGTGGGAGGAGGTGTGCAGGGCAGAGGGGAATACAGAGGAGAAATAAATGGAACAACTGTTATAGAATAATCAATAAAATATACTTAAAAAATTGCAAAAAGAAAAATAATGAAATGGAACTGAATGGAAGAGGAAAATACCAGAGTGCATAGCATGAGGGGAGTGCAGGCACGGCATCATGGAGCTCCTTTGTTTCATATATGCGTGTACATGTGTGTTGTGTAATGATGCAAATGTATTCTTTTTTTTTAAATTAAATTTATTGGGGTGACATTGGTTAAAAAGATTCCATAGGTTTCAAGTGTACAATTCTATGATACATCATCCATATATTGCACTGTGTGTTTGCCACCCAAAGCAAAATCTCCTTCCATCACCATGTCTTTGAGCCCCTTTACCCTTTTAATATTCTCCTAAATTTCTCCAAACTGTTACTTATAAAAATATTTTTTAAAGTCAATACATTAAACAAAAACAAACAAAAATTTTAAAAAAGATTGTTTAAATACCCATTTAAATAAACTTACTGGTCAAACAAATCATAATGGAAATTTAAAAATAGTTTATAACAACAATAATGAAAATAATACAGAACACCTCTGGCCAAGTCACTCAGTCGGTTACAGTGTTGCCCTGATATGCCGAGGTCATGGGTTCAATGCCTGGTCAGTCAGAAAACACAAGAATCAACCAGTGAATGCATAAGAGAAACAACAAATCGATGTTTTCCTTTCTCTCTCTCTCTCTCTCTCTCTCTCTCCCCTCTCAAATCAATAAATATTTTTTTAAAAAATGAAAGAAAATATTGCAGAACAAAACCTGTGGGAGATGGCCAAAGTGGTATTTTAAGGGTAATTTGTAGCCGTAAAATGCTTATACTGAAAAAGTTTTAAAGCCAAAAATTAATGAGCTATGCCAACTTAAAAGTTAGAAGAATAAGGCCCTGGCTGGTGTGGCTCAGTGGACTGAGCGTGGCCTACGAACCAAAGGGTCACCAGTTCTATTCCCAGGCAGGACACATGCCTGGGTTGTGGGCCAGGTCCCCAGGGGGGGCCACATGAGAGGCAACCACACATTGATGTTTCTCCCCATCTCTTTCTCCCTTCATTCCATTCTGTCTAGAAATAAATAAATAAAATCTTTTTAAAAAAAGTTAGAAGAGCAACAACAACAACAAAAAAACCCCAAAGAAATGAGAAGGAAGGATATAATAAAGATAAAGCAGAAATCAGTGAAGTAGTAAACAGATAAAATAAGATAAATACAGGTGAGTTATTTTTTAGGCAAGTAAAATAGACGATAAGAATGATAAAGAGAAAAAAGAGACAAATAAAAGTAAATGGAGCCCTGGCTGGTGTGACTCAGTGGACTGAGTGCCAGCCTGTGAACCAAAGGCTCACTGGTTGGATTCCCAGTCAGGGCACAGGCCTGGGTTGCAGGCCAGGTCCCCAGTAGGGGGTGCATATGAGGCAACCACACATTGCTGTTTCTCTCCCTCTCTTTCTCCTTCCCTTCCCTCCTCTCTAAAAATAAAGAAATAAAATATTCTTTAAAAATTAAAAAAAAATAAAGAAAAATACTACCTACGACTTAACGCCAGTAATTTTGAAAATGCACACAAGACAAATTCTTTTTTTTTTTTTAAAGATTTTATTTTTATTTATTTTTAGAGAGAGAGAGGAAGGGAGGGAGAAAGAGAGGGAGAGAAACAGCAATGTATGGTTGCCTCTCACATGGCCCTCACGGGGACCTGGCCCGCAACCCAGGCATGTGCCCTGACTGGGAATCGAACCGGGACCCTTTGGTTCCCAGCCCGCACTCAATCCACTGAGCTACACCAGCCAGGGCAAATTCTTTTTTTTTAATGATCTCTAACTTCTTTTTAAAATCACCACCCAAGGATACATTTATTGATTTTATAGAGAGAGGAGGCAGGGGGAGGGGAGGGGAGAGAGAGAGAGAGATAAAGAGAAACTTCAATTCGAGAGAGAAACATCCATCAGTTGCCTTCCATATGTACCCCAACCAGGGACCAGGGATCAAACCTGCAACCTAGGTATGTGCCCTGACCCAGGCTTGAACCAACAAACTTTTGGTGTACAGGATGACTTTCCAACCAATTGAGCCATCTGGCCAGGGTGATCACTGAACTTTTTATTGGCTTCCTGAACCTCCAAGGGGTGCCCCACTTCTGCTGCCTTTAACACATCAGAACTTTGGTGTCGTTGACCTCAGACACCACTTTTTCATCCACAGTCCTGCGGGTGGTGGCCTTTTGGAATGACTGTATGGTCTGGCTGTTGTGCAGCATGTCACCAAGACTGAAGTCTTCCTCTTCTTCCAGCAGGCTTCCAACTTGACCTTGATGTTCAGCAGATCCTAGTACTCTTTGGCCTGGCACTGCCCCTCTGCCCAGGTCTGGGCCAGTTCCGACGGCAGGTGCAGCAGGACCCTGCTGAGCTGTTCCATCTACCTGGCATCTCCACTTCCCTTGAGCTATTCTCCAAACTGGCCTTCAGTTTTCTCATCGAGTCCAGGTCGATCTCCAAGGACTGGTGCGTCTCAGCTCTGAGAGTGTCACCTCAGCAGCTCCTATCTCCGCGCTCTGTGGAGCAATCACGGTGGTGTGCTCCTCCGTCTGCTGGAACCAGCACTTGTCTTGCTCCTGTCAGTTCTTCCGAGGCAGCGCAACACACCGGGCCTGGGTGTCCACCATGAACTTGCTGAGGTCCTGAGATTTGGGGGCATCTAACTCCACGGTGAACCCAGAGTCGGCGATCTGGCTTTGAAGACCACATACTTCCTCCTCCTGGTTCTTCTTCCTGAAGAGCATCTCCTCCTTGAGAGCCTCATTCTCTGTCTCCAGGAGCAGCTGAGTGACATTGCTGTCATTGGTACCATCAGTGATCTTTCAGAGCCCATTGATGTCACCCTCCACAGACTGGCAAATGGCAAACTCCGCCTCATACTTGACTCTGAAGTCCTCAGCAGAAAGGTGGATGTTGTCCACAAAACTTGCAAAAATGTAAGCTCTCAGGTCCTCAATGGTCTTGAAATAATGCCCCTAGTATCTGACTTGGGATCCCTTCTTCTCCAGGTGTTCCTGGATTTTGATATCCAGTCTCCAATTATCAGCCTCCAGGCTTCTCACCCTCTCCAGGTAGGAGGCCAGGTAGTCATTCAAGCATTGCATAGTTTCCTTCTTGCTCTGAATGCCCTTATGCCTACCAGAGTCCCAGCCATCTCTACAGCCAAGTTCCCAGATCTCCAGCTGCCCTGCCTGCTGGTGGAGTGGGACACAGAGATCCAGGATCCAGAGCACCCACCCCATGCCTGCATAGATGCTGGCCATGCTGCTGGCCAGCCAGTACCCGGTGGCTGAAAGACTGCATGGAGCCCAGGATCCAGGAGTTTGTGGAGAACCTGGAGCGTGTGCTAAAGCTCATGTTGTTCAAGGAGGAAGGTGAGAAGCCGAGACTCCGGTTCAAGTAGCAAGCAGTCAAGATAAATTGTTTAAGAGATGATAGATAGATAGACAGACAGACAGACAGACAGATAGATGAATGAAATAGAAAGTCTGATGGTCCTAATAAAGACATGGAATCAGTAGTTAATCTTTCTATAAATAAAACACACCAGGTCAAAACCAGTTTTATAGGCAAGGGACAGATCTTTTAAGGAATAGGTCACTGAAATCTTATACAAACTCTTCCAAACCCTAAAAAACAAAAACTCTTTAACTCTTTCTATAAGGCAAGTATAACCTTAAACTACACACACACAATATGACAAAGGAAAATTATGGGCTTATCTCTCTTACGAACATTACAATAGCAAACTGTAATCGATTTTAAATGTCCTTTTTGCAGCTGTTCCCATCAAGGAAGAGTCTGTTTCTTCACTTTTTCAATCTGGGCTGGCCTGTGACTTACTATGATGAATACAATGTGGCAGACATGGCATTATGTGATTTTTGAGGCTTGAGAAACCTTAAAACTTTCACTCTTGTTCACTGGGAATGCTATTTCCATATGAACAAGCCTAAGCCTCCTGGAGAGACTATGTGGTAAGAACCAAGGTACCAAAACTAGCAGCTTGCTAACCCACAGGCATGAGTGGCTGTCCTTGACCGTCAGCTCTATTCAGGCCACCAGCAAACTGCAGTCACATAAGTGAGCCCAAGTGAAACCAGCAGCAGAACACCCAGCTGAACTCAGTCTAAATTACTCATCCACAAAATCATGAAGGAAAAAAAGGCCAATGCTTTAGAACACTAAGTTTAGGGTTGATTTGTTATGCAGCAGTGGATAATTGATCCACAAATGAAATCCAGCAACATATAAAAAAGTTAACCAACATGACAAAGTTAGATTTATCCTAAGGATACAAGGGTGGTTTAATATGAGAAAAATCTTTAAATGTAATTTACCTCAATAACATTTTTTTATCCTCACCGGAGGACATGCTCATTGATTCTAGAGAGAGAGGAAGGGAGGGCGAGAGAAAGGGAGAGAAACACTGGTGTGAGAAAAAAACAAGAGAGAGAAACATGGATTGACTTCCTCTCGCTTGGGCTCTGACCTAGAATTGAACCCGTGACTTTTGGTTTACAGGATGATACTCCAAGGAACTGAGCCACACCAGCCAGGGTGCTTCAATGACATATTAAAGGAGACTAAAACATAACCATCTCAGTAAAGGCAGAAAAACAAGATACAATTCAACATTCACTCATTGTAAAATCAAAGCCTTAGCAGTTAGGAATAGAAAGAATCTTCCTTAACCTGATCAAGAGTATCTTTCAAAAATTCACAGCCAAAAATCAATTCCAATAGTGAAACATAAGACAAATTCCCTCTAAAATTAAAAACAAGACAAGGATACCCATTATCATCATTTTTCAAATTGAATTTATTGGAGGTGACATTGGCTTGCAAAACCACACAAGTTTCAAGTGCACAATTCAATAAAACATCATCTGCACCCTGCCTCATGCGCCCATCGTTTCAAGCAAAGTCTCTTTTCGCCAATTTCTATCCGTCTTTGCCCACTTCTACCTGCCCCTGCCCACCTGGTCACCATTTCTGTTCTGCACTGCCTTAGAGTCCTAGACAGCCTAGTGGGGGAAAAAATGACAGAAAGAAAGAAAAGGAATAAATATTGGGGAAAAAAAACAAAGCTTATTTATTTATTCATTTATTATTTTTTAAAAGATTTTATTTATTTAATTTCAGAGAGAGGAGAAGGGAGGGAGAAAGAGCAATGTATGGTTGCCTCTCACATGGCCCTCACTGGGGACCCGGCCCACAACCCAGGTATGTGCCCCGACTGGGAATCGAACCAGGACCCTCTGGTTCCCAGCCCACGCTCAATCCACTGAGCTATACCAGCTGGGGCTGAAACAAAGCTTATTTAAAGGTAACAATTGTCTACTTATAAAAAATGAATGACCGTAATTAATCCAATTTCATTTCAATAAACCACAAATGTGATTTACATGTAAGAAAGCATTTATAATAGCAACAAAAACTACACGGTACCTAGAAATAAATTTAATGAATATTGACAAGATCTGTATGAAGAAAACTAATATTTTATTAAAAGGCATATATATTTATTTTTAGAAAGCCTAACTACATAAATATATTATTTTTAAGGGGAAGGAAGATTCAATATTAGAAGGATGTCAAGTTGTCCTAAAATAATCTTTGAATTGAATACAATCTCAATCAAAATCCAGCATAAATGTTGTTTTTTTTAGAAATTGACAAACTGACTCTAGATTTCACATAGCCAAGATAATCTTTTTAAAAATAATAAAGTGAAGGACTTACACTACTATGTTTGTAAGGCTTACATGTAATCTACATTAATTAAGGTGATGTGACATTGGCACAAGGATAGACAAATCTATCAATGGGACAGAGGACAAAGCCCAGAAATGGACTCACACAAATGTAGTCACTTGATTTTCAACAAAGGCACTTGAGCAATTCAATGGGAAAAGTAAGGTTTTTTTAATGGAGCAACTAAATATTTATATAAGAAAACCATCACAAAACCTGATGTCTAGTATGCACAAGAATCTAGATAGCTCATAGATCAAAATGTGAAGGTTTCTAAAGGAAAATATTGGAGAAGAACCTTCACATTCTTGGTGTAGGCAAGATTTCTTAAACATGATCAAAAGCACTAACCACAACAAAATTGATAAACTGGACTTTATCTAAGTAAAAGCTCATGCTTATTAAAATATGTTATTAAAGTAAAAATGCAAGTCAAAGCCTGGGAGGAAATATTCATAGTACACATATTTGACAAAGGACTCAAATCCAGAATATATAAAGAACTCTTACAAATCAATAAGAAAAAGATAAGCTGTTTTAAATTTGGATAAAAGACTAGAATAGACATTTCACAAAAGAGGATGTTCAGATGGCCTAGAAGAATATGAAAAGGCCGTGGCTGGGGTGGCTCAGTGCGCTGAGCCCTGGCCTGCAAACCGAAAGTTCCGATTCCCAGTCAGGGCACAGGCCTGGGTTGCGGGGCCTGTGAGAGACAACCGAGTGATGTACCTCTCCTGCATCAATGTTTCTCTCGCTCTCTCTTTCTCACTCCCTTCCTCTCCCTCTAAAAACAAATTAAAATCACCTGACTGGTGTAGCTCAGTGGATTGAGTGTGGGCTAGGAACCAAGCAGTCCTGGTTCGATTCCCAGTTGGGGCACATGCCTGGGTTGCAGGCCGGGTCCCCAGTGAGGGCCATGTGAGAGGCAACCACACATTGCTGTTTCTCTCCCTCTCTTTCTCCCTCCCTTCCCCTCTCTCTAAAAATAAATAAAAATAAAATCTTTAAAAAAATAAGTTTAAAAACATGATAAAAGAATATCTCAATGGAAAAAAACTATAACACTAATGAAAGACATGAAATGGAGAGGTATACCATGAAAACATGAATAGGAAGAAACAATGTTGTAGACATCAACTTTCCCCAAAGTGATCTTTAGATTTAATGTAACTCCAATCAAAATCTCAAAGTTGCCTGGCTGGTGTAGCTCAGTGGATTGAGCGCGGGCTGGGAACCAGAGGGTCCCGGTTCGATTCCCTGTCAGGGCACATGCCTGGGTTGCGGGCCGGGTCCCCGGTGAGGGCCATGTGAGAGGCAACCACACATTACTGTTTCTCCCTTTCTTTCTCCCTCCCATCTCTCTAAAAATAAATAAATAAAATATTTAAAAAAAAAAAATCTCAAAGTTGCCCTGGCTGTCGTGACTCAGCAGGTTGAACGCAGGCTGGGAACCAAAGGGTCTCGGTTGGATTCCCAGCCAGGGCACATGCCTGGGCTGTGGGCCAGGTGCCCAGCTGGGGGTGTGTGAGAGGCAACCGATCGATGTATCTCTTCCACATGGATGTTTCTCTCCCTCTCTTTCTCCCTCCCTTCTCCTCTCTCCAAAAATAAATAAATAAAATCTTAAAAAAAAATAAAAAGCAAATGGAAAACACAATAGACAGTACTAGCAACTCTGGAAAACTGGAGAACACAGGCCCCACTTAAGGACATCTGAGTTTTTAGAAGTGTAAACACCACGCTAGCCAAACAGAATAAATTCGGGAGCTAGTCTTGGCTCACGGGCCTCAGTCTGCAAGCCCCAGACTGGCTTACTGAGTCTCAGACTTTTGGTCGGTAGACTTCGGTGGAGAGCTTATGCGTACTTGCTGTTGCAAAAAAACCCCAAATGTATGGACAGGGAGAAATCTAAGGGATTGCTTAAAGGCTAGAGGGAGAGGGGAGGGGAATCGGAGCAGGAAGGCAGAGAGAAACACTGGCGAAAAGGGGAAAGAGGTAAACACATAGCACCCAGTGGGGAGGAGGTGGGCAGGAGAAGAGAAAGGCAGGAAAGAGGGAAAGCAGTATGAAGGAATGCAGGAAAGAGGAAAAAGAAACTCATTTCTCACACTCAGGCTGTGTGCCAGCCTCTGTACTTTGCAAATTGTTTTTCATGTAATAATCACAACTTTCAAAGATTGTTTTTACTATCCTGATTTTCAGAAAGATGAAATAAATTGTTCAGCTGGCAAATGAAGAATTAGGAGTCAGTCTGATTCTGAAACCTTGTCCTTCCCACACACCCCATTGAAATGGAGGGAAGGAAGACTTGCAGAGACGCTCATGGAGACGAGTGGGTGACCGGGAGGACGGGTCCTGCTGCTCCCCTGGTGGGCAGCAACGTGTCACAGTCTCCTCTCAGCCTCTCTCCCAAACCACAGGTACCCCAAAAACGAGGCTGGCGTTGGTTCCCCTGGCCAGCTAAGAGAAGAGCTCGAAGAGAGGAAGCCTTTTAGTCACCAGGCTGGAGACATACTCAGGGACCCTTAGCTGGCCAACAGAGGGGTATCTCTAAAGCTCCTGTGTACCCTCAGTGGTCAGCGGGTCCTGTTTTGAAATCCCTCAGTTGTGTACCCTTAAGCCAGAAGGCTGGGCAATCTCTGTTTCTCATTCAATAATTCACTGATTATCTTGCTAGAGAACTATTGTCTTTCAGGGTACCAGATGCCTAGTTTCATCCCACAAACCATAATAAGTTCAGCTTCAAATCTGAGAAGTAGTTGTAATGACTAGGGGAACAGGGGCCTTTTAAGGAGAGATGAACAGAGATTCCCACATCAACATAGAGACACAGACCCAGCAAGGAAGGAACAGAGAGTCTAAGAGAAAAGAGGCAGAGACAGGAGACCCAGAGTGGGGGCCTGAGCACACAGACCCAGGGAGTAGACAGAGGGGCACAGACGAGAGATTCCGACCGGGTCCAATGATCTGGAGTTGGAGCGATGCCCGGGCACAGAGCCCCAGCAGCTGGCAGAACAGAAGAGGCACAGAGTGGGCACCGGACAGGTAAGGGGAGGAGGTGGGGGGCTTCCTGGGGATTTGTCTGTCCATACCACTCCAGAAGGCTGGCCACTTTGGTGCTGCAGTTCCAGAAACGTGTCCAGGTCCTCTTGGCTCTGCAGCAAGGGAACCTCCTGGGGGCCTGCGCATCCCGGTGCCTGCAATTTACTCCTGAAACACACATCGCCACCACTGCCCTGTGTATCCAGTGGCCAATGTTGGGCACCGCCTCAGCCCAGCCCTGTTGCTTGCCCCCAGCCCAGCCCTTCCTGTTGGCACTGGTGCAGCCCAGACTGGCCTCCTTCCCTTTGGAGCAGTGCTTGCAGAGCTGGCTGCAGGCAAGGGTGGCCTCTGGTGGTCAAAAGACAGTACTGCCCTCCAGAAGAAAGCTCATATTCGAGCCAGGCAAAGAGCAAGCTGGATTCTCATTCCTTGACTGCTTTCTAAAGCCAGCTTTTGTCCCTACTCATCTAAATAGTGTGCCCAGGAATCCCATCGCTCTCTACCCAGGGGGCATAATTAATGCCTGATAGTGAAAGGTAACACCTGGAAGACCTGAGGTACACTTGGCGCCACATAAGGGGTACCCAGGGCATCTGTCTTCAACAGGCTGCTCTTAGGAAGGTGCCATGAGCCCTGTAGCTAAGGCTTTTCACTAGAGTTTCGGCCCAAGCCAGTTCATGGACGAGGCACAGGGTCCTCTCCCCTCACCCACTCCGCCAGCCCTGCCCAAGAGCCAGAAGAGATTAGTCCACTCACCAGAGCTAAGGAAACTTGTGCAAGACCATTGCCAAAGCAGAGAGACAGGACCCTTGTCGCTAGCAGGCCCTCACAATAACCACCCACACTGAACTCTTTATGCTGACCCCCGGGCCTTCTCTTTCTGACTTCCTCTGTCTTTGGGGAAGTGGTCAGGGATTTTCCAGGAGAGGGGAAGAGGAGGGTCCCTCTCTTCCCATCTGCCAAGCATATGCAACCCTCTGAGCAAGACCACACTCCCCCCACTGCAGGGCGACACTGGCATGTCCAAGACATCTTGGACAAGGACAGAAAGTGTGCAGGTCCTCTTGGCTCTGCAGTAAGGGGGCATCCTGCGGGTCTGTGCATCCCAGGGCCTGCAGTTTACTCCTGAAACACACGTCGCCACCACTGCCCTCTGCCTGCAACTAGCAAGTAGGCAGCAGTTGGGGAAAGGGGCGAGTTCAATGCCCCGATCCTGGGACCACTTCTTTTAAGAAACCTCCCAGTTCTCTGGGCCTCAGTTTCCTCCTCTGTAAAATGAGCAGATTGGGCCAAATGATCCCTGAATCCCCTCCAGCACTGTACCACTGTATGTTCTTTGGAACCCAAAGGAGGAGGTGGAGGCAACAAGACCCAGTGTCCTGACCCTCACCCCAACTCCGTACCTCCCCCTCTCTATTTCCGCCCCACTGCCCTTGAGAGCAGGTAGAAAGAAGGAGCTAGAAACACGAGGGAAAGCCACATATTGAAAGGCAGGCTCCATCTTCCCCAAGGGCTCACCGTAGGTTTGTGTTCTAAGCCTCCAGGGAAGGAACTGGGTCTCTTTAATCACTACTTTCCAACCGGGTCCAGGACTTAGTGAAGGAGGGACAGGAACCCCACGGATTTACCTGCTCAGTGGATCCTGGTGCTCCCTGTCTGGCCCCCAACTATGTCTTTTGAAGGGGTCGTAGCTGTGGCTACGAGCATGGAACGCTCCCGATCTTCGGAGGGGCACAGCGTGGAAGCCATCTCTCTCCTTTCTTCCCCCCTCCTCTTCCTCTTCTTCCTCCAGCTGCTCTCTGGATTCGACCACAGACAGGCAGCCGTGAGTGTGGTCCTGGGGCACCAGGTCTCCACCTGTGAGGGACACCTCTGGGGCGTCTCTGTTCATGGGGGGCACACGCAGGCCAGTCTGAGTCAAGAAGACAGAGAAGGGTGAGCAGAGCTCTAGAACTCTGGAGCCTTGGAACTAGAAAGGTGTCACAGTCAGCCAGGCCTAGAGCACTGAGTCACCCCTCCCGTTACTGAGGCACAGAATTAGAGACTGTCTGGCTCAGGATCACACCAGGACTTAACTGCATGGACAAGTCCAGCACTTGGGTTTTCTGACGCCCGGCCAAGTGTTCTTTCCAGTTCATAATGACATCCTGAGTCACTCGTCACTATGTCTTTGGTGAGCACCTATGCGGCAGAAAACCAAGCCGAGCAAAGAGAATTAAATGTTGTTCCTGCCCTGAAGGAATTCACAATCTAGTGAGTGACATGCATGCACACGTGCACATGTGAACACAGACAAAAACACAAATCACAAATGACTACCGGGCCAGAGGATGCCAAATGCCACAAGAGAAGTTTCAACAAAAGGCTTTGTGCTATCAAAGGAATGAATGTCCTCCAGTTGGAGGACTCGAGAAAGGGAAACAGAAGGAAGCTGACAGCCTTTGAGACGGGCCTGGAGGGGTGGAGTGGTTAGGACTGAGAGAGAAGAGTCCAGGCAGATAAAACCCTACGGAGAAAAGGCTCACGAGTAGGAAAGTATTGCGATTTCTTCCGAAACTGGTTACATGGGGAGTGAGAGCACCGTTAGGACCTCTCCCAGGGAGCAGAGAGAAGGGCTCCAAAATCACGTGGCAGTTCCTCTCTCTCCCAGGCGGGCATTGTTCTCACCGCCCAGCACTTCTGGCTGCCACCAGGGCTTCCCTCAGTGTGTCTCAAAGATAAGAACCCCAGGTGCTCCTACAGTAGAAAATGATAAGCCCATTCCAGGACGAAGTACCAAATACCAGAGTGCAGGGGTGGTGAAGGGGTGGGGAAGGAGCTCACATTTACTGCAACCTCTGAACACCTCGCTTCCAGATCCAGTCACTCTGGGCCTCCTGCTAGAAGTCTCCCAGGCTCCCCTTCTCCCAGCACCACCCCCGGCTGCTGAGTTGTTGGGTGTACCCAGGAGGACCAGGAAGCAGTGAGGCAGAAAAACGCCTCCTCCCAGGCTTTCTATGAGGGTGTCAAACCTCCTCAGTTTATCTGATGACCCCGCCCACCCAGGAGCCTCCAGCTTGTTGAAAAATTGTTCCTTCAATCTACTTTTGTGTCTCACTTCAATCCGTGCGCTGCCCCCGCGCCCACCAGGACTGCTGAGAAGGCACTCTGCCCGTCTCCCGTCTCCCACAGTGGGGAGGAGACAGCGCTCAGGCCTCTGCAGGAGCATTCTGCTGTCCTGATGGGTAGATTGAGGATAAAAACAGACAGGCCTAGGAAACCCCTGTGCCCGTCCATGATCACGACATCTGGGAGCAATGAAGAGGGCACCCCTCAGCAGCCATCAGGAGGGACTCTCTCTCCTTGTCTGGAGACTTGGGCCTCCTGCCATCTGTAAACAGGATGTGCAGATCTGCAGGGAGCAGGACAAAGCCCGAGTCCTGCCAACCAGTGGTTTCCAAAGCTAAGATTTGGGGAGTGAGGGGGGTTCACCAAAAGTATTGTGAGAAGCAGGAGTGGAGGGAAGAGTAGCAAATGGTGGTGCTCATTAGGAATAGAGGAATGGGGACTGACAACAGGACAGAAATTGGGGGGCACTGAGGGGGCACTGCAAGAATCTTGAGTCTGGCATTCAGTGGCCTCATAAAAGAGGAAACACTGCTTGAGCTATACCCCCTGTACCCAGTCCCTACCTGTTATCCTTGCCCCAGTTCTGCCCACAAGGCTGGATTTGGCAAGATTAATGACATGCAGTGACCCGAAGCCTTTTCCTTTTCTTCCATCCCTGGAGACACCACCTGCTGGAGACAGTACCCTGCCACCCTGGCCTGGTTGGTAGACAGATCCAGTCCTGAGATCTTTTTTTTTTAAATATGTTTTATTGATTATGTTATTACAGTGGTCCAATTTTCCCCCCTTTATTCCCCTCTGCTCCCCCCATTCCCTGCCCTTTAATTTTTGTCCATGGGTCATACACATAAGTTCTTTAGCTTCTACATTTCCTATACTATTCTTAACCTCCCCCTGTCTGTTTTCTAACTTACTGCTTATGCTACCTATTCTCTGTACTTTCTCCTCCTCTCTTCCCCTCCCACTCTCCTGTTGGTATCCCTCCTTGCCTTATATAAATCCCTTTAACGTTTCATATAATAAAGGCTGGGTGATGATGAACTCCTTGAACTTGACCTTATCTGAGAAGCACTTTATCTACTCTTCCATTCTAAATGAAAGTTTTGCTGGATAGAGTATTCTTGGATGTAGGTCCTTGCCTTTCATGACTTGGAATACTTCTCCGCAGCCTCTTCTTGCCTGCAAGGTCTCTTTTGAGAAATCAGTTGACAATCTTATGGGAATTCCTTTGTAGGTAACTGTCTCCTTTTCTCTTGCTGCTTCTAAGATTCCCTCCTTATTTTTAATCTTGGGTAACGTAATTATGATGTGCCTTGGTGTGTTCCTCTTTGGGTCCAACTTCTTTGGGACTCTGAGCTTCCTGGACTTCCTGGAAGTCTATTTCCTTCACCAGCTTGGGGAAGTTCTCCTTCATTATTTGTTCAAATAACTTTTCAATTTGTTGCTCTTCCTCTTCTCCTTCTGGCACCCCTATGACTTGGATGTTGGGATGTTTAAAGATGTCCTGGAGGTTCCTAAGCCTCTCCTCATTTTTTTGAATTCTTATTTCTTCATTCTTTTCTGGTTGAATGTTTTTTTCTTTCTGCTGGTCCACTCCATTGATTTGAGTCCCAGTTTCCTTCTCATCCCTATTGGTTCCCTGCACATTTCCCCTCATTTCCTTTAGCGTATCCTTCATTTGTTCATCTAATCTGTGACCAAATTCAAACAATTCTGTGAGCATCCTGATTACCAGTGTTTTGAACTGTGCATCTGATAGGTTGGCTATCTCTTCGTCACTTAGTTGCATTTTTTCCGGAGCTTTGATCCGTTCTTTCATTTGGGCCATCCTTCCCTTTCTCTGTGCGCCTGTTACTTTAAGGAGCGGAGCCTTAGGTGTTCGCCAGGATGGGGCATCCCGCCTCGTTGTGTTGTAACGCTGCCTGTGGGAGCGGGGCCTGAGAGAACAATGGCACTTCCCCCGCTACCCACAAGCAAATTGGGCCCTTCTGTGCTGGCTCCTTGGTGGGTGGGCGGGCTTGGGTAGTTCCAAGTCCCTGTGGGTCTCCCCAGTGAACTCTCCTGTGAGGCCGGGAGTTCCTCCCACTGCCGCCTCAACCCCCACAGGTGTTTTCAGTCGGTGGTTTGAGGCTTTATTTCCCCGTGATGGTGATGGTGGGTTGGGTGGTCTGCTCCACTCCCCAGCTTTTTCTCCTGGTTTATCTGTGCGCAAATGAGGGACTTCCCGGTGCACCAGTCTTGGCCCCGCTGGGTCCGGGTGGGCCGGCCGCGGGTTTCGCTGAGTGCGCCTGCTGCGTTTTGGTCAGGCGCACCCGCCACGAGCCTCTCCCAGCAGCTGCGGCATTGCCGGTACCGCTCCACAAACCGCCCTCTCACCGGCGCCCTGTCTGCCAGGATCTGCCCCGCCTACCAGCCTGGATGAACGTGTCTTCTTGAACTCCTTGGTTGTCGGACTTCCACTCAGTTCAGTTTTCTGTCAGATCTAGATGTTTTTGTTTTTTAAATTGTTGTTTTTCCTCTTTTGGTTGTGCGAGGAGGCACAATGTGTCTGCCTACACCTCCATCTTGGCTGGGAGTCCCCCAGTCCTGAGATCTTTATGTTCCGAGATCCCACCCTTCTTCCTCCACCTCAGAACAACCGGATTCTGGCCTCTTCTGAAAGATCCCCCTTTTTCCAGCACCTTTGCCATTTCATTCACGGTCTGTGCCCTCTGGGAAAATGGAATCCATTCAGCTCCTTCTCCATCATATCTTCATTCCATTTCTCAGAAAGCTTTTCCTGTTTCCTAAGTTTGACCCCTCCATGCTATAATGTCAATACTTTCATTCTATCCTGCAAAGAGATAAGGTTTTCTCAATCCCCTCCCAGATATCCCCTCCTCCATTTCCTGAAATTCAAGCTGGTGCCTCCATGGCTGCGTTCACTTCCCTCCTCTTCTTATTAATTTATTTAATTTGTTTTTCCTCACCCGAGGACATGCTTATTGATTTTAGAGAGGGGAGAAGGGAGGGAGAGAACACTGATGTGAAAGGGAAACATTGATCAGCTGCCCCTCATATGGCCCAGGACCGAACCTGCACCGTAGGTATGCTCCCTGACCAGAAAAAGAGCCCACGAATTGTGGTTTACAGGAGGGTGCTCCGACCAACTGAGCCACAGTGACCAATGCTGCTTCTTTAAAAAAAAATTTTTTAATTGATTTTAGAGAGAGAGGAAGGCAGAAAGAGAGAAACATCAATTTGTAGTTCCACTTATTTATGCATTTAATGGCTGATTCTTGTATGTGCCCTGACAAGAGACTGAACCAACAACCTTGGCATATTGGGACGGCACTCTGACCACATGGCTACCCAACCAGGGCTTCCCTCCTCTTCTTGTGTTGACTCTCCCAGCTCCCCTTCTGTCTTCCCCTAGCCTCTTGAGCTCAGGAAATCGTGCAAGGGAGCAGCCAGGGAGGGCTGGGTCTCACACACTGGCTTTATTTAGCTCCCAAATGTGATCATATCACATCACGTCATTGCTTCTGCTGAGCAGAGAGACAGAAGATGCTGAAATACCATAGGTCTGGGATCAAAAGCCTGAAATGGAGCAGCAGGGGGGTGGGGGGCGGGGGACAGGAAGGGCTCTAAGAAGTCATTTGAAGCCCTAGCCAACTAGCTCGGTTGGTTAGAGCATCGTCCTGCTGCATCAGGTTTGCAGGGGTTGATCCTCGGTCAGGGCACATACAAGAATCAACCAATAAATGCATAACAAAGAAGTGGAACAACAAGTCAATGTTTCTTTCTTCCTTCCTCTCTCTCTAAAATCAATTGTTTAAAAAGTCATTTTACTTATCTTCCTGCTCCTGGATTAGATGGTTTCCCCACCCACACAGACCACCATGCCTCCTGCCCCGCCTCTGCGCGTGACCTCCGCCAACTGATTCTAGGTGGCGAGGTGGGAGCACGTAACATTGTAATTGAGAGAGACATCCGTTATTCAAAACCCTGAGACCAAACATACATATATATATATATATATATATATATATATATATATTTTTTTTTTTTTTTTTTTTTTTTTTTACGGTGTTACAGTGGATTTAAAGCCCATCAGATCCATTAGTTTTGCCACCTTCAAAAGCCATATGACTTGGGAACTTGTTTAATGTTTCTGAGCTTCAGAATCACCTGTAAAACAGGATGAGTCCTAACGAGTGCAGCTCAGTTGGTTAGGTGTCATCCTACAAAGCAAAAGGTGGATGGTTCAACTCCCATTCAGGGCACGTGCCTGGGTTACGGGTGGTGTCCCAGTCAGGGCGCATACAAGAGGCTACCGATCGATGTTGCTCTTCACATCGATGTTTCTCACCCTCTATTTCTCCTTCCCTTCCCCTCTCTCTAAAGCTAAATAAATATTTTTAATGGCAATGATAATACCAAGGTTATAAGGATGTTGACAGACTTAAATGCTAATGTATGTTATACAACATGTTCTTGCACCATATTAGGTACTTAATAAATGCTACTATTATTGGGTATTTTTGTTGTTGGTTTTTTTATCAGGTGCATAGAGAAACAGAGAGCTAGAGAGAGGAAGGCCCAAAACAGAAGCAGAATAGGTATAATATGATGGTTTCCCCACCATTGTCCCTTATAAAAGAGAGAGAATAAGTAACCCATGGGCCAACAAGTCACAACTGTGTTGGTAACTAATTATCATACATACCTCCTGATAGAAATAGAGTGCACACAACCAAAGCAAGAAGGAGCAACAAGAATCAGCTTTTCTGTCCTGGCTGGTGTGGCTCAGTGGACTGAGTGCTGGCCTGTGAACCAAAGGGTTGCTGGTTCAATTCCCAGTTGGGCCACATGCCTGGGTTGTGGATGGGCCATGTCCCTGGTGGGGGGCCGTGTGAGAAGCGACCACACATTGATGTTTCTTTCCCTCTCTTTCTCTCTCCCTTCCCCTCTAAAATAAATAATAAAATTTTAAAAGAAGAAGAAGAAACAGCTGGTCCTTTGGGCCCCTGATGAACCCTGATGAAGTGGTCCTCTTCGAACAGAAGGGAGGGACAGAGTGGCCCCTAGCACTTTAAAGCCCGGGTGGACAGACTGCAGCCCATGGGCCAGACATGGGCCAGACTGTCCTGCTAGCTTTTATAAATGGTTGGAAAAATCAAAAGAAGAATACTACTGTGTGACCCATAAAATAGATATGAAATTCAAACATCAGTGTTCATAAAGTCTTTTTGGAACACAGTGACGCTCATTCTCTTACACCTGGTCCAGGGCTGTCTCTGCATCACGACAGCAAAACTGCTAGTTGCAACGTAGACCATGTGGCGCACTGAGCCTAAAATATTTATCACCTGCGTCTTTACAGAAGCAGTTTGCAGACTCCTGATTTAGAGCAACTGGGTCTCTAAATCTCAGGGAGGAGGAAAAAGATCAAAGACAGACAGCAAGGCTCGCTGCACCCCAACCAGTCATTCTGCCACAAGCTGGAGGAGGAGGGGCATTGAAGACCCCAATGCACCCATTTTCTAAATAGCCCCTGGAGCCTGGGGGGCAGGGGGAGAGTTAACCCATGAGTGCCCACATCACCTTGTGGGATCCCCACCATTCCTTGAAATACAGCATTATCCCTACTTTCATTTGAAGAAATGGGCAGCACAGAACAATATAGTAACCTGCTCAGGGTCACAGGGCTGTAGGAGGTGGAGCTGAGTTTTCAAAGCAAATTCATCACACTATAGGGCCTGAATTCTTTTCTTTTCTTTTTAAGATTTAAAAAAAAATTATTTTTAGAGAGAGGTGAAGGGAGGGAGAAAGAGAAATATCAATGTGTGGTTGCCTCTCATGTGGCCCCCACTGGGTACCTGGCTAGCAACCCAGGCATGTGCCCTGCCTGGGAATCGAACCAGCAACCCTTTGGTTTGCAGCCTGTGCTCAATCCACTGAGCTACACCAGCCAGGCCTGAGTTCGTTTCTGAAATCAGACATGAATCCACCAAAGAGTACAAGTGGCTAGTTTTGAAGGAAATCTGGCAATATTGTTATTCATCACCTCCCATTGTCACCCACCCCAGCCAAAGAAAAGAAGAAACTTCTTAAGAAATTAGATGGGGCCTCCAAATAAGTTAAAGTTGTTCTTTCTACTCCCTCTGTTCCCTTAGAAATCTGAAAGAGGCCATGGGGGCAGGCAGGCTTCTCCGCCTGTGTTCACTGCCAGCAAACACCGGTGACAGTAACTGCTGCTGGCAACCACACAGCCCTTCTGTAGTGCGGGGGCCTCCTGGGTCTGACTCTCGGGTCCTGAATCTCCTGCAGGGGGGCAAAAATGTGGAAGAACCAAAGAAGCAGATAATAAAGAATGGAGGGGAGAGGCCTACTGGCTCTCCTCCTGATCTCCTAGGCCTGGGGAGGGCAGGGTCATAGAAAACCCTTTGATGGTTCAAAATTTAACCTACCTGCTTTTTCTTCTGTAGCAAGTAAACCATTAATCCAAGAGCCTCTGCGAAGAGGGCTAAAGCAGGGCTTCTCCTATCCTCAGGTAAAGAAGACCCCAGGAACCACAGCTCCTTCCTGCCCTGGACCCTGGACACCCCATTCTAGGGCAGGTCACAGCACCCAAGTCTCCGATATCTCCCTCCTCGCCCTGATTTGGCCACATCATTACTCTGTTTCTCAGTGTGAGACATGTGAGACTTTGACATGTGTTGAACGTGGGTGATCTGGAACTCACTTTTCTTCTCTGACTTTCCTGTCAACTGCCAAAAAAAAAATAAATAAAAGGAAAGGCAAAGGGTATAGAGAGAGAGGATTCATTCATTCGGGTGCCAGACACGGAGAAGAGCACCCAGAACGGTCTATGTGCAAACACCATGGGGGGGACACGTGTGCCGTTTCTTAGTCTGGGCTCAGTCCAGGCAAAAGCCATCTGCCCACATCAGCTTCCAGGTTGACTTCTGAGAGGCACCCACCTGCTTCTGGGGCATGTGGGGCAGAGTCATCGACTTTATTGTTATGACTTAATTCCGAAGCTCGAAGCCGGAGAGTCAGGCACCCCCAGCCCCTGACCTAAGCACACCCTCTACTCAGCCAGCAGCGGGCATCTCTAAGGACCGCCCCAGTAGCCACACCTCTTTGATAAACGTTAGGCTCACAAATTATTCAGGAATTTTGCTGTTTTGGGCTTCCAAGTGTGACCACCTTTTTTAAAATTGGTTTGCAAACCAAACTTAGGTTTGCAAAATCACCTTCCTTCTTTCTGCTGGAACTTAATGCTTCCTGGGACCCAGGGCAGCCCGTGGCGTGCGGGGACTACAGAAGAGAGGGCGAGACGATCGGTCCTCGTCTACCTCCTCCTGCCAGGTTCCTGGCATGTGTTATGGGTACTCTGCCAGAAAGGTGGGGCAGGAGAGGGTCTGAGGTTCAGAGGGACACACCTGGGAAGACTTTGGCCACTGTGCCTCAGGAAATTAACCCATCAGGTCCCAGGGGACAACTAAATGTAGTGGGCAGAGCAGGGAATCTTTAATCTGATGGATGAGATCATTAGGGTCAGGAAGTTCCTGGCTCCAGGTATGAGTTGGTGGCCTTTGAAATCTCACAATTAACCCGCAGGGATAAAGGGACAGTGTTAGGTGCTGGAGGAAGGGGACCCTGAATGAATTAGGACATCAAGGTTTAACAACCCCAGAGCCATCCTTCCAGTCCATGCCTCCCTAGTGAGAAGCAAAACCAGAGGACAACATGATAGGCTTCGGTGTCAGACGAACTTGAGTCTGAACACCAGCCCTGCAGTTTACAAGGTTAGCTATTTAACTTCCGTAAACCTCACCTTTAATGTAACGATTATGGTTTGTCTCACACACACAGGGTTGGGGAGATTAAGAATGTATACGAGGGGTTTAGCATCACCTGTCACACAAATAGTTAAGTGTTGTTAGCCATAACTGTGATTCCCTATTTGAGCGCGCACACACACACACACACACACACACACACACACACGGCCCCCTAATTAAAAATGGGAGCTGAATGCAGGGAGCTGGTAGAGAAGCTACACACTGCTCTGCCCCTTCCTGGGGTGCAGGGGGTACTTGAATATCTCTGCTCCTGGGGGAATGCCCATTTATAGGGACTTACGGGGTAAGGTCCCAAGAAAAGAGAAGGGGGAAACTCACCAGACCTGGGAGATGTCCCAGAGATGGGGGACTTGTCCCTGCCCTCAGTTGGTGACTTCAATATGGGAAAAAATCCTGCTTCAGGTAGTGCCTCTAAGAATCCAGTCCAGCACCTTGATGGGGGTGCCTCTTTCTTGGTCCTTTTAAGGGAAGGGCTCATGACCCAGAAGTTTGCATAGGAGACAGGGGGGACTCATTCCAGTCCAGACCAGCTGCCACTTAAACCCCTCCAGCACTGCCTTCCCCGCCCTACTTCAAACACCTTCGACTGAGCTGTGCACAGGCCTTTAACCCCTTGGGTGCCATCACTGGTCCGGAGGCTTCCTGGGTTCCCCGTGCCCAGCATTCCCTGGACCAAGGGCGTTTTGGATTTCAGGCTCATGTGGAAACAGGAGCCAGGCTGGAGTCACGCTAAGGGGAGAGTGTGTGGGAACATGATATCCTAGGGAACCTCACCCTCCCTCCAGTCGGGACAGGGTGAAGCTGAGGGGGGAACGGGACATCTCAGGGAAAGACCCACTGCTGGAAATGTAACTGCAAGGTCCTAATGGAGTCAGGGAGGCCCTTTGCTGTCTCTCAAATTTGGCTTCTCTCAAAACCTGCTTGTTGGTCCCTTTAAGAGGCAGGCTACAGCAGTGGTAGGGGAGGAAAGATTGCATTTTCTGTGATGAAATACATGCAGGGAGGAGCTTGACCAGGGGCAGCCACATCTAAGGAGGGCCCTCCCTTCTGCCCACAAGTGCGTGGTGACCAGGCAGCTAGCACGCACACGACTCCCACTCCCTTCCGCCCTGTGGGGGATACCAGGCACCGGGTATCTGACCCATTCCCCACCCATTCCCTGATAACAGTTTGTGGGGACTGACTCACCCTCACTTCTTCCCCAGGCCAGAGGACAGCTGGGCAGACATTGGACTTCCTGAGGTAAGGAGGAGTCCTCCTCCTGACAGGCCTCCTGGAGTGGGAAGGCCTTGGGTGGCTCTGCCAGCGCCCTAGTTATGGGGCCTTGGAGAAGTGACCTGTTCGCCTGGTGGCCTCGTCTGTAAAATGGGGGCGTCAAGTGAGTAACGTGCACATAGTGACTCGCACGTGCCGGGCCTGTACTAGTTACTCAGTAAATAAGCTCATGGCCACTTGCTGTGTGACCTTGGATAAGCCACTTCACTCTGTGCCTTTCCTAGTCCATTAAATAAGGGGGTTCGCTCTAAAACTCTTACTCTGGGTGAAAGGAAGAGGGCAGTTGCTGCCAGATGTGAAAACTGTGCACCTTTTCTGCCTAGCTGGGCCCCAAATCACATGACAGGGGGAGCTTCTCGCTTCACAAGAACAGGGAACACGCCTGCCTCATTTTACTGGTGTGGGAGTCCCTCAGAAACCCTCTCAGTAAACCATCTCGTGATTGCTCAGACACCGCCTCTGGGAGGAGCACGATTTACCTGAGGCCAGTGAGTGGTGGATGGGGTGGGGGATGCCCAGCTCTGCTGCTGTCTGTGGTCAGCGCTGCTGCCACCACCTTGAGCCGCGGCATCACTCCAGTTTCCTGGAAATTCTTATGCCCATTTCCCATGGACTTTCTTCAGGTAGAGTCCCAAGGCCTAGTATGTGAAGGAGGTGAAAACCTGGGCACCTGCTTCCTCCTGGTACCAGGGCTGGGTTTGTGGGTGAGCAGGTGCCAGCTGAAATTGTGGACGATGTGGGAGAAAGACGGCTGGCTTCCAGGGTGGGATCTGGAATGTGTTGGCAGCTGGGTCACTCTGTATTGCCTTTCAGGGAGGAGCCTCCAGGAAGGACATGGGGCCAGGGCTAACTCTCCTTCTCCCTTGCAGATCTGCAGGCAATCTGGAGATCAGAGTTCCCGCCTTCCTGGGGCGGTTTCCACGAGAGCAAAGGACTGCTCTCTGCTGCTCCTTTCATTCCATTGCCTCAAGAAGTTACCAGGGTTCTATCATAAAGCCAACTCTTGCAGCTAAGTCTGTCTATAGATTTTAGGGGCTCTTGACGTTCTCCAAGCCCAGTACGTAGGGGAAGCCCCAATTCCACCAGACCGGTAGCAGCAGATCTCTTCAGAGAGGAAGTATCTGGTTCTGGCTGCTTTTCAAGGCGCCTGTGACACTGGCTGCCTTCACAGTGCTTCTCTCGTTACCTGTCTGGCCTCCCCCGACCCCCTCCCCAGTCTCCTCCCTTCTAACAAGGGCCAGGACACAAAATGCTGGGTTCTGCAAGGGAAGGGAAGGATTGCCCCAGCTTTCGGGAAAGGAGCACCTCTGGGTTGGACTGAGGAAGAAAACTCTTCCACCACCTTCCAGTTATGAAGCTTATCCTGTCCTCTAAACCAGGACACCTCCTCCTACAGGTCAGCTCACTCTGTCTCAGTGGAGGCCACACAGAAGGAAAGGTGCGCTCTCTCCTGCAAAGATTAATACTTCCTAGTCCTAGAGAGCAAGAGGATACACATCAAACTAGCCCCCTTTTCCTTCCCTACACTTCTCAACGCCAAGCTTCTGCCCCACTGCTTTCTCCCCCATTCTCCCGAGCAAGTTCCAGGCCTCCAACAGGAACACAACAGCAAATACATCCTCCTTGCCCTCTCACCTGGCCAGTCCGGGGGTGTCCCAGCTGCAGCCCGTGAAGGAGGGATGTGAGTTGGTGGAGAGATACTCCATTTGGAACCTCCCGTTGTCTCCATGTCCTTTTCATCCTTCCTGGGGCCCAGAGGCTCCACCGCTGGGCAAAAGAAAGGTTAAACCGGTTGGGCAGCAACCCCCCTTCCGCATCCCCAACAGAGTCTAAACTGGGAAGCTCGGTAGCAGGAACAAAGCGGGCATTTGTTGGGCTTCTCCCCTGCCTGGGAGGCTGTTCTCGGACCACGGCATTCCTGGGTAGGACAGAGTCAGCTTGGAGTGACTTCTCCTGACTGCTGCTGCAGCAGAAACCACTGCCTTTCCACAGGCCATGCTTAGGGGACGACTCAGGGCATCCAGGTGCTTCTGCCAGGCCAGAGTTCAAAACAGGGGCATTATAAATATGGTACATTTACGCAATGGAATTCTACGCAGCAGAAAGGAAGAAGGAGCTTATACCCTATGCAGCAGCATGGATGGAACTGGAGAGCATTATGCTAAGTGGAGTAAGCCAGGTGGTGAGGGACAAATATCGTATGATCTCACCTTTAACTGGAACATAATCAACAAAAGCAGAAAGCAAGCAAAACATAACCAGAGACATTGAAATTAAGAACAGTCTAACAATAGCCAGGGGGGAGGGGACAATGGGGAGAAGGGTTTTCAGGAACCACTATAGAGGACACACGGACAGAACCAAAGGGGAGGAGGGTAGGGTAGAGGATGCAGATAACTGTAATTGAACAACAATTATTTTAAAAAAATTAATAAAAAACAAAAAACTCAGCCCTGGCAGATGTGGCTCAGTGGACTGAGCGCCCACCTGCAAACTGAAAGGTTGCTTGCTTGATTCCTGGTCAGGGCACACGCCTGGGTTGTGGCCAGGTCCCCAGTTGGGGGTGTGTGAGATTGATATTTTTCTCCCTCCCTTGCCCTTTCTCTAAAAATAAATAAAATCTTTTTTTAAAAAATAAACTCAGGGTTAGAGCATAGTCCCTATACGCCAAGGTTGCAGGTTTGATCCTTGGTCAGGGCACATACAAAAAACAACCAGTAAGTGTATAAATAAGTGGAACAAAGAATTGATGTTTCTAAAAGAAATTAAAAATAAATAAACTCAAGCTTAACAGAAGGAGTAGAATCAGGTGTAAGAGATAGCTTCTCAAGAAGTCAGTAAATAAAACAGACCACAATGTCCCCAGGAATAGAACAGCTTCCCGGTCCTACCTGGAGCCGTGGAGAAGAGTTAACAAAAGGTTCGAGACCTCAGGGTGGCGCATGGTGATGAGCGAGAATGGGGGGCGGGAGGGAAAGGCGTCTCCATGGGAACAGGACCCACAGCCCTCCCCACCCAGGAGCCTTGGCTCTTGAGCCTGACGACCTGCATTTACCCAGCTGAAGAGAAAAGGGAGGAGTCAGTGTGGCACTTGTTTTTATTAGAAAACCCATTTGGTATGCACTTCCCTGACCCAGAGACTGGGTCACCTCCAGGAGTCCCACAGCCTTCATTTTATCTTCTGTCCTCTTCAGAGAGGGGAGAGCAGGACATGGGGGTGTCGTGAAGTGTCTCAATGCACCTCCTGCACCCCTGAGGGCTCTCGCCGCCGGCAGTACGCCACAGGGCACCTCTGTGGCACACCAGAGGGCCCTCTAGGCTCAAGGCATTCTTGTTTGTATGGCTTCAAGAGGGAACCCAGGAGGCTCTCGTTGACTCCTAGGCCTAGTCCATCACTCTGGTTGAGAGCAGGGCAGGACCGGGAGAAGGTGGCCCAGGGCTAAGGGAGGCAACTGCATCTGATACCCTTTGGAGTCCGGAAAGCACCTGGATTTCTTGGGAAGGGCGGTGATAGCCCCACTCAGTTCTTCTTGGTTTTGGGAGTGTCATACTTCCTCTTGCTGGAGTACCACAGCAGCAGGGGGACCCCGATGGAAGGGAGGGTCATGACCCCGAAGGCTGCCCAGTCCAGCTGCAGAAGACAAAAAAGGTCTTGCTTAGAAATGGAGTAGGGCACAGGAGAGGACCAGGAGGGAGGGGTCCAATAAGAAAGGCAGCATCCCACCTTAATATTTGGCAAAACATTGCCAGGAAGCCTCCTCTCTGACCACACCTGATAGAGAATGCCTCTCTGAAGCAAACCTATCTTTCAAACTGCGAGACCAAAGCCTCACCGGGCCCAACCCAGACTGGAAGAGCAGCTTTCTCCCAGGCAATATCTGAGGGAGAGGGCCCTGTCTTGCCCTGAGAGTCAGGCCTCCTGTGATCTAACCCCAATTTCGCCTCCAGCCCCTCCCCCACTCCCCATCTCAGTCTACCCTCCAGGCTCCTTAGAGAACTTACCGTTCCTGGATTGCACCATGCTTTTTCTCACTGAGCTGCTCCCTCCTCCTATAATGTCCATCCTTCCTAGTCTCCTCTTTGATTTGTTAAACATCCCCTCCTCCAGAAAGCCCTCCCTGACTCACAGAGACCAGGGTTGATGTTCCTGCTGCATGTTCCTCCAGTACCTTGTGTATGACCTCTGTCACAGCACTTTTCCCCACTGACCTGTCCTGAGTCACCTAGGAGCCCCTAAGATCTTTAATGGAAGGGACTGTGTCTCGGTCACCATTCTTTCTCAAAGCAAAGTACCAAACTGAGCACAAAATTAGGAACTTCATAATTACTGAATGAATGAATGAGTAAATGGATTTCTTCATTCAGTACTTCACACAAATCTTCAAAAATTCTCTCCTGGGCTGGACCACAGCAAAGTTCCCATTTCACCTTCCCAATGGTCCGCAACTCTTGAATTCAAGCAGATATTCTTTTTAAATCTCCAAACAGACTGGGACTCCCAGATGGGGCTCTACTCAAGGCTGAGTAAAGGGAAAACGCAGAGTTTCAGTTCTGGCCACTGTGATCTCATTACCAAATCTCTCTAATCATAGTTAAATCAGGATATTTGATGGCTGTATCAGACACCAAAAAAACAGATATGGCAAGAACCAGCCAATTACACAAATCTTCTAAGGAGGCTAAGAGGTCCCAGAACCAAAAGGCTCTGCCATCCCCGAGGACACCGCGCAGCTTACAAAGTGAGGTGAGAAGCGCCTGTCGAACTCCCGCTGAGCCAGGATCCCTCCCTGTCCAGGCGCACTGGTAAAGCCGATCTGGAAAGCAGAACAGAAGGGCATTAAGGCAAGTGCCACAGTTTCTCATCCGAGGAAGGGTAGTTCCAACCAACTCAGTTCCCAACATTAGACTCTTAGAGCTTCAAGAGGAGGAAGAGCTTTTAAATGAAAGAGAACTGGATGATTTTCACTGTGTGGAAACGAGGAGTAAATCAGGAGCCGGGAGACTTGAGAAACACACCATGAACATTTACTAAACAAGGCAGGCCAGGCATGCAGCTCATATGCAAACCAAATCCTTCTGTCTCAGACTCTGGGAAGAGTTGCTCACCACCACTGGCCCTTCTGCAGGGCCGAGTACACAATGGAACGACTTGCCCTTGGCAATCATGTCCTTATCCCTCCAGTGGAAATACTCTTCTAAACTCAGAGTGCCGTGTGGCTCAAATGAAATGAGAAGGATTCTGAAAAGTAGAGCCCTACACGAACGCACATTACTAGGGGGGGCCGAGTCTGGTCCACATTCCTTTGTCTTGGAGAGCAGGCCAAGACTGTGGAGCATGCTGCAAACAGCCCTGTCCTGAAGTGGCAGCCGAGCCTCTGATTTTGTGTGTTTTAACCCATCAGATACCCTGCAGAACCGCAGAGTACTAAAGCTGGTTCCTTTTTTTCACCCAATTACAGTTTACATTCAATATTGTTAGTTTCAGGTGGATAGCGTGGTGGTTAGACAATCAGACACTTTCCACTTTCCACCTGGCGCCATACCTAGTTATAGTTCCTATGCTATGCTTTACATCCCCATGACTTTTTATTTTTAGAGGGGAAGGGAGGAAGAGAAACATCAATGTGTGGTTGCCTCTCTTGTGCCCCCTAGTGGGGACCTGGCCTGCAACCCAGGCATGTGCCCTGACTGGGAATGGAACCGGCGACTCTTTGGTTTGCAGGCCAGCTCTCAATCCACTGAGCCACTCCAGCCAGGGCTCCATGACTATTTCTAAAGTTGGTTCTGAAAGCAAAAGTGACACAAGATATAGAAATGTAACTAGAATTATAAAAATATGGTTCCACATGGTTTATAAAAAAATAAAATTCAGAAACTGCACTGAATGTTAGAGAATCTCAGATTTCTTTTAGTTCTCTGGTTGACTCTATTCAAAGTCCCTTCCCACTCCAACTGCTGTGGTCAGTGGGTTTGGAGTCATCCCGTGAACCGAAAGGTCACTGGCTGATTCCCGGTCATATGTCTGGGTTGCAGGTCAGGTCCCCAGCTAGGGGAATAAGAGAGGCAACTGATCAATCTTTCTTTCACATCAGTGTTTCTCTCCCTCTTTTTCTCCTTCCCTTCCCCTCTCTCTAAAAATAAGTAAAATCTTTTTTTAAAAAAGTCCCTTTCCTACCATGTACTCACTAAGTAACCTACAGCCCATCTGTACGGCTATGTCGGGCCTTTATGAACTCATGGCCTAAGCTTTTTGAGGGCTGGGACAGTGTCTTAATCCTGGTACTCCCTAGAGTCCAGTGCATTGTAGGGGCTCAACACATGTCTGCCGACCTTCACATCAATCAAAGGGTGTTCACTACTGTGTTTCTATTACCTATTGGAAACAGAAATCTAAGACGAAGTCCCTGGCTTCAAGGAGTTTAAATTGGGAGGTGAGGGTGGGGAAAAGAACTACACATGAGAAAGAGAACGACTAAAGACAGTAAATAATTAAATGTTCAAGTGGCGTACAACATAAGAGCTACAGAAGCTGAGTTGCATTAGCTGAATGTTTACTGAAAGAATGCGTAGGAAGGGGCAATGTGAACTGTAAAAGTAGAAGACATCAACAGACTTGTGGCTCAAAGCTAGGTCTTGAGAAGCCTTCAGGTAATGGCGCAGAGTATTTCAGAGAACAAAGGCAAGGCGGAAAGAAGCGCACTGGGAGGAGAAGGGAGTACAGGAAGGGGCCTTGCCTAACGGGGATGGAGGGCGTTTGTAGGTTGAGTGGGAGAGAAAGCTGGAGAGGCAGAGGACAGCTGGACTACTGAAGGTATGCAATGGGAGGCAGAGAAGCTTGGCCTTGACGCAGTAAGGAAGAGGGTTCGAAGCAAGGGAAAGACACAGAAACAGTGAAGATAGGGAATAATCTGACAACAACACAGGAGATGAACCGGAAGGGCAGGGACACCACAAACCGGGCAGTGAATGACACATTCCAGATGATAAGCTAGGCGAAAGGAAGAAGAAGGGAATGCTTCGGTACTCCCTTCCCACCCCTTTCGAATGCTTTATTTTGGAACTTTACAATTTGAAACGTACTTCCTAAGGACAATGTCCCAAGTTTCTGGTCCTTCTTATGTTTCTCAGAATTTAGTGGTTGCTTTGAAAATTTTCTGCAAGAATTTTCAAAGGCAGATCTGAGCGCGCCCAGCTAAGCATCTGGGCAACTCACCACCACAGGCCCATCCTCCTGGGCCAGGTAAGTAACAGTGGCCGAGGTGAAGTTGAAATAACCAGCCTTGAGAGGGCGCAGGACAACGGTGTGGGAGACGTTGCTGGCACTGGCCCAAGAGTTAAGGAAGGGAAAAAGATGAAGCAAAAGTTGTAACAACCTTTCAGTTTGTGAACTCAATGCACCATTCACACACAAAAAGCTGCCAACACACGCGGTGATTTCATACTTGCAATACTCTGAAAGAATGATAAGCGTACACCTTTTTGTAAGTCTAAGTGTTATGTTATGATATGATGCCTTTTTAGCCAAGTTTTAAGTCCATAATGTACTCACTCAGTATCAAGGTTTTTGAAGAAAACTTTCAAAACAGTATATGTTATGGATGAAAAATTAGTCACTTAATTAAGCTCCCAGAAAATCTTTCATTGGCTATAACTGAAGGAAATTCTTGAAAGTACAAAATAAAAATAAACAAACAAAAAACCACAAAGAGCCCTGGCTGATGTAGCTCAGTGGATTGAGTGCGGGCTGAGAGCCAGACGATCCCGGTTCGATTCCCCATCAGGGCACATGCCTGGGTTGCGGGCCGGGTGCCCAGTGAGGGCCATGTGAGAGGCAACCACACATTGCTGTTTCTCTCCCTCTCTGTCTCCCTCCCTTCCCCTTTCTAAAATAAATAAATAAAATCTTAAAAAAAAAAAAAATTGGAATACTATTAAAAAAAAACCCCACAAAGAGAACACCTACCCTCATCAAAAAATCTAAACATACTTTAAATCACAAGGGAAAAAAGTCTAATTCAAAACACTCTGGAAATAACTGGTAGATCAGAATAAGACACTTGCTGACTAAAAAGAGTCTTAAAAGGTCACCAAGTCCCCCAGGTTAGCATCCAACTGCATTTCTTTTAAAAGCACCTTACTCATCTTTGCCAGAGCACAAATATCTATCTGCCGTGTATAATGCGCACTTTTTGGTCCAAATTTTTGAGGGAAAAATAAGGGTGCGCATTATACATGGGTAGTGCCTGAAATACCTTGTATCTGTTGTGTTTTCTAATTATTTGTCACATAAAATTTCCTGTACCATAATATGTTAAAAAAATAAATGCTAAAATTCCTTTGTAACACAAAAAACAAGTATCTAAATATAAATAAATAAATAATTGTATTGAAAAGTTAAAACAAAAGGTTTTTTCCTGAACGTTTGGGCCAAAAATTGTGGGTGCACATCAGACATGGCAAAATACGGTACGTGTCCACATCTTCCCAACAGAGTATGTTTTAGGGCCTTCTAACCTGTCCGGAGCCTCAGGTCTGCTCTCAGTCACACTCCCGCAACTGTCATCAGCACCTCTTGTCCCATGTCATCCAAAGAGAGAGAAAAATGGCCACGCACACCGGGACTGTTTGAAGTGACCCTGCTGCTCTGCCGGCAATGTCCCCTCCCCCACCACCAGCCTTCATCACCCAGTGTGAGGAGGATACGGGGCAATCCGGTCCCATTTGACATTGAGCATTCCAGAGACAATGCCAAAGTCTTCTGGAGGGAAGGAATCATCAGATAATTCCACATCTAATGCAGCACTAGAAAACAGAGGCAATGAAAAAAGGTTAGGGATAAGAAAATGAAAGCCATCAGCAATCCAATCTTCTTGCCTGTCCTAAAAATTCAGAACTACAGAGGCAGACGTGAGTCACACAAATAGTAAATTAGGTTTGTTGCACTGAAGAATCCAGGTCAAGGACTAGATTTTACAGCTTAGAAGCACCAAAATACTCAAGTATTTGGGAAGAAATGGGCCCAAACCCATTCTTGCCTGAATTTCTCCATGTGTGTGTTGGGGGTAGGGGGAGAGGAGCAAGACGCATATGGAAAATCTAATTAAAGGCAACAAAAATGTGTACAGGCTAATGAAACAAAGGCAGCGGAAACTTTAAACCCCTGAGGTAACAAAGGATCATACATTTTATACCTTCTCATCTTCCTCTCCCTGTTTCACAATTCTTGCTTCTTTCCCACTCTAAAACTCTCCCAACTCAAAAAAGTGGAAGGTGGGCCTGGCTGGTGTAGCTCAGTGGATTGAGCGCGGGCTGGGAACCAAAGGGTCCCGGTTCGATTCCCAGTCAGGGCACATGCCTGGGTTGCGGGCCAGGTCCCCGTGAGGGCCATCTGAGAGGCAACCATACATTGCTGTTTCTCTCCCTCTCTGTCTCCCTCCCTTCTCCTCTCTCTAAAAATAAATAAATAAAATCTTTAAAAAAAAAAAGTGGAAGGTGGTTTTCTGAAGCTTAGGTAAGAATGTCCTCCTCTTCCAAAATTAGGCCCAGCGGTACGTTCCTTCACTTATGACATCTGTCACTGGAGGTCTCCGGAAGACAAACCTTCACTTATGACATCTGTCACTGGAGGTCTCCGGAAGACAAACCACTACCAGTCCCTGTTCTCAGCTGGGAAACCGAAGAGCCTGAAGAGTGCCCAGCCTGCAGCCCCAGAGCCTCCTACCTGGAGCCAACATTGTAGATGTTGTACTGCAAAGTCAGGTCTCTCCCTTCCACCGCGTATCTGTTCAGCAGTGATTTGGAGGCCAAAAGCCTGGCTCCTTCCTCTGCTTGAGTGACAGCAAAGAAAGCCAACACAAATGCCAGCAGCCTCATCTGTGAAGAAAGAAGCAAAGTGAGGACTCAACCCAAGCGTGTAAAATCACCAAAATCTCCCTGATAGTCCTCCATGACAAAGTCTATAAAAGCTCTTTGTTCTTATCAAAGCAACAGCCCCTTCCACAGAGCAGTCTATAAGCCACTGGACGATTCGCGAGACTCTGTGACCCTGCAAACCCTCGGAAAATCGGTCTAAGCACCAGCACATCCGCTATTCTTTTTCTACCAGGGCCCCGGGGCGCTCCCCAACTGGTAGGATCTTCTGAGATGACACCACGTGGCTAGAATAGGACTTTCCTTAGGGTGCCCGATTTCTGTCCATTTCAGACCTGCAGCAGCCTCCAGCTTTGCTGCCTTCCGGAACGCGGCCCTCCACTCCACCACCCAGCTCCACCGAGACCCCACCGCGCGCTCGCGGGGTCCTCCCTTACATCCCTGCATCCCACCCTCCATCCTTCCCCCTGGATCCCATTCTCTTCGTCCCCACATCCCTCTGTGGGTCCCTCCCGGGGCTCAGTACGCTCTGCCCCCTCCCCCCTCTCGCCAAGATTACACGTCCGCCCGCCGCGCGCCCTCTCCTCCCGCTCCTGCAGGAGCTACCCTCAACCGCTGGGTGACGTGCGGAGACGAGACTCTCCCCTCTCCTGCTCGCACTCCTAAACCCACCGGACTCACCGTGATCACCCCAAAAGCCTTTCTCCCGTGGGGTAGGGGAGGGACAACAAAACCGGAAGAGAGCGTCAGCATCCAAAAGACCGGAAATAAGCTCTGGCCAGAAACCTTAGTGCTCCGCCCGATGCCTTCTGGGAGTTGTAGTTCTTGGGACAAGCCCCACCTTTCCATTTGTAGTGCCCGCCGGCCTCCGAGATGCGAGGCACTTAAGACAGGCTTGTCTGTTTGTGCATCCTCCAATGCTTTCATTATTCTGCCCTCTTCAGTGTCTTTTCAAGCTGTCTTGCCCTTACCGTTTGTGACCAGCACCTCATCAGGTGCTCTGCGGAACTGGCACACCAAGAGATTTTGATCGTGTATCTAGATTGTGGAGTGTACTGTCGATCTAGGAATTAGAGGAAAGCTATTTCTCTCAGGGTTACCATCATTCTTTCTGTTTCCAGGCAAGACACTTAGTCATCCCCTACATCCAGGAAGTCACCAAGCTCTTTGAGGTGCCAACAAAGTTAATCTTTTCTTCTCCATTCCCACTATAACCTCTTTACTTCATACTCGTAACTGTATGCAGTAGTCTCCCTATCTTAGATCTTTCCTTGCACTTCTCAAACTTCCCCAAACAGCATTTTTTTTTAAGATTTTATTTTTAGAGGGGAAGGGAGGGAGACAGAGAGGGAGAGAAACAGCAATGTATGGTTGCCTTTCACGTGGCCCCCACTGGGTACCTGGCCAGCAACCCAGGCATGTGCCACAACTGGGAATCGAACCGGGAGACTCTTTGGTTCCCAGCCCGCGCTCAGTCCACTGAGCTACACCAGCCAGGGCCCAAACAGCATTTTGCACAACAGATTCCAGGTGCAAAGGTTGGACTGTGTATTTAGGCAGTCATGAATTCAAGTTCCAATTCTGTCACTTGCTGATTAGGTAACCTCAAGGCAAGTGTTACTTGTATAAGGCCTTGGTTCCCAAATATTTAAAATGAGATAATTATAATACTCTCAAAATGTTGGAGGAGCACATAAGATAATGTATGTAAAACTCTCAGCATATTGTCTGACACATGTATGTGCTAAATAAATAACTGTCAATATTACTGTTTCTGTATTTCCATTGTAGCCTTTCTTCATTCAATCTGCATTTATTGAGCACCTAATTTGTGTTTGGCACTGTTCTCAGTACTGAGGACATGGTAATGAGCAGGACAGATAAGGTTTCTACTTTCTGGGGGCTTACATTCTTGTGCAATAGCACTTATGACCTATATTTGTTTTTGGATCTTCCTCCACTCCCCACCTCCCAAACTAGAGCTCCCTGAGGACAGGTTGTCTGTTTTCTTTTCTTTTTTCTTTTTCTTTTTTTTTAAGATTTTATTTATATATTTTTAGAGAGAGGGGAAGGGAGGGAGAAAGAGAGGGAGAGAAGTATCAATGTGTGGTTGCCTTTCGTGCACCCCATACTGGGGACCTGGCCTGCAACCCAGTCATGTGCCCCCACTGGGAATCGAACCAGAGACCCTTTGGTTCACAGGCCCTTTGGTCACTCAATCCACTGAGCCACACCAGCCAGGGCAGGTTGTCTGTTTTCCATTGCTTAGTGTCATGCCTGAGCACGCAGGACATACTTCAGGTGTGAAAAATAACTTCCCTACACACAACCACCAATCTGCTTTTTTTCTGTGTGCAGTTTCTTTGAAATGACTCTGCTTCCTTATGCAAACCCCATCCATGCCCCTCCCGTCTGAGTAGCCTTCCTTGGCTTTGCAAGACAACATTGTTCTTTTACAGCACCATGGCTTAGTATGGTTTGGGTTTTTTTTTTCCTATTGTTTCTGGTCTGAAAAATCTACCTTGATGGTGAGGTGCTATTTCTCTAGAGTACACTTACCCAACAGCCCTACAACCAGATGCCGAGCACACAAGAGGTGCTCAAGAAACACCTGATGGCGGAACTTTGCATTCGTTTCCAAGGCATGGTTTTCAGGCAATTTCTCCAGGACTGGAAGAATGTGAAGTGTGGGTGTTCTTGGTTCGCAGACGCAGCTGTGTCGAAAAGGAATCTGCCTTCAGCACACATGGTCTAGACACTTGATAAGATAGCCACTGTGGATTCAGAAGAGAAATGTCCTCACCCTTGCCATACCCATTTATGTGTTGGCTCTTCTGCCTCTACCCCATCCCCTTGAGGCGCTTGTTCATTTATTGATACATTTTGCATTCATTTTTTGAGTGCCGATTATGGGTTAAGCACTGTGACAGTCACTGTGGGAGGTAAAAGACATGGTGTCTGTCCTCCAGCAGTTTAGAACCTAGCGACCCCTCAAAAAAAACCATTCAGTTGCTTCCATTGTCAATGCAATTCAATGCAATTCCTTTGTCTGATACTCATCCCTTCACTGGCACCCCTTCTCCCTGCTGCTTTGGCCAAACAGACCATTCCCTCTTACCCACTTTCTCATTTTCAGACGTTTGACCAGTGTAAGCTATTGAAGTTCAAAAATGTTTATTAACTACATACTCTCACAGCCCTATGCTAGTTTCTGGGTAAATGAATATATATAAGATGCAACACTCGACCTGGAAGAGTTTATAATCTGCTGGAGTTAGGGTTGGGAGGAGCTAAATAAGCAGATTATTTTGACACTGCCCTAAGTGACGGGAAAGCAGTGATTGGGCACGTGGTTTCCCAGTCTGTGGTTTGTCTTTTAATTGTTTTAATGATGTCCTTTTGATAAATGATAAGTCTTCATTTTAATTACAATGTTTTTGTACAAAGCAGTTGTACAGCCTCTGAAATTCTGGCTCTCGGTGCCTTGGGTAGCGCACGTGGACTTTGGACATTTGGGAAAGACAAAGACGCCCAGCAAAATATGACACCTGGACCAAAGTGTAAACATTGGTAAACATTTTCACTAAAATGACCTACGTCCAAGTGAATCTGCCTAGAAAAACCCCTTGGAATTAGTATAGATTGCTTTTTTCTTTCTTTCTCTAGAACCAGAGAGAACCCAGGAGAAAGCTGTGTTACAGACCATTTCGCCCCTGGGGCCCTGACATATCCCCGTGTGGATCAGAAAGTCTCAGAGAGGCCTGGAGACACGGCACCGCCGTTTGCAGCACAGGAGGCAAACACAAGGCCCGCAGGCCTAATCCCGCCCTCCACCGAGTTTTATCCAGCTCAGCACCTTCTTTCTGCCCGGAGGCAGCGCCGAGCTCTCGATTAACTGGTAAGGGTAGTTACATTTATACCGTCCTAAAATTACATTCGGCCCTTTGAAGGCAACCGCGGGGCTGATGTGGCCCCGGTGAAAATGAGTTTGACAGCCCTGGGCTACGGTCTCTGTTGGAACCTGCTCTGATGAGGAGTGGTGTTGAGACTCAGTGCCAAAGGGAAATGTTTCTGTTGAAAGACTTCCGAAAGAACACAACTGCTTTCTGCCATCCTCAAGGGGACCCCAAACCAAGAGACTGAGTAGAACTTACACATGCGGGGAGCTGCGCACCGGGAGCGGAGGCACACAGAGCTGGAGGAAGGCCACCCGGGGCGCCCGCTGTGTGTCACTGGTTTCCTACCTGGTCTCTTTCTTTTCTTTTTAAAAATCTTTTATTAATATTTATTTTATGCTGAATTTACTCCTGGGCCATACTTTTTTGTTTCTTCAGTTTCCTCTGGGATATCTTTTTCTTCTGTGCAACTTCTTCTCTGGTTTAGGAACAATCTGGTCTTTTTCAGGAAGGGCCACCCCAATGGGGTGCGGAGAGCTCGTGTGCGGGTTCATCCTCCCACGAGCTCTGTACGTTCTGCGCTGCATCTTGGGAGCTTTGTTCACCTGGATGTGCTCAGTGACTAGAGACTCTATACCCAAACCCTTCAGTTCAGCATTACTGTTTGCATTTTAAGCACGTGCAGCAAAAATTTAGCACCCTTTTTGGGCCACTAACCCTGTGACCAGCACCATTGTTTGGCCTGGGCACACATACCAACTCCACCATTGTAAGGACAGAATGGCACTCATTGCTTCTGTAAATTGACATCCTTCAGATACTCCTTTAGATACTTGGTGAATTTTCTTTTTTTCTTTTTTTAAAAAGATTTTAGAGAGAGGAAGAGAGGGAGAGAAACATCAATGTGTGGTTGCCTCTCACACACCCCGAACTGGGGATCTGGCCTGCAACCCAGGCATGTGCCCTGACTGGGAATCGAACTGGTGACCTTTTAGTTCGCAGGCCAGCACTCAATCCACTGAGCCACACCAGCCAGGGCAGATACTTGGTAACTTTTCAAATATGCATACCCTTGATGGCCTGGACAGTGTCACAAGTGTTCCTAGAGTCAACATGAAGATTTGAACCTCTTGATTTGCATGATTTTGGGGGGCGGTTTCTGGGTCAAGTGAATAGTGAACCATTTTTCAGAGATTACCGCTGGTCAATTTGGGAAGTGTCACGACCTGTTTCTTAACATTTAAGACAGAGCCCATGGTGTGGCTCAGTGGATTGAGTGCCGGCCTACAAACCAAAGGGTCGCTGGTTCAATTCCCAGTCAGGGCACATACCTAGGTTTTGGGGTGGGTCCCCAGTAGGGGGTATATAAGAAGCAATCATACACCAATATTTCTCTCCCTCTCTCCCTCCCTTCCCCTCTCTTTAAAAATAAAAAAATAAAATCTTTAAAAAAAAAAAAAAAGAGCCCACGCTGCCCACTGATCTCTCTTTTGGGATCTGCAACAAGAAGGCAACCAAAAGAGTGTGTGGCTAAGCTGAGAAGGATGTGACAGGCTGGTTCTGGCTGATGGCGAGGCAGGAACCCGGAAAAAGAGCCTTGCTACCAAACTGAGGGGCCTCAGATGGGCATAAGCAAGCCGGAAGGGCACTCTACAAGTGATAATGGACTGAATGTGAACCACAACCTAGGCATGTGCCCCGACCAGGAATTGAACCGACGACCTATTGGTTTGCAGGAGGACCCAACCTACTGAGCCACACAAGTCAGGGTGACACTTCCCTTGTTTTTGATGACCTTGACAGTTTCAAGGAGTACTGGTTAAGTATTTTGTGGACTATCCCTCAGTTGGGATTTGTCTGTTGTTTTCTCGTGATTAGACTGGGGTCAAGGGTTTTAAAAAGAGAACAGAGGTAAAATGCCATTTTCATCATGTCATCTCAAGAGCACATACTATCAACATGATTTATCTCTGACCTTGATCGCCTGGCTGAGGTAGCATCCACTCTACACTCTGCCCCTCCTTGGCACACTGCACGCTTTGGAAGACACGTGCAGCCCACACTTGAGAATAGGGACTTACACTCCACCCTCTTGAGGACAGAATATTTACATTAGTGTTTTGGAAATTTTCTGCACAAATCTGTCTCTTGTCAACCATTTATTTATTTATTCAACTATTTATTTATATCAGTACCGATTAATATGAATTTATTTTATACTTTGTATTATAATCCTATACTATAATACTTTATTTATTTTGTTGTTCAAATTGTCCCATCTTTGGCCATTGGGAGCTCCTTCAGTGATTCCTCTGTCCCTTTGAGATGCCCCCATCATTGTAATTTTTTTTATCCTCACCCGTGGATATTTTTTCATTGCTTTCAGAGAGAGGGGAAGGGAGAGAAGAGGGGAAAGAGAATAGCGTCAGTGCTGGAGAGAAGCACCGATTGGTTGCCTCTGGGACACACCCAGACTGGGGATTGGGGATCAAACCCACAACCTTTAAGTTATGGGACGACACTCCAACCATCTGAGCCACACCAGCCAGGGCTGTAATCTTTTTTTTTTTTTTTTTAAATCTCTTCCTTCCTTTCTGGCACTATAAGATGTTCTGGCTATAGCTTGCATGTTCCCTGCCCCAGTCCTAAAACCAGCCATTTCTTGAAGGAGCCCTGGTTCCTTTTATTGAAGAATGACATTAGAAACAAAGATCTGAGTACTAGGTGTGCTTGCTGCCACTAGATGTCATTACACCTAGGCTCTCTCAGCTGACAGAGCAAGGAAATATGTGTGCACTAACCCATATCTATAAATAGTCCTACTTGTAAATATCTGTATCTGTATTAAGCTAAACATGAGTTCATTACCATGTTTCTACCTCCAATCCATTACTTCATAGATCATTCCAGCTTCAGCCTCTGTTTACGGTAAACCCCGACTCCAGCAGTGAGAAAACTGGCTCCTGCCATTGACTGAACTGTTCAGTTCCAGTGTACGTGTGCAGTGGTATCACATCTGATCCCATGGGACATATGTCAACTAGACACACGGTTGACTGTATCAAGTAGAGCCCAGTGTTTGTGGACAGCTTCTTCTGTCTTTCCTCTTACAGTTTCCACTCACTTCCAAGTTACTTAGGTCAGAGAAGTTATTTCGTACATTTGTATTAGATTCTCTGGCTACATTCTTCATTTCATCCTGGGATCTCCTGACTTCCTAAATGATATCTATGTTTTTAGTTTGCATACATTAAGTTTTACTCTTTGGATTGCAAAGTTCTATGGGTTTTGGCCAATGCAATGTCACACACCCACCATTACAGTGTCATACAAAATAGTTTCATGATGCTAAAAAAATATCCTGTACTGCCCTTGCTGGTGTGGCTCAGTGTATTGAGTGCTGGCCTGCAAACCAAAGGGTCACCAGTTCTATTTCCAGTCAGGACACATGCCTGGGTTGCAGGCCAGGTCCCCAGTAGGGGGCATGCAAGAGGCAACCACACATTGATGTTTCTCTCCCTCTTTCTCCCTCCCTTCCCCTCTACCTAAAAATAAATAAATAAAATCTTTTTTTTTTTTTAATTTTATTTATTTATTTTTAGACAGAAGGGAAGGGAGGGAGAAAGAGAGGGAGAGAAACATCAATGCGTGGTTGCCTCTCACATGGCCCACACTGGGGACCTGGCCCGCAACCCAGGCATGCGCCCCGAGTGGGAATCGAACCGGCAACCCTCTGGTTCCCAGCCCATGCTCAATCCACTGTGCTACACCAGCCAGGGCTAAATAAATAAAATCTTTTTTAAAAAAATCCTGTACTTCAAGAATAAGTAACATAAATGGTAGGTAGAAAATAGACAGGGGGAGGTTAAGAATGGTATAGGAAATGTAGAAGCCAAAGGACTTATATGTATGACTCATGGACATGAACTAAAGGGGGGGAACGTGGGTGGGAGGGAGTGTGCAGGGTGGAGGGGAATAAAGGGGGGGAAATGGGACAATTGTAATATCATGTCAATAAAATATATTTTTTTTTCCTAAAGATTTTATTTATTTATTTTCAGAGAGAGGAGAAGGGAGAGAGAAACAGCAATGTATGGTTGCCTCTCACATGGCCCTCACCGTGGACCTGGCCTGCAACCCAGGCATGTGCCCTGACTGGGAATCGAACCGGGACCCTCTGGTTCCCAGCCTGTGCTCAATCCACTGAGCTACACCAGCCGGGCTCAATAAAATATATTTTTAAAAATTAAAAAAATTAAAATCCTGTATTTCTTTTTTCCATATAGTAATTTTTTATTTTAAAAATTTATTGTATTTTGACATATTTTCTTGTCTTTTGTTTTAAATATTTTATTTATTTATTTATTTATTTTTATTTTAAAGATTTTATTTTTATTTATTTTTAGAGAGAGGAGAAGGGAGGGAGAAAGAGAGGGAGAGAAACAGCAATGCATGGTTGCCTCTCACATGGCCCCCACGGGGACCTGGCCTGCAACCCAGGCATGCGCCCCGACTGGGAATCGAACCAGGATCCTTTGGTTCCCAGCCCGCGCTCAATCCACTGAGCTACACCAGTCAGGGCTAAATATTTTATTTATTTTTTAGAGAGAAGGAAAGGAAGAGAGAAAGAGAGGAAGAGAAACATTGGATTGACTGCCCCCCAACTATCATACTATTCTTAATCTCCCCGTTTAGTTTGTACCTACCAATCATGCTTCTTATTCCCTGTACCTTCTCCCCCATTCTCTACCCTCTCCCTGCTGATAACCCTGCATGTGATCTCCATTTCTGTGATTCTGTTCCTGTTCTAGCTGTTCTAGTTGTTTGCTTTGTTTTTGTTTTTTAGGTTCAATTGTTGATAGTTGTGAGTTTGTTGTCATTTTACTGTTCATAGTTTTGATCTTCTTTTTCTTAGATAAGTCTCTTTAACATTTCACATAATAAGGGCTTGGTGATGATGAACTCCTTTAACTTGACCTTATCTGGGAAGCACTTTATCTGCCTTTCCATTCTAAATGATAGCTTTGCTGGATAGAGTAATCTTGGAGGTCGATCCTTGCCTTTTGTGACTTTGAATACTTCTTTCCAGGCCCTTTTTGCCTGCAAGGTTTCCTTTGAAAAATTAGTTGATAGTCTTATGGGAACTCTTTTGTAGGTAACTGTCTACTTTTCTCTTGCTGCTTTTAAGATTCTCTCCTTCTCTTTAATCTTGGCTAATGTAATTATGATGTGTTTTGGTGTGTGCTTCCTTGGGTCCAATTTCTTTGGGACTCTCTGAGCTTCCTGGACTTCCTGGAAGTCTATTTCCTTTGCCAGATTGGGGAAGTTCTCCTTCATTATGCTTTCAAATAAGTTTTCAATTTCTTGCTCTTCCTCTTCTCCTTCTGGCACCCCTATGATTTGGTTGTTGGAATGTTTAAAGTTGTCCCAGAAGTTCCTAAGCCTCTCCTCATTTTTTTTAAATTCTTGTTTCTTCATTCTCTTCTGGTTGAATGTTTATTTCTTCCTTCTGCTCCAACTTGTTGATTTGAGTCCCAGTTTCCTTCCCTTCACTGTTGATTCCCTGTCTATTTTTTTCTTTTTTAAAAATATTTTTATTTATTTAGCCCTGGCTGGTGTAGCTCAGTGGATTGAGCGTGGGCTGGGAACCAGAGGGTCCCGGTTCGATTCCCAGTCAGGGCACATGCCTGGGTTGCAGGCCAGGTCCCCGTGAGGGCCATGTGAGAGGCAACCGTACATTGCTGTTTCTCTCCCTCTCTGTCTCCCTCCCCTCCCCTCTCTCTAAAAATAAATAAAAATAAAATCTTTTAAAAAGTATTTTTATTTATTTATTTTTAGAGAGAGGGGAAGGGAATGAGATACGGAGAGAAACACCAATGTGTGGTTGCCTCTCACGCACCCTCTACTGGGAATCTGACCTGGTCTGCAACCCAGGCATGTGCCCTGATTTGGAATTGAACCAGCAACCCTTTGGTTTGCAGGCCAGCACTCAATCCACTGAGCCACACCAGCCAGGGCCCCTGTCCATTTTTCTTTATTTCACTTTTCATAGTCTTCACTTTTTCCTCTATTTTGTGACCATACTCAGCCATTTCTGTGAGCATCCTGATTACCACTGTTTTGAACTGTGCACCTGATAGGTTATTTCTCTTCACTGCTTAGTTCTATTTTTGGAGCTTTGATCTATTCTTTCATTTGGGCCATATTTCTTTGTCTTAGCGCACCTGTTACCTTGTAAGGGGCAGAGCCTTAGGTATTCACCCAGACAGGACAACCCACATCCCTGCTCCCTGTGTTTTGGCACTGTGTGTGGGGGAGGGGTCTGAGAGGGAACAATGCCATTTGCTCAACTCTTGCCCCATTTTCAGTCACTTCCCCTGCTACCCACAAGCAAATTGGCCCCCTCTGGTGCTGATTCCTGGGTGGGTGCATTTGTGTACGTTCTAGGACCCTGTGGATCTCTCCAATGAACTCTCCTGTGAGGCTGGGAGTTTCTCCTGCCACTGCAACCCCCACAGGTTTTATAGCCAGAGGTTTTGAGGCTTTATTTCCCCGTGATGAAACCCTGGATTGTGCAGTCTGTCTCGCTCTCCTGTTGTTCCTCCCGGTTTGTCCACAAGCAAATGTGAGACAGCCCCTCTGCCAGGTGCCGCCTTGCCCGCCTTGGTCCACATGGTCCTCCAGCTGCCACCTTGCTGCATGTCCTCTTCTCCCTGACTGCCTGTCTCTGTCCCTCCTACCAGTCTGAATGAATGTTCCTTCTTTAACTACTTGGTGGTTGGACATCCATACAGTTCAATTTTCTGGCAGTTCCAGTTATTTTTTGTTTTCAAATTTGTTCTTGTCCTTCTTTTGGTTGTGGAGGAGGCAAATTGTATCTACCTGTGCCTCCATCTTGGTTGGAAGTCCCCATCTTGTTTTTTAATAGTAAGTTTTATTTTATCCCCCCTTTTAATTAGTTAGGTAATTATATATTGTTTTCCTATCTAGGGATTTAGCAAAACTTTCATGTTGCCTTACTGTCTAACACTAACTGACACTTCGCTCTCCACCAGCACAACACACAGACTCTAGGACTCTAACTCGATTCACCAGTGACTCCTGTGCTGTTGTGTCACGTGTCTCAATTCCCTGTTCATGTCTTTTAAACACCATGACACATTGTCATTTTTGTTTTAGAGTCAATGTTTATTTAGATTTACACACATATTTGTCTTTCATTGTTCTTCCTTCCTTTCCCTCTCCTTTTTTATGACTGAAGATTCTCTTTAGAATTTCCCTTAATGTGAGTATGCTGGTGGTGGACTCAGTTTTTGTTTGTCTGAAAGTATCTTTGCCTTCAATTTTTTTAAAGATTTTATTTATTTATATTTTTTTTAGAGAGGGGGAGGGAAGGAGAAAGAGAGGAAGAGAAACATTGATGTGAGAGAGAAGCATCAATTGGTTGCCTCTCATACCCACTCTGACCAGGGACTGAACCCGCAATCCAGGCATATGCCCTGACCAGGAGTTGAACCTGCAACCTTTCTCTTTGAAGGATGACGCGCAACCAACTGAGTCATGCTGGTCAGAGCTTTACCTTCATTTTTGAAAGATATTTTCACCAGGTTTTGTATTCTAGATTGCAGTAATCTATTTTAAACATAGGGATGGTGGTATTTCTCTCTTCTGGCTTCCAGTTTTGCTGTTGAGTTGTAAGCAGGAGTCTGTTGCTTCTCTGAATTTAAGCTGTCTTTATTCACTAGTTACTTTAAAACATTTTCTCCTTGCCTTTTTGCAGAGTGCAAGTTTATTTTGATTCATTGGGATTCTTGAATTTGTGAATTTGTGGTTTTCATCAAGTCTAGATAATCCTGGCATTATTTCTTCAGATTGCTTCTTCCCCTTTCTCCTCTCCGAGGATTCCACTTAAACATATTAGCTCAACTTACATTGTCGCTTCAGGATTTTCCATCCTCTTATTATTCCAGGTTTCGCTCCGTATAGTTTTTCTGACCTGTTTCTATAGTCCACCAATTCTTTCCTCAGCTGTGTCTAAGCTGCTATTAAACTCATTTATTGAAATATAATGAAACCTTTTTCATTATATTTTTAAATTTTTATTTATTTATTTTAGAGAGAAAATGGGGCGGGAGAGGTTTGTTGAACCACTTTTTTTTTTTTAAAAGATTTTATTTATTTATTTTTAGAGAATGGAGAAGGAAGGGAGAAAGAGCAATGTATGGTTGCCTCTCACGTGGCCCTCACTGGGGACCTGGCCTGCAACCCAGGCATGTGCCCCAACTGGGAATCGAACCGGGACCCTCTGGTTCCCAGCCCGTGCTCAATCCACTGAGCTACACCAGCCGGGCGGTTTGTTGAACCACTTTTTATGCATTCACTTGATTGCTTCTGGTATGTGCCTGACCAGAGAGCGAACCTGCAACCTTCGCATATTGGGTTGATGCTCTAACCAACTGAGCCACCTGGCCAGGGCCATTTATTATATTTTTCTAGCTAAAATTTCTATTTGGTCCTTTTCCAAATGTGCTATGTTCATTTTTGTAGTTTCAGCTCTCTGCTGAAAATTTCCAAACTTGGCTTTTATCTTTTTGAAATACTAAGCAGTTTATATTCGTATATAAATTGCTGTGGGTCTGTTTATTATCTGTCATCTCTGTTTGGTTTCACTTATATTACCTTATCTCCTTAACTGCTTAATTTTTATTGTGGTTGATGTTCTATTTGAAAAAAAATTATTTTTATTATAATACTTTTGAGGTCTAGGTTGATACTATGTTTCTTGAAATTTCTGCTTGCCTCTACCAAGGATCTTCATATGCCAGCAATCTGGGAGCATCTTATTCCTAAATCTGAGCCTTAAGAATTTCTGGACCACCCAGAATAGTCTGAGGCTGAGCTGTAGAATGAGAGGACTGGCTACTTCCAATTCATCCTTAGGGGTCCTGGTCCTAATGCTGGATCTTTACCAGTAACCCTGTCTTTAGCTGTCCCCAGATTCCAACTTTTTGTTCCTCTCCTCTGTACCCTTCAAAGCCCTCAGATCCTCTCAACAACCTTTACTCAAGGGGCAAAAGCCCCCAGGGTCAAAAGCAGCCTTCAGGGCTGTTTTTCCTCTTAATTCCCAGCCAACCTTATTGGCCTTTAATGATTTTGGATTTTAAAAACATATATTGCACCCAATTTTAAAAATTTCTGGTGTGAATGTTGGTCTGAAACTTCCAGACGACCATGTTCAGAAGTAGAACCTTCCATGATGGGAGGCGCACATATCACAGAACTCTGGGCCATAACCTCACTACAGGATAAAACCTCACGGACAGAAAGAGACGTAGGTTCACACAACTAGTGGTAGAGCCAGGTGTAGTCTCAGAGGTCAAGACCAAGAACTATTAAAATGCACCTGCAAAAGATCTGCATGCAAGTGTTCCTTTTGTTTCGACCTTTTTACCTGTGGTAAGGAGAGCAGTCTTGCCAAAAGATCAGAGGATGAGGTAATGACCTAACAATCTTCCCAACACCTTCATACATTTCTCCCAGGCTGACCAGCGGGGGCAAGGGATCCGATCCGATCGTCTGTGGCCCGGGGGTCGGGAATGGAAGAACGTAATCCCTCTGATACCTAAACCATGGATTACAGACACCCCCATGATCAGTTATCCTTTAACCTTCAATGCTTCTTAACATCTGTGGTAACTGAACCCAACTTCAAATTCCTCTAGATCCACTTTATAAAAACTCTCTAAAAGCAAGTTGTTTTCAGCCAGCCTCCTCCCCCAGAAAACAAACACCAAGTCACACTCACAACAAAGATCACACCATTTATTTACAAAGGCCGATGTGGGGCCTGAGGGAAGGGTGGAGGGAAGCCACGCAGACATCCTCTCTGGACTGCTTAGGACCCTTTCCTACTTGGAGAAAATGCTGTTTCTCAAGTCTCCAAATTCTCAGCCACGAGCTCTCCAAGCAGCCAGGCGAAGTAGCAGAGCGGGGAGGTGACAGGGGCCTCCTCCATGCTTTAATGGAGCAATGCCCACTTCCAGATCAAGGGTAGCACTGCCACACTCTCCCTTCCTTCCTCAAAAGGAACTTTCTGGCCTGGAGGGAAACAATGAAGAACTCAAAGGGCAGGGGCTAGGATGCCAAGGCCGGGGGCTCTGGAGGAAAAGACCCCTCCACCATTCCCTGAAAGCAATAAGGAGAGGGTTGTAAGGCTGCTGGTCACAGCCCTGGCAGCTTCAGAAGGGGGACCTACACTGCCCATGGGTAACCCGGCATCCAGAGGCCCAAGGGACCTAGCTCCCCGGGCTGTGCGTATTCCTGCCCCAGACTAGCCCTTTTGCCTACTTCTCTGGCGGCGGGAGCTCTGAACCAGAAAAAGAATCTGCCCTTCCACTCAACCCACATGCACCTACCCACACACACACAGCCACTGCTGAGAGAGACCCCAAACCACTTCACGTCACGTGACGGGGCTCAAATCACTGGAACTTGGGAATACAGGCAGTCCTAGGTTCATAGAAATGTGTGAGCGAGTGGGTGAGCACATAAGCATGTGTGTTTGAGGAAATGGGGCCAATCTGCGCCCCCCCCTTGTGAGCCATAATGCTTAGCCTCATTGAGCCCTTTTCACTCGAGTTCCGTTAGCACGTCTACATCTCCTCTTCCAGGCCCGAGCCTGGACTCTCCTGACTATGAGAGCAATTAGTGCTCCTCTCCCTAACTGTCCATTCCAACTTCCAGGCCTTTTACTCAGGCCGTTTTGCTCATTCCCTTCCTCCAGAAACCTCGTGCCCTCCTCCTCTGCACCGGCCTCCTTTGGGCTGCTCCAGGGCTCATTAATTCCTGGTTCCTAGGGCTGCGTCTCCTCTCCTCCTTCAGACAAGGAGAAGAGGCGTCTCCCCCCGTACCCCCCGGAAGTCCCAACAAGCCCCATTAAAAAGTGCTGGGTGAAGTGACCAGACTAGGGGGTGAGGTGGAAAATCCCAGCCTGCTTCACTAGCCCCTCCTTCAGAGTACGAAGTTCTACCATTGGTTAGGCTAGAGGCGAGAGGGGTGGGGAAAGAAAGGAAGAGAGTCACCAAAAGCAAACATAAGACAAGCAAAACCCTAGCGGTACAGATAAAAGACCCTGTTCCAATGAGCCAGAGAGCTGCTCCCGCCTTCAGCTCTGCACAGCCACTGAGAAGTTTGAAGGCTGCAAAGGTGGTTGTGGGGTGAATCAACACAACTGCGAAAACCATTCAAATAGTTCTGCTCAAGCAGGACCGGTAGAGAAGATTCTGTAAGAGATGCAGAAGTAGAACCAAAACTCTCAGACAGAGCTACAGGGTTGGGGTCCATGCCTCTAAAGCCACCCTGCTGCCTGGAGAGGACAAGGAGAAGACAGAAAGGATGACAAGCTGCAGAGGGAAGGAGCTGACAGGAACCAAAGGCTGGCATCCAGGGAAGGGAGAAGCAGGAGGCACGAGCCACAGGATTAGGAGAGTTGAGAGCCCAGGAGTCTCTCAATAGCCGCATTGATGTCCCCGCCTGTGGCAATCAGGGCCTGCAGGTTAGCCTCGCGGTTGATGAAGCCCATGGCGTTGAGCTGCTCTAGCTGCTGCTGGAATCTCACTTCCGGCGTCTGCACCTACAGAGGACAGGCCTTGAGAAGTGGGCAGAGGACCAGCTTCAGAAGCTGGGGTTTTATAATGGAGAGAAGACAGTCTGTAGGTCTCCTCCAACATCCTCAGGGTCAACCCATGGAGCAGGGTGGGGTGAGCTGCAAATGAGTATCAAGGAGCCTGGGCCCCAAGTCATTAAACAACTATGTAATAGTAAGTCAGGGGTGTCTTTCTTAAGATAAGGTTCGGCCAGCCTATATTCCTAACTGCTTTCTATCAACAATCTGGAGATGTTAACAGGTACTCAAAACCACCGAATGCTCTGTGATCGGTAAGATGCATGCAGAACACCACTTCTATACCCCACCTGTAGCCATCATCACACATACAGCCATACCAAAGGTCAGACAATGGCCCAGGAAGGAAGAACCTGTTTAATTTTAACAAACCAACCAACCAACCAACCAACCAACTGTTATTTACATACAGAAGGCTTTTCGTATTTGACACTCCTATAAACATCTCCTGGAAGTATTCTCCCAAGGGATGCTTAAGAAGCACCGACCTCGCCCTGGCTGGTGTGCCTCAGTGGATTGAACACCAGCCTGCAAACCAAAAGGTCACCAGTTCGATTCCTGGTCAGGGCACATGCCTAGGTTGTGGCCCAGGTACCCAGCTGGGGACATGAGAGAGGCAACTGATCGACGTTTCTCTTGCACATCGATGTTTCTCTCCCTCTTTCTTAAAAAAGAAGAAGAAGCACTAGTCTAGATCATGAACAGAAGACTCTCAGAGCTGAAAAGAGCCCAGTAGTCACAGGACACCTGGTTGTTGACGGGAAGAAAGAGAAGGGAAGGACCCCTCAAGGGTCACAGAGACCCCCTGCCATGGCACAAAAGGCCCACACAGGGCTCCACACCATGCACAGAATGTAAGCTGGGCGGAACCTTGGGGATCACTTGGTTCAGCTCTTGCACGGGGCGGGGCGCACTTCCGTGTCTGTTGACAGGCCTTTCCTAGATGAGTCACAAAGGTCAAGGGGCTCACCCAAGGTCTTCCCCACTACCCCAAGCCCCCCAAACCCCATGCCTTGACCTTGTAGCCCAGGGCTTTAGTTACCTCACCTCCCATAATCCTCCTCTCAAGTCTCAGAGATGGAGGGTGCTATAATTATCAAATGAATCCCATGATATAACCAGAAGTGGCTGGCATAACACAGCAGTTAAAGTGTGTACCCTGGAGCCAGCATGCCATGCTCGGTTTGAATCTCGGCTGCTTTACTTAATAGCTTTTGAGTGAGCGTGCCACTTATTCTCTCTGGACTTTAGTTCGCCCCTTTTGTAACACAGAAATTGTAACAGCTTCCTCACAAGGCTGTTGGGAAGACTAAAGTAAATGAGACATTAAGTACCTAGCACACGGTAAGTGATATTACTATTCTCATCTCCATTTTATAGCTGTGGAAACTGAATTTAGAGAAGATCAGTAACTTGCCTGAGGCTAGAAAGTGGGAGACCAGGGTCTAAAGCCAGGTCTGGCCGACGCCAAAGCCTGCTTTGCTGTCTCCATTCATTCTACTGTGACCCCTGACACCACAGCCTGGAAGTGGTGGTTCTAGCACTAGCCCCGTGTACCTGTGAGCTTCCACTTCCTGCTAAAAGCTGGATCATCTGCTGCACGAGCTGCTGCTGAGCATTAGAGGCGCCGGTTGGAGAAGTGGCTGGTGGGGCTGGCGAGGAGGTGGGGGCTTCAGGCGCAGGCCCGGCGCTGCTGCCTGCGGAGGGTGTGGGGGTCCGGGGCATCCCAAAGGAGCCAAGGCTGCAAACAGGAGAGACCAAAAGGTGGGAGATGGCCTCTGAGAAAGAGGTGGGCAGGTGAGATCTAGAAGGAAAAGCAGTTGAAGGAAACAAGAAAACAGACCCTGAGAGACATGATGGCTGCTCAGAGTGGCAGAGGGTGGGGGTTGAGGGGAGAAGCAGCCAAACCTTGCTGCCCACCTGCCCCCCACCCTCACCTGGGAATCAGCCCTGGGGCCTCGGTCTGCAAGGTCTGCAAGCCCTGCTGGATCTGCAGCAGCGCCTGCATGGCGCGGGGATTGGTAAGGATGGAGAGCGACTCCGGGTTCTGCATCTGGTGGGAAACGAGCAGAGAAAGGCAATGGGAAGTGGCAAGAGACAGGAGGCAGCCTGAACCCCAAGTCTGGAGCCAAGCTCTGCCCCCCCTTAAGTTCTACCCCTTGGGCTTCAGGGTCCAACCCTTGCCCTTAGCCTCTATCCCCTCTATCCCACTCACCTGCTGCAGGAAGACCGGGAGCTGCAGGCGGAGCTGCTCCTGAAGCTGGGGGTTCCCCGCGAAGAGTGGCACATTCACCATCATCTGCCAGGGTCAAGGTAGTAGGGGGAGGCCTGGGCCTACCCACCCTAAGAATTCCCCCACAGCCTCAGTCTCCCTCAGCACCCCTACCACTGCAGGAAATCTGGCCAGCTTTTCCAAGGATCTCAAAGTATCCTGAAGGCCTAAGTGGGACAGTGAGAGGAAATGGAACTATACTCTGGGCAATGACGAGTGTCAGAAGCCAGGCTGCTCAGCCCTGGGTCCGATGGTGACGAGAGCTAACCTTCCCAAGCGCACAGTGCCTATGACGTGCCCTGCCAAGTTCAAAGCACTTTATACGCATTATCTCATTTAATCCTCACGAGTCTATGTGGAACTATGGTTATTACCAGTTTACGGATGAGGAAACTAGGAGGTTAAACCACTTGTTCGACTTACACAGCTAGGAAGTCGTGAAGACTCAGATACAAGCCCAGGCAGTCTGGCTCCAGAGTGTTTTGACCGCAAGGAACCGCCCCCAGTGCACTGCCCTGGGACCAGCTCCGTACCTGAGCGGCAAAGTCAGGGTTCTGGGCAAGCGTCTGCATCATGCTGCGCATGTAGGGGGCAGAGATTACGTTCTGCATCAGCTGGGGGTTCTCTGAGATCTGCTGGAGCAGGGCCTGCATTTCCGGGCTGTTGAACATCCCTAAGGCAAGGAGGAGAAAGCAACCAAACAGGAGAAAAGGGGTCCAGATGGAAACCAGATGCCTCACTTCAGTCTACCTTCTTCTAGACACCGAGTGGTTACAAAACTCAGAAAGGCAACAGTAACACGGGCACCCAGGTACTGGGGCTCCGTCCAAGTCTCTCCTGACTCCTGCTTTGGCCTGGCCCCTTTCCCAACTACTCTGCTGAGAACGAGTCAGATGGAAACTGGGTCTGATTCATGCCGCTCTGGACTGTTGCTTCCACAAGCTCAATGTCAGAACTGGAAAGGATGTGACTAAAGATCACCTAAATCAATGGCTTTCAAACTTGTCTTGGCAGCAGAGACCCTTCTCTCAAACCCAACCTCATATAAAACCCAAGCGTGCCAATGAGCTGGGGCGGGAGGCCTGGAGCCTCTCCCCATTGGCCCTTCCTCATCCTAGAGAAGGCCCAGATGCCCCAGGACTCAGAAGCACACTTTTAAAATCGTGGTCAGGTTCAAGTCCCTTATTTCATAAATAAGGGAACTGAACCACATAGAGGGGAAGGGACTTTCCCGATCAAGACGCCCCCAGGGTACAGAAAGGTCAGGGCGTCTACTAGAGACACGCCCAGGACCCCAGGTACAGTCAGGGTCCGGGTCAGTGGGGCACCCCAGGATCACGCAGTACACAACCTGCACCTCTGTGCGAGGCAGCTCTGCGCCTCCCGCTTCCCCAGCCTCACGTCTGCCTGTCCCAGGTCTGCCCCGATTCCTCTCTCCCACCCCCACCCCCATCTGACCCATTACCCTGGGCACGTCACCCCCGCTGGAAGAGCTTAGAGGGTGGGGCCTGGTTTACGCATGAGCATTATTAGACCACGCCAGCACAGCAGGGCAGGGGCAGACAACGCGGAACCCTCTGAAGGGCGGGGCTACCACCTCAGGCTGCAGAGACCCCTCTGTGGCTTCTACAGTCTCACCTCTGTCTTTAATATTCTGGAACAGTAGGAACCCCATTCAGTCCTGGACCAGAGGGAACGCCCTGGTGACCCCACTAAGCTCCTTCCACCCTAGGACATACCTGACCCCAGGCTAGCCGCATTGATCCCAAAGGGGTTCGAGACTGTCGGGTGCACCTGGCTGGTCCCCGATCCTCCGGTGCCCTCCCCACCGGACCCGGGGGCCTGGGAGGTGGGGGGCGAGGGGCTCCAGGGGTTAGGGAGGGGCTCTCGATTCTCAGTCCGCAGAGGCTGGGAAGATGAGCTGTCGGAGTTCCCGGCCAGGGAAGAGAAGGGATTGTTGCCAAACTGGGAGGAGGGAAAGGTTTCGGGTTAAGGACGGAAACAAACCAGGGACAAGGGCTACGCCCTTTCTCTCATCCAGCAGCCTCCCCTTCCCCGGGAAAGGGAGAGAGATCCAAGACCTCAGAAGTCCTCAGCTCAATTGTTAGCCCCACAATGGGCAGTTCCTCCCCGATCCTGCAGGGTGGGAGCTGGCAGATGCTCATGACTGGATAACTGAACCCCTCAGATAACTGGCAACTTCCCATCTGTCCTGGTGGCTCTTAACATCTGGTCTCTCGTTCCCTCTGTTCCACGGTACTTTACATGCCATTCCTGGTGTGCAGAGAGATAGCTGTGTTCCTCAGCTCTTCAGGTGCAGAGACGTCAGACTCACCTTCGGACGCTGTTCCTGACACTCAATGCCGACCTGCCTCTAGTCTCGCCTTTTCCAACCACTTGAGCCTAATACTAACTCCCTGGAGGCCTCTCCCTCACAGCCTCAGTCTCCTAAGTGGGTTCTGTCCCTCCAGGCGCACCACAACGGAGCACATCCTGGCTCGCAGGTCCTCCCTAGGTCTTCTATCTCCTCCTTCCCCCCATTCTCCAGCTGACCTCTTCAGAGAGGCCGCTGCAACTAAACAGTTCCCCCCTGCACCAGGTTCCCACTGTGTCACCTCAGGGACCCGTCACATGGTGTGCTGCCCAAGGGAGCACCCGAATCTCCTCCCTCTGGACCCACCAGCACCCAGGAAAGAGCTCTGTCCAAAAGGTGTGCTTGCTGAAGGAGTCCTGGAGTCTGTTCTCCTCACTCAGCCTCTTTCCTGAATTCCTAGGCAGTCCTGACCTAAGCAGGTCTCTGAGAAGCTCAGTCTCTCCCCATCGTGTGATTTCATATCCAGTTACTTTTACTGTTTATTCAAAGTGGGTCATGGGCCCCGGCCAGGTTGCTCAGTTGGTTAGAGTGTCATCCCCATATGCTGAGGTTGCAGGTTCAGTCCCCAGTCAGGGCACATACAAGAATCAACGATGAATGCGTAAGTAAGTGGAACGACAAATCGATGTTTCTCTCTGTCTCTCTAAATTCAATAAATAAAAAAATGAACAACAGGTTGGTCACGGGGACTGTCCTGCTCCAGCTGCGGTTCCTTCACCATACCAGGTGCCTGTTTACGGAAAGGGCTGGCCAGCCAGGTCTGTGCACCACGGCATCAGTCTCTGCCCCTGTGTGACATTTCCTGTTCTGGCAACTTGCCTGGCGCCCAAGCCCACCTTGTTCTGGGCCCTACCTTGTTCTTCATGATACACCCTAAGGACTGAATCTCTTTTCCTGAACACCCTATAGTGGTAACAGCTGCCATTTCCTGCACACCCACTACGTGCCTGCTACACTGACTGCGATGTTTAAACCTCCCTCCAACACGACTCCTCGGACCCCTGCGAGGTTCAAAACTATGTTTATATTTAATGTTCTACGATATGATTTGCTCTTTCCCACTTTCAGTTTCTCATGAGTATTGAGTGAAGTCTTCCACAGGCCACAGACATAACGTGTGACCCTGTAGCAGACTGAATGCAGAAGCAGGTCTGAGGCTCCAGCTGCTCGTAGGCAGACATGAAAGAGATCCGTGAAAATGTAAAATGAGGTCACTCTTTCCTCTAACGTTTTGTTTTGGAAAACAAAGTTATTTTCAAAAGAATGTGCTATTTATGTCAATGTATAATGAATTTATTGTTATATTTAAATGAATATTTTTTAAATTTCTTAGCTTTAATTTCAAATATAGTGACTACCAATAGATCTAACCCACAAAAGAAAAGCTTTTTGGGATCCTCAATAATTTTTAAGGGTATAAAGCGGCCCTAAGATCAAAATGACTGAAACCTCCACTATGATATATTGCCTCCATTTTGAAAATGAGGAAGCTAAGGCTTTAGAAAGGTTGGGAAATGCACTTAAAATCACATCACTAGAAAATGGCGGCACAGGTCTGTTGATGCCAAATTCTACATTCTTTTAGCTAAACCTGTGGCTCTCACGCCTTAGTATGCATCAGAACTAGCCAATGTGCTTATTATAAGCCTCTTTCCACTACCTGATTTTTTTTAACTAGGTGAAAGCATTACTTTGATATACATTTTATTTTATTTTATTTTTTAAGATTTTATTTATTTATTTGTAGACAGAGGGGAAGGGAGAGAAACACCAATGTGTGGCTGCCTCCCCCAAGCCCCTCACTGGGGACCTGGCCTGCCACACAGGCATGTGCCCTGACTGGGAATCGAACCAGAGACCCTTTGGTTCGCAGGCCAGCACTCAATCCACTGAGCCACACCAGCCAGGGCACTTTGATATACATTTTAAATTAAATACTTAAATAAAATTTAAAATAAACAAATAAATCCCTTCAAAAAGTCATACTTGATCTCTACAAGCAGTTTCTAGTATTTGAAAGAGCAATCCCCAAATTAACCAAGAGGTTAAAGGGTAAGGTGGGGCATTCACTCCACTAGACGCCCGGACGTAAATAAGACAATGTGGTGTTCACCACAGGGACAGAAAACCAGGCCAGTGGGCCTGAGCAGCGTCAGAAAGACACACTCCTTTGTGGAGACCGGGTGCAGGACGGAAGCAGTGGGAATGAGGAATCCATTGGGCCACTCAGGATATGGTATTTTTTCCTTACCAAAAGTTAAAAATGACGTGCGATCTCACCCTCCCACCTGAGCACTGGTTGGCGGGTTCCGTCTGTGGAAGTCCATCCAGCTGTGCACGTCTGTGCACGTTTCTATCACTAGTATTGTCCTTCAAGAAAACAGCTTTAAATGTCCAAAAAGTATAAGAGGACTAGATGGTAATGGGAAAAAATACAATAAAGATTAAAAAATGTTTAAAAAGCAAGTTTAAGCTTATATGAACAGCATGATACTACTTCTGTAAGGCTGAAAAATATGCAAAACAAAACTATCGATTACTTGTGGACACCTCCATAGGCAGTAAGACAGTCAAAGCGACGGACGCCAACCTCAGGGCGGCAGTTAGCTCCGGGGAAGGAAAGACACCCCTAAGCCGGGGGGCAGGGGCTGAGCGAAGGCCGCTCTTCTATCTGTACTGTCTTATTTGCAAATATTAAGTATGTCTAGGAAAATACACAAAATATTAACAATATTCTTTAACTTGGGGTAGAAAACAGGTGACTGGAAGAAAATAGAAGGATCCCTTATGCATAATTTATTGAGCTTCTATTCCTTTCCACACTTTTATTTTTTTTATTTTATTTTATTTTTCTTCCCTTCCATACTTTTAAAATACCCTTTTGTTTACTTTATTTACATTTGGACTTTTGAAACATGTAACTGTGTAATGTACTTAATATAAATTAACCTTTAAAAAAAGAACCAAAGAAGGCACTGAAACTACATATGGCAACGTGTTAGGGCAACTTGGACACGACAGAACGCTCTGTTTTTATCCTTATTCCTTGTATATTTGGAAAGAGTTCATAAAGCACCTTTAAAAGTACATATTCCCAGAGGCTGATTCCAGAGACCGAGTCAATAAGTAGCTCAAAGGTGGGGCCCAGGAATCTCATCACCAGGAAGCCGCAGGTGATCTGTGGACGCACCTGAGACACTGTTGGGATCGGCCACTTGACCCCGGGCCTGCCCCACCACCTTTGAGCTCCTGGTGCAAGAAGTTTGTGAGAGCAACGTCAAATCCCTTGGGCTCCACACCTCAACGACTTTCCTGGGGAACTCTGCTACCATCTGCCTCAGTGCCTCGGTCCCACAACAAGTCCCTGGCTATGCATTGTGAGAACCACTCTGAAGCCAAGGCCCACCCTCAGGGGGAGGGGGCGGGGCTGGGGAAGGACAGAGGAGCAGGCAGCACCCCAGACTGCCTGGGTCTGGAGGTAGGGAATCTTGGGCCCAGACGGCCCCGCCCACTGCCCCTGCCCCAGGCCCCACCTGTTCCCGAGCAGCACTGAACATGGGCTCCTGGATGTCTGTGTACATGCGGCGGAGGGCGTTATACCCTCCAGGGATGCTCTCCAGGTTGCTGAGGGCCCGGTCCTGATTCCGCATCATCTCCTGCATCATGGCTGGATTTCGAGCAAGCTCCATCGTCTGGTGGAGGAGGGAGAGAGAAAGAATGGGCGCTGGAACCAGGGGAACACCAAGCCTGGCAAAGAGTGGGCCCAAGGGGGAGGCCTGAAGCAGGACCAAGGTCCAGAGCCCATGATCTGCCGCACAGTGGTGGAGAGCAGGGTCAGCTAGGCTTCCCTCCTGTGCTGTCATCTTGGCTCCAACCCTGCTTCCCTGTGGGCACTCTTTCTGGTTGGCTTTTTCTAGCGAGGCACTATGATCTCAGAAGCGGTGAGGGCAACAGCTTCCCTCCCTTAGGTTCAGGGGGTCCAGAGAAGTGTCGGTGATCGGGGAGCACAAGAACATTGAGAAAGAAGAAATGTGAGAAAGGAGAGGAGGCAGAAGAGAAAATTAACATCTACTGAGCACCCACTACATACAGGTACTGAGTTCAGTAATTTACGGAATTCAAGTCACTGAACCTCACAATAGTCTCCGGTAGGTATCTCTGTCCCTGTTTTGCAGATGAAAAAATAGGTTCAGACTCACTGCCTGGAGAGAGTCAGTGGCAGAGCCAGGTTTCAAGGCCAGGTTAGTCTGTCTGCCCACGCCATCCTGTGCTTCCTGGTGAATGACGGGTTGAGAAGGGAAAGGATTCAAGCTGAGACAATGCTACCAACGCCCTCTGTCCCTTGCTCCCAGGCCTTTTGCCTAAATTTGAGAAACACGATGGGGCGTTCTGTTTAGCTCCAAGGGCTCACTCTCAGCAAGAGGAGGCCTGTGTCCACTCCAGGGGACAGCAGGACATGATGGAGAAAATGAATATGGCTACTTCTCGCTCCCATCCAATGCCTCCCCTGCCCTTCTCTCCAAATTTGCTCCACACTTGCCTCTTCCTAGATACCCTTATATCTCAGGTACAACTCTGATCTTACTCCATAATCCAGTCATTCAATAAGTATTTACTGAGTGACTCTATACCACACAATAGTCTAGACGGTGAACAAAGCAACTGCAAATCCTTGCCCTAATGGAACTTATCTTCTGCTGAGTCCAGTACTGGTGCCCGCAGGTCTGCTGAGGCTGTCTTTCCTTGTCCCCTGTGGACTGGGCCATGAGACGGCGCTCCCGACACAAACGCAAAACTGCCTCCCCTGGGTCTCCCTTTTCCACCAGGCCCTGCCCAGCCACGATGCTCCCCGAACACCCTACTACCTTTTACTGCCAGGCCTTTGATCTCAACCCTAAACATTCCTTTCTTCCTCTTCCTTCTTACTCATTCTTCCTCCCTTGGGTCTCAGCGTGGGTTTTTTCCCTCTAGAAAGTCTCCTTGGAGCCCCAGGGTAGGGTCAAGACCTACTCTCTGTGCTGCTGGGGAATTCTGTGGCTATCTCCATGATAGTACTGATCACACTGCTTTGTAATTGCCTGCCTTCTTATCCCATTTCCCTTTAACACGAGGAGTTCCTGGAAAGCTGGGCCTAGGTCTCTTCATCACTGTGTATCTCAACTGTGCAAAACATGGCTGCTAAACAAACAAGTGAGCAAATCAAGGCAGTACAGGTGAGGAACGGCACCTTCCACACTCTCGCCCCGACCTCTCTTGCACCCACCTGCCTCATGAGCTCGGGGTTGTTGAGCATGTGGCTGATCTCGGGGTTCCGCTCCATCAGCTGCTGCATCTGGGGGTTGGCCATGATCATGTGGCGCATCAGGTCAGGGTTAGACATCATGTCTTGGACCAGTGGGTTCTCCATGATCTGCGACAGCATCTCGGGATTGGACATCAGCTGCCTCTGCATCTGTTGCTGCAGCTCCATGAAGTTGGCGGAGCCCAGACCCAGGCTGCCCAGGCCTAGGATGCCCCCAAAGCCAGCTGCGGAGAGGGGGCAGAGTCACAGTCTGCCGCAGGAGCCCTTCCCCACCTGGTCAGAGCCATTGAGTCAGGCCTCCAGGATGGGCCCCTGTGCTTCTTGCATCTCCCTTTTCCAGTCATTCCCGCAGCCCCAGCCCTGACCCACTGCTGGCAGATGTGCCAGCCTGCTAGACTGAGCCCCCTTTGGTAGCAGAGGCTGGGAACAGGGCACAGTCCTGAGCACAGACAGGGCAACTGCTGACGGCCTGCTGAATGGGTAAATCAATATTCCCCACCTGGCCGCTTCTGTCCTCACCCGGGGTTCCCCATATCTCCAGCCCCCTCTCTCCCCTCACTCCAACATTCGCCCATGCTCCCCTTATCTGGGAAGCCCTATGTCCAGGGGTCCTCTATCCCCATCAGGCCATGAGTGGGAACCATGTTTCTCCCTTCTCTTGGCTCTCCACCAATCCCCAGTCCCAAACAGGACGGTGCCCTTCTCCCTAAGGGCTTACAGAGTATGGATGCAGTAGCATTGGGAGGGCCCTCCCCAGCCCCTGGGGAGGGACCCCCCCCACTGCTCCTCCGGCTTCCACTGCCAGCATCCGAAGTGGCACTGCCAGAGGTGGAGGGCTGGGCAGGGGTGGCAGGTGAAGCAGGCGTGGTAGAGGGTGCTGAGGCGGGGTCTGGAGTGGAGGGGGAAGAAGCAGTGGCAGCAGCTGGATCTTGAGCCCTGAGGACAGAGAAAGAAAATCCTAGTTTACGTGAACTCAAGAGGGGAGATAACCATCTCTGTGTTTGCTGTGCAGCTACTGCCCCAACCCAGGCCACATCCTAAGCACCACTGAAGCTGGGGTGGGGTGACGCTAGAGGGTAGTCAGAAAAGCAGACAGAGGGAAGGAGGAGCTAGCATCATCTGTCCTCGGGGCATTCTGGGAGATGTGTCTCAGGATCCCTTCCCCTGCAGGTGAGGATGATGAGCCTGCTCGGCAAACCCATCCAAGTGCCACCTTCCTGGGCCTTGGCATAGGCCCCTCTAGGCACGGTTGAGTGCTGGGTTAGAAGTATCGGATGGGGAAAAGTGATCCATCAGAAGCTGGACCTGCTCCTCTCCTAAACTTACTTCTGAGGGGTCTTGATGACCAGATGGACAGTGAGCCCATCTTTGATCCCATGCTGGTTCAGTGTGTCCCCATCCTTGAGGATCTTGCCTGCGAAGATCAGGACCAGCTGATCCTGCTGAGCCTTAAACCTCCGGGAGATTTCCTCTTTGAACTGTGATCAAGAGGCAGAGGTCACTGCAAAGGTTGCCTGGACTCCATCCACCAGGGACCCTTCTTCAAGAGCCTTGGCATTCTTTTGCTCCCATCTCTAGTTGTGGGCAGTCCTCTCTGCAGTCTTGACTCCATCCCTCCAGCTGCAATAAGCAGCTCCTTTCTTAATCAAGGAGATGGACCAGTGAGAGGCTCTTCTTTCAACTCTCCTCCAGGGTCTCCCACCCCAGGAAGCCCTTGCTGCTATCTGCCCCTCCCTCCTCAGTCCCTCTGCCCAGTTCCCTGCTTGGGCTGCACTCTCCGCCTCAGTTCCTGCAACCGCCTTGGGCCCAGGCCCTGTCTCCCTCAGCGCGCTCTTCTCAGACCCCGAGTTTCTCTCCCCTCTTTATTCCCAGTCTGCTTGTAACAACTCCAACACAGAGATCCCGGTTATTTATAATGGCACTCATTATTCATGAGTTAAGAATCTGAGCCTCATGAGATACACGTTAATTATTATTTCCATTTTAAAGATGAGAAAAAAAGAGGATCAGAGTGATTAGGTAGCTTGCCACTGTAGACCGGACTCACACACCAAAGGCAGGCTCTTAAGCAAAACACTGCCTCTCAATTGGAACTGATTTCAAATCCAACTTTGCGGGGAAACGGAATTAAATTCTGGATGTAATCACTTAGTAAGACTTAGGGCAGTGATGATACTAAAGTCTGGCTTGGGAAATTAGACTCCCAAATCTATCACCCCTCCCCAAATCAAACCAAACCAAACATACACCCTAAGTAAAAACAGTGCACTTGCTAAGCAAAGGCAACTTCCAGATTCTCCCTTCCAACCAGAAGCCCTATCTTAAGCCCCGCCTTTGTGAAATTCTGGAGCAGCCACAGGGGGGTGGCGAACGTAGGCAATATTCCCTCATTCAATACGATTTTACTGAACATCTGCACACTGTATAAATCCCAGAGGGGCTGAGAACCAAACGGAACCGCCTGGACTTTAAAGCAAGAAGGACCTGGGCAGAGAGAAATCCTCCCCATAACGCCCGGAGGCAGAGCAAGCTGGGCGCTCTCCCAGGCGCATAGTAGGTGCCGCGAGCTCTCCGCAGCGCCCCCCGCCCGCTCTCCGGGCTCAATACCTTGCCCGGCCCCCACTCAGCCTCCACGCCTCGAACCCCGACCGGTAACCGGGGCGCACACTCCCCTCAAACCCAGGGTCCTTCCCCCTTCCCTGCGCAAAGTGGCCCCACCCCACTCTCCACCACGCCCCCAGTCCAGGCCACAAGGCAAACCCCGGCCTCCTTTCCCCAACACGCGCCAAGCTCCCCCAGATTACACTCGCAGAACGCCCCCTACCCGCCTTTCCTTCCTTCCCGCTCCTCCGAGTGCCTGCCGGACCCCCACCCTCCTCTCCCAGGCCCTCCTGTACGCCCGACGGTCCAGAACCACCCCATCTCTTCGCGGACCCCTCCTCCCCGCCCACCCCCCACCGAACTACCTCCTTGACCGAGGCTCGATCGCAGATCACAATTTCCTCCTTGTCTTTGGGGGTCTTGACGGTGACCCGAATGGGGGGCCTCGTCTCGGCCCCGCTCGGCTCCGCCATGCCGCCACCGCCACCAGGTCGCCCGCCAGCCCGCTCCGGCTCCTCCTCCTCCCCGCCCGCCCGGCTGACCCCACTCCACTCGGGTGCCTCTAACACTCTCCTCTCCCCTCCCCTTCCCTGCCCTCCCCTCTCCTCCCCAAGACTTCGCCACCCGCTTTGAACCAGCCGCAGCCACAGCGCCCCGGGCGGACTGGGGGGGCCACTGCAGCGGAGTCCGCCCAGGGCTGAGCCCCAGGTCCAGCAGGGGGGACAGAACCTCTCATGGTGACGGTCCCTGGGGGTACTCCGGGCAGGGGCGGCGTGTCGCTCACTGCTGGGGCAGGGGCGAGCTCCCCGCGGGAGATCAGGGCCCACCCGAGAGGGCCTGAGCGGAGCCGAGGTCCCCTCCGGCCCAAAGTTGCCCCTGCCCCCTCCCCGGGTCATTCCCGCTGCGGGACAAAGGACTCTCTGTGTCGCCGCTTTCTCTCCGTTCCTCGAGATAGCTGGTCCAAATCCTTTCCAAGTCTGGGGCCTCTGCCGACTTGGAGGTTGAATTTTCCGACTTCTGGACGTCCCCCTAAAATTTCACCTCTAGGATTGACTTCACTCCCCCGAGGGCTGTAGCCTGAATGAACTCTATGAACTACGGTTCCAGAGCCCTGGGTTTTGCTTGCGTGGCCTTCCCGAGCCTTGGTTTCCTCAACAGCATCTATCCCACCACACAGAATTGCGCATAATGTAGAAAACTGCTTTGAAAATAACCAAAGGGGCGCCTGACAAATACAGGAATTTTTTTTTTAAATCACTGAATCGTGGATTGTTAAGCGGACATGATAACTTTTCCCTCCCCGAAGAAACTGAATGTTTTTCCAGTCCTTTTATTTCGCCCCCTCCGCCACCTCCCCAACCACCACCCCGCCACCCTGCCGCAACTGCTAGGTCTGAGTGGAAAGGCAAACTGTAGTTCCCAGGAGCCTCGTGAGGCCTCAAGGAACTACAATTCCCAGTGGCCCCCGTGCGGGGCGGGGTTGAGTCAGAACCACAAAGCCAGGCCGGGGAAACTACAATTCCCAGAAAGCTCCGGAGCTGGGCAGTACCGGAAGCTGCAGGCAGAGCTAGGCAGGGGGCCGGGTGAGGGTCTGGGTGGAAAAGCCCCGGGTTAGGAGCTGTAGGCATGCTGCGTCCCAAGGCTTTGACCCAGGTGCTAAGCCAAGCCAACACTGGAGGTGTCCAGAGCACCTTGTGAGTTCGGACGAGGACCCGACGGCGAGCACAGGAGTGGGGCAGCGCGCGGCTCTCTGAGGGAGGGGTAGGAGGATGTCCGGGAAGGAAGGGGGCAGCCTCTGGGGCTACCGGAGTGGAGGGCCTCTCTGGAAAAAGGGAAATTGACGAGCTGGTTGCTCGGGTCACGTTCCAGGACACACTCAACCCAGACCCTTGCTTTCCAGAAGCGTCAGTGGTGGGGCTGTGTTGGGAACCCAAGCCTTTAACTCCCCATGCTGAGCACGTCGCTATCCTTCCCTGTCCCTCGCCAGGCTGCTGAATAACGAGGGATCTCTGCTGGCCTACTCTGGTTACGGGGATACCGACGCCCGGGTCACCGCAGCCATCGCCAGTAACATCTGGGCCGCTTACGACCGAAACGGGAACCAAGCGTTCAATGAAGACAATCTCAAATTCATCCTAATGGACTGCATGGTATGGAGAGAGGAGTCACTTCCTCTGTCCCCTAAGGGGATCCCCAGGGGGTGAACTGCACCCCGTCCTGGATGGTTGGGATCTGTGAACGATTGCTAAGAGTTGGCCCCCAGCAGCGTTTGTACTAGGCAGGACCTTGTGCATCAAGTGGTGGTGAGGAAGCAGCCCTGGACCCGGTATCTGCCAGGGGTTCTGGTCTCAGCCAGCCACTTACCATCTGTGGGAACTTGCCTAAGTCATTTAACCTCTCTGAGCTTCCTTACCCGAGCTCCTAGGCGGAACGATACCTCCTCCCACCTCACAGTGTCGTTGTGAAGATCGAATGGAAGAGAGAATAGAAAGCGTAGAGTGAGGTGCGCACAAAGTGTTGGCATCCCAGATTCACTGACTCACAGAGTCATGACAGTCTGCAAACCCTTCTCTAATTCCTTCATTTTACAGAGAAAGGACATTAGGTCCAGAAAGGGGAAGTGACCATTAGGTTGTGAACTTCTTGGGAACGGAAACCGAAAATCACCTTTGTTTATTCAACGTATAAGTTTCTGCGGTGTTCTCAGGACTGGGGGGGAATAGCAAACAGGACAGACAAAAACTGCAGATCTAATGAAGTTTACAGTTTACATGTTTTAAAATAAATAAGATGTATGTTTCGTTAACTAAGTTTGTAAATATGTTTTATACAACTTGTAAGTTTAAAACATAGTACATTAGGTGTTGAAAACACTATGGAGAACGATGGAGTAGGGAAGTGAGATGGGGGGAGCGTGTTCCAGGAGAGTCTCACTGAAAAGTTGATATTTCATCACAGATTTGAAGAAAGTTGGCAAGCCATGTGGCTGTCTAGGGGAAAAACATTTTTAATATGGAGAACAGCATGCGCAAAGGCCCTGAAGCCAGAGGGAGCCTGGTGGGTGACCCACAAGATTGCTGTGGGGGGAGTGGCGTGAGAATGGGAGCGCTTGTTGGGAGATGGGTCTGCAGAGGCAGGGGGTCAGCACTGCCTTCCTGGTGCGTGTGCTGGGTGCCTAGTGAAAGCTTCCTGAACCAAACTGAGAAGGCCCCAAGAGTGAAGAATTTCCACTGTAACGCAGCTGCCTGCCACTTTCTCACCCCCTGCCCAACCAAGGGTGCATTTCAGTTCAGCTAATGACTCCTGCTGGGAAGCCAGCCTAGCGCTGGTGCTGTCGGGCAGTGGCTTTCCAACGTCTGGCCACACCCAGCCACAGGAGGTAGGTTTTCAGTCAGAGCCCAGGACACACGTACACCCACAGAAACAAGTTTCGTGAAACAGTACTAACCTTACGACATGCGATGCACTTCATTTCTTTTCTTTATTTTATTTTTTCTAATATTGATCAGTCTTCTTAACTGATCTAACCCTAGGGTCAAACCTGCAGTTTGAAAAATATTACCATGGGAAAAGAGGAGAAATATAAATTGGGTTACTGCTCTCAAGCCCTTTACAGTGTCTTTGGGGTGAACACATGGTAACATCACCCATTAGGATAGCCCTTTGCAGATGCAAACTCCTTCCTATGTACTAACACCCCCAACAGCTGCGGTGAGGCATGGGTTGCAGAAGAGAGAAACCGAGTTTCTGGGAGGTGGTTTCCCAGGGTAACCTGGTTAGTAGACGGCTGTGCTGAGGCTGGAACCGGGGCGTAGGACCCCATGTCCAGGGCTGTGGCCATCGCCTCAGCCCCCCACCCCCAGCTGAAGCTCCTGCCATGCCCAGGGCATGGAAGGAGGATATAGTCTCTCTCAAGAGGATCCCTTGAAGAAAGAGGGGCTAAGGGTGCCAAGCAGAACATCCCATCCCATGATGTCACCCCACCAGGAGGGCCGCGTAGCCATCACTCGGGTGGCCAACCTTCTGCTGTGTATGTATGCCAAGGAGACTGTTGGCTTCGGAATGCTCAAGGCAAAGGTGTGTATGTGCCCGTCCCTGTACGACCTAGGCCCAGCCTTTGTTCTTCCTCACTGTGTCCTCTCCCATCCCCACCACCTTCCTGGGGTCCTTCTGTCAGTCAGTCCACGTCTGGCGGGGCCAGGGGCTGGGTGCTCAACATTGGGAGTCGACCTGGATTCGGGATCCCTCTCATGGTAGTCCGCGTGTGGCATTGATTTCTCCTACCCTCTTGCAGGCCCAGGCCTTGGTGCAGTACCTGGAGGAGCCCCTCACCCAGGTAGCAGCGTCATAATGGGCACTGGTGGAAGTAGGGGGTCCGACGAGAGAGATGACCATTTGGAGGGGCAAGGCCTCCTGAGGAAACCTTCCTGGACTGTGCGGGGCGGGTGGGACTTTGTTTTTTTCCAAGAATAAATTTTACTTCTGTTTTATGTCTGCTTTCTTGGCTGGAAAGAATCGGGAGATGGGGAGGGGCAGGCATGGCTTACAGGGTTCTTTGGTCCTGTATGGGCAGTTTCCACCTGCCTCTCCACCAGGACCTCCGGCGCTCTGGGCAGTGGCGCGTGAGCTCCCTTGGCCTCTCCGGTGGCATGGCCTCACTTGGCCCCCACCACTCAGAACCGAATTTTACTTACCTGGTTGGCAAAACCTTGGGAGTAAGCTCCAAGGAGCGGGGGGGTTAACGGGGGTCACGTTGGACAGAAGTAATATGGGACCTGGGAGTTCATTGGTACAGTGCCTTTTCCACTCTTTGGGTTGGGAGGGGCCACCCCTTCCTCTTCTCAGACCTCCAGATTCTAAAGCCCTTTGTGGACAGGATGGCTTTGCTGTGGGGCCTCAGGTCCTGGGCGGTGACCTGAAGAAACCCAGGAGGCCTGTCGGAAGCCTTCATCTCCAGATCTTGCCCCTCCACTCAGACCCCTCAACCCGTCTGGCTGGTTCTACCCCAGCTCTCCCCCTACCCAGTGTCCCGAAGAGCAGGTCTGAGCAGGGAGCTACCAGCCCCTTGCCCAGTGTGGTAGGAAGGGACCCATCCTAGGAAAGTAGCTAGGTCGTGAGTTCTTTCTCCACCCAGGGTGAGAAACACTGCCTCTCCCAGGCCCTGGGCAGTCAGGGAGGGGCGGAAGTTGCTGTACCCAAGGTACAACTCCTACAGCTCTGCATCGCAGCAGGGGTATGGCCATCCTATCAGCCCTTCCTCAGGTACCCCCAGCTGCCCCCAACCAGAGGCTCTGAAGGAAAAGCAGAAGGCCAAGGAGATCTCTGCTCCCTAGGGGGTTGATTCTCACTGGCAGTGCGGCCTCTTGGCTGGAGGTCCCAGGAGCCTAGCAAAATGTACTCAGTCCTCGGCTGGCTCTCTGAAGACCCTGTCCCTGCTTCCCCCCGCCTTGTCACCCTCTGGAGCCTGCTCGCCTATTGTGGGAGCCCAAGCTGAGAGCAGACACCCAACCTGTCTAACCTGTCTGACGTCATTGTCTCCACCCACCTGGGCCCCAGGTCTCTAGCTGCCCCGCTCTTCCTGTTCCGTCCTCAGCTTCCTTACAACACCCCCACCTGCCAGAGCTGAGCCTCCCCAGGCCTTGCCTAACCTTAAGCGAGCCCTCAATTCCTCTGGTTGCAGAAGTTTCTTTACCCCCAATGAGAGAAGGGGTGGACCCAGGTCTCTTAAGAGCTGGGAGTTGAGGGCACTGAGCCAACGTGTACACCCGGCACCTTTGTCTCTGAAGACACTTGCACCCTCCATGTGGAGCCAAGATGGGGAACGGAACCGAGGAAGATTATAACTTTGTCTTCAAGGGTAAGTTGGAGTTTATAAAGAAAAAGGGAGCCTGGCACAGACCCAGAAAGAGACCAACAGGGCCAGCTCCTCCTGCTTTGTTGTTGTTTATCTCTTACCAGGACCCCCCAGGGCTCATCATTCCTTTGTATAAGAAAGCAAGCTGCAAGGATGGGGGAGGGTCTGCTTACTGGATCCAAAGCCAGACTGCTCTGCCGCTGTAAACAAGGGTGTTGCTGTCTCTCTAACAGCGCTGAGTTAGGCCCCTATGCCCTGCTCCTAACGGAAGGCCAAATCCCTAGGAAGAGTCAGCCGCAGCAGCATGAGAGATAGAGGTCAGACTTCTGAGAGGGCTTCCCTCCTGGGAGGAGGGGAAACAGGCAGACTTAAGGGGAAGAAAGGCGTCTTTCTGGGCAGGCACACAGAAACGGAAAGAGGAGAGGTCTGTCCTGTCGTTGGGTGGGGCGAAGACGTAAGGAACATGTAAGGAATTGGGAGCAGGGTCTGTTGGGATTCAGAGGGCTCTGAGGGCCCTGGCCTTCTGTCTGACCCTTGCCAGGCAGATCCTTGGGCCCAAATACCAGGCACTGGGTTCGACTTGGCTGTCCCTGGAAGGGTAGCACATATCTTCCCTGCTCTTTATTCTAAGCCCCTGTGTTTGGCCCCCTTATTGTTCCCCACCCCCACACCACCCTCACCTCCACACCTCCTCCAGGGCAGGTCGGACTGGCAGAGCTCTGACTCCCTGTCCAGCCACCCCACCCCACCCCACTGCCTCTCCCAGCCTGAGCCCCGCCCTCACTTGGGACTCAGGCGACCAGGGGTTGGGGAACCTGTATTCTCAACATCTTTCCCAGGAAGAGGAGACTGGGTAAGAGCTAGCAATAGTCTGGGGCAATAATACTGGTAACTATCATTTATTGAGATACTGTGTGCCAGCCACTAGCTTATTAATCACCATAACAACCCCAGAAAGTTATCTTTCATTTTGAAAGTGTAATCAGGAGCCAGGCAGAGTTCAGATCTCAGCCCTGCCACTTACTCCTTATTGCAGGTTGGGATCTCCAGAAGCAGACCCTCAGAAGTTTGGGGTGCAAGATGTTTATTATGTATCAACACCAGTGGAAGGAAGGGGGAGGAAACAGGATTAGGCAGAGAGAGAAGTGAAACTCCACGGCAGGATCACCAAGCCTCGGCCAAAGACAGGGATCTCTGTGATACCCTCACCTTGCTTGGGCAATGGATGCTGATGGCCCAGGAGAGGCGTGACCTCAGGTGAGGCTGCTCTCTGCACCAGAGGCAGGTGCTGAAGGAGCAGATAGCTGCAGGCTGCCTGCTGACTGCACTCCCTGTAGCTGGGGCAAGTTCCTTCTGGAAGGCCCACCTGGGCAGCACACCTGTGTTTACCACACTAGCTATGTTCTCTTGCTCAAGGTATTTAACCCCTCAAGTGCCTCCTTTCTTCATCCGTAAAAATGCGATGATGATGATGATGATAGCACATGCCTTACGGCACTGTTGTGAGGATTGTGTAAAGGCTTTATGAGGACAGTGCAGGGCACTTTGCAGGCACTCCATAAACTTTAACAACTAGTATCTCCATTTCTCAGATGAGGATGAGAAACACAGTAGTGTACAAAAGGTGACGATGTCAGCGCAAACCCAAGTTTGTCTGACTCCAAAGCCCTCGTCCAGAGCACCTTTGGGGCCTGAGGGTAGGCCAGGCACCCACCCACTGGGCGCACTGAGTGCAGACTGGGTCCCCAGCAGGGGAGAGGCAGGAACGCACGCGCCCACACTGCTCCCAGATCTTTCCTACCCTCTGCAAATAAGGAATCTTTAAAGGTGGAGGGGGCTTTTTTAGATTTCATAAATATGGAAACTGAGATTCAGGAAAGGTCAGCCGCTTGTTTGAGATCATGTAGCTAGTCAGAGGTTGGGCGGAGACCAGAGCCCCCAGTACCCTTGGGCACCAGCCCGCCTTCCCAAACCTCTGTGGGAGGCTTCCTCTCATCCTGGGTGTCCAGCTTAGCGCCTCTGCGATTTGTGAGTCTTATTTATATCAGCTTCCTACACTCTGACCCAGCCCCAGCTGCTCACCCATGGTGGCTGGGACGGGGCCCTGGACTGAGCCCTCCAGCTCCAAGGCTCTGCAGGGCCCTTCTGGGGAATCCTTGTCCCTGAAAACCTGAAGGTAAAGCATTGGACTACCAGCAGCAGTCACGAGAGTAACAGCTTTGCACACTCGCTCTATCCTGAGCAATAGCTCATTTACTTCTAACAATAACCCATAAGGCAGGTACTATTGTTACTCCCATTTTTTGTATAAAAAAGAAGGTCTAAGAGGCTAATAACTTGCTGAAGGACACACACAGGGGGTCCCACACCCAGCCCCATTCAAGAGTGACCCTTTTTGGGGACAAACGGACCCTACCTCTTACACACACAGCCGCATCACCCCCCACCTGACATGCCATCGCCAGCCTTTCTCCTCGCCCACACTTACACTCACACCTCTGCTCTCTTGCACACACACGCCACCCCTCCCACCTGTCCTCCCCACTCATATACATAGTGACACGCAGAGTGCTCACACTCCCTACTCCAGGAGTGTGCACCCTCCCCCAGGCCTCCCACTATCTCTGTCCACATTCACACCCTGCCGACCTCTCCCACAGTCCCTGAGCACCAGCACCTACGAACAGCCACGGGTGTCACCCATCACCAGAGCTGCAGGCTAACACTGCAGGCTATCTTTACAGGCCTGTCTCATCAGACCAGGCCTGGGACCCTTAAAGACCCTCAGCTGGGTGTAGCTTTTGGCCCTTCTGCCTTGAACGGAAGTGACATGTGGAGTTGCAGACCCCAGTCTCTGCCACAAGCCTGGGCTCCTTCCTGAGTTTTCTGAGCTACCTCCCCTTTGCTGATGGGCAGACCCTCCAGGCTCAGGTGAGCTTGGGGCTGCTCTGCCCTTATCTCTCCACTTTTCCAGTGGTGCTGATCGGAGAGTCAGGAGTGGGGAAGACCAATCTGCTGTCCCGATTCACACGCAATGAATTCAGCCACGACAGCCGCACCACAATCGGGGTTGAGTTCTCCACCCGCACCGTCATGCTGGGCACCGCCGCTGTCAAGGCTCAGATCTGGGACACGGCTGGCCTGGAGCGATACCGAGCCATCACCTCCGCGTGAGCCCAGGGCTGGGGGTTGTTGCAGTGTAGGGGTGCTGGGGAAGTCAGGGAAACCTTCTGGAAGAGAGAAGGAGGATGGGGAGGAGGCAGGGGCACCCCTAGAGAGATCCCCTAGAGGCATCCCCTAGAGGGATCACAGGACACCATGGCCAGGTTGAGGAGACACAAGTACTGTGAGCCACACACAGTCTGAGACAGGATATAGTGACATTGACTAGGAGGACTAAAGCCACAAATCACTGCCACCGCTTCCTACGCCTTTGCTGTGTGCCCAGGAAGGTACAGGCACCTCACACTAGGCATTTTATGCAATCCCCAAGGTACCACAGGGCCATGGTGCTGTCCTTAATCCCTGTTTAAACACAAGCTGGAGGCTTTAGCGTGTGAAGTCCAGGCGGAGCTGGGATGGCAGCAGGCTCCAGGAACTGGGCGCACCCCTCACTTCTGCACCCTACTGTGTACTCGGCAACCTTCACCGGCTAACAACAAAGGTGAAGGGCCGGATCCCGCAATGACATTTTGCAAAGGTTCTGAAGACGTATCAGAGGTTTGGCCTCCTGACACCACAAGCAGAGTGTCTCCCAGCCAGTATCAGGTGAAACGTGGGGAGGGTGGTCTGTGTGTGTGGTGGGGGCCAGCACCTGCCTGGGGCAGGAAGCAGGAGTCAGGGGCTTTGGTGACACACACTCATCTGGTCACCTGACCTCTTATGAGCCTCAGCTGGCTCATCAATAAAACAGGAGTAGTTATGTATCGTCAGTCTGAAGAAGCTCCATCTAACTCTAGGAGCAAGGCTAGATGCTTGCAAGGATGCATCGGACAGTCAGCTCGGGGATGGCGCGTGGCAACACATGGCGCGTTCAGCAGGTCCTAGAAAAATGGCCGTCAGAGAGAAGAGGGTGCAGCGGGTCATGGAGCCGTGTGAGGAAAGTCTTGGAGGTGGGGCATCCAGGAGACAGACCTTACCAGAGCCCAAGTATGTGCTGGTGTACAGAGGGCTGAAGTTGGAACAAAGGACCTGAGGAAGCAGAGGGGCTGTGAAGGAAGGAGGGAGCCTGTGGTTTTAGAGCCGGGAGGGGAATCTTCAGAGGCTGCAAGACAAGTGTTTCTGACAGCTCTCCATGGCAGGCGCCAGGGCCTTCAGCTGCCCCCTTTGGGTTCGGGTCCCTGGACTCCAGTTTTTGCATTTCCCAGTCTCTGGGACTCATCTCCGGCCTTTTGGCTTGAGGGCTCTGCTCTGAGGCTGGGCCCGACCACCTTGACCTTGCCTCTGTCCACCCCTTTACCCCTACGCAGGTACTATCGCGGTGCAGTAGGGGCCCTCCTGGTGTTTGACCTAACCAAGCAGCAGACCTACACCGTGGTGGAGCGCTGGCTGAAGGAGCTCTATGACCACGCCGAAGCCACTGTCGTTGTCATGCTCGTGGGCAACAAGAGCGACCTCAGCCAGGCCCGGGAGGTGCCCACCGAGGAGGCCCGCATGTTTGCTGGTAAGAGCCAGCCCGGATGTGGTCTTACCTCCCCACCCACGCACACGGTCCCACCCCTGCTCCCACCCCAGGGCCCCAGCCTAGACTTCTTCCACAAGGCCCCTACCTCCATGTCCTCTTCCTCAGGGTCAGCCCTCCCCACTGAGACCCTGGGTTCCTCGTGATATCTCACCCCTTGCCCTGAGATTGTCTTTATGGGCACTCACTTATAGTGGATTTTAAGGCAGCCCCACCCTGCAGTGTTTAAAGATTGTAAGTGTAGTAGTTGGGCCCCCCTTGACTATTGCCAGTCACACATTCCCCAGGGGTTCTCTGGGGTCTAAAGACAGTCAGATATAGTGGTTAAGGGCATAGGCACAGGAGTCCCATGGCCCAGCCTGACATCTCTTAGCAGTTACAATATGTGGGGCACTGAGCAAGTTCTTTCTTATTCTGTCTGTGTTTCTGGACTTCAGTTTCCTCTTCTATAAAATAGGATAGTATTCAAACCTACCTCACAGGTTGTTTAAGACTTAAATGCCTTGGCTGGGTAGCTCAGTTGTTTAGAGCATCATCCCAACACGCTAAGTTTGCAGGTTTGATCCCCGGTCACAACACATATAAGAGCCAACCAACGAGTGCATCAGTAAGCGGGGCAGGTCAATGTGTGTGTCCCTCTCTCTTTCTAAGCAATAAATACATTTAAAAAAATAAAGAATTAAAGGAGCACTGACTGGTGTAGCTCAATTGGTTGGGCATTGGCTCGCAAAGCAAAAGGTCGCCAGTTCAATTCCAGGTCAAGGCACATGCCTGGGCTGTGGGCCTGGTCCCTGGTTGGGGATGCGTGCAAGAGGCAGCCAGTCAGTGTTTCCCTCTCACATCACTGTTTCTCTCCCTCTCTCCTTCCTTTCTCCTCTCTCTAAGAGTAATAAATAGTCCTGACTGGTGTGGCTCAGTGGGCTAAGCGTTGTCCCACAGACTGAAGGGTCACTGGCTCAGTCCCTGGTCAGGGCGTGTGCCTGGATTGTGGCCCATCCCTGGTTGGAAGCGTGCGAGAGGCAGCCTATCGATGAGCTGTTTCTCTCCCTCTCTTTCCCCAGCCCCCACTTCTCCTCTCTCTAAAAAATAAAATCTTTTTTTAAAAAAAGAATAAATAAATAATCTTTATTTATTTATTTATTTATTTATTTTTTAAAAGATTTTATTTATTTATTTTCAGAGAGGAGAAGGGAGAGAGAAAGAGCAATGCATGGTTGCCTCTCACATGGCCCTCACTGGGGACCCGGCCCGCAACCCAGGCTTGTGCCCCGACTGGAAATTGAACTGGGACCCTCTGGTTCCCAGCCCGCGCTCAATCCACTGAGCTACACCAGCCAGGCCAAATAAATAATCTTTAAAAAAAGAATTAAATGAGCTACACATGTCAAGGTGTTAGCACATAGAAAACATTAAGTAAATATTGTTACTATTGCCTTTGACCCCACAATTGATGGTGTTTCCTTTTCTGTCAGAAAACAATGGGCTGCTATTCCTGGAGACCTCGGCCCTGGATTCCACCAACGTGGAGCTGGCCTTTGAGACTGTCCTCAAAGGTTAGAGCCCCTGCCTCTATTTGGCACCCAACTCCTACCCTGAGGCTTCTGTGGGCAGTGGTAGGAAGGCAGATGCCCAGCCCTCTCTACCCTAGCTGTTTCCTCAGCCCCTCTGTGTACCCCCAACCTCCTCAGAGCACCCCCTCAGTCATTCCCTAGTACTGCCCTCCTCCCCCAACCCAGCCTGGAGCTTAGGGAAGGAACCAGAAGGCCACACTGCCAGGGAGCTGCGTCTTAGCCCTTCTCCACCCAGGTAAGTAGAAGGGACTCGAACTCCACTTCCTTCCAGCAAAACCTCCTGGTAGCGCTACCACACCCCGTGCTCAGGAAGGGCATGTGGTGCAAATATGGGGAGCGTGGGCTTCTTCTGACCTAACCACTCCCCTTTGCCCCTCAGAGATTTTCGCGAAGGTGTCCAAGCAGAGGCAGAACAGCACACGGACCAATGCCATCACCCTGAGCAGTGCCCAGGCCGGGCAGGAGCCTGGCCCTGGCGAGAAGAGGGCCTGCTGCATCAGCCTCTGACCTTAGCTGGCACCAGGCCTGCCCCCACGAGCTTTCTGGTGCTCACCAGCCCCATGCTCCGGGACCTTGCCCTGCCCTGTGGCTCCAGGTGTCGGAGTAGCCAGTTCCCTGTTCACAGCTCCCCAGAGCTCTAAGTTCTTCATGTCCCACCATCCCCTCTGTTATCTGCCACCCCTCACAGACTAAGGCCCTCAAATAAAGCTGTTTTGTATCAATGCCTGGCCATCCCACTGCTGCCTCCCGTCTGTGCCTCCCCTTCAAATCTGGCTCCTCCGTTAAGTCCCTGTGCCCCTTCCCTCGCCCCTCCCTTCACCTTCCCCACTGCCCCCCAGGGCCAGCTGCCCCCGGAGTCCTGTGGTCTGGGGATGGTGCCAAGGGGGTGAGAGGTGCTTGCCTTTCCCTCTGCCAACACCTAGGGCAGAAGGGGGGGGGGACAGCATGGCGGAGAGGGAGTATCTGGAAGGCAAGACAAAGGAGACCATCAGCGGGTACCATCTGTTGCCCAGGGCCCTGGTGCCAAGAACTGAGGTCATTCCAATGCCAGGGGTAAAGGGAGGAGGCAGGGGAGGTGAGAGGGAGAGGGAGTCAGGGCCAGCCTGTTCGTGTGTGCTGGAGAAGCAGGGTTTAAGACTAGGGGGTGGGAGGTCCAAGTCTCCCACCCAGTTGTCTGCCTGACCCCAATGAAGGGGTGTGGTGTGCAGGGACACATGGAATCTGGTGCGGGTGAACGGGGAGGGTCTGGCTCCCAGCTCTCTGCCCCTTCTCCGTCAGCCTAGGAGCTGGCTGTCCAGGCTGGTTCTCCGGTTTTCCAGTTCCACAGAGCACAGTGGAAGAAGGTCTGACTGTCCCTCAAGGAAAGGAAGGGAGTTAAATGGGTAGAAAAGAAGGGATTGAATGCTTGGAGACTCACGTAGGATGCTGTGGAGCAGACAGTCGCCATCCACTTCCCACAGGCGAGCAGGGGACCCAGAATCACAGCAGAGGAAACCCCCAGCTGCAACCCCCACATTCAGAGACAGCAGCCAGAGCCTTAAGTAATAATACTTTTAATAAAATTAACTTCTTAATAGCACATTTAACACATTAACCCTCCCCTTCTTGGTTTCTCTGCATTTTGTGCAACATCACTGACTCGATTCTTCATGGGTCCGTTTCACTTCCCACCTTTTGTCGTTTCCGAACTCCTTTCCCTCGGTGAGTTTGTACGTGTCCTCACCGGATGCCTCAACTTAAGTCTGACCACAATCCTACTCTACTTTCTACAGCGGAGAGGCCATCCCCCCTGCCCCAGGGCTGTCTCCACCCACCCACCCGACCCTACCCGCACCCTTGGGTGGGGAAGGGGATGCCCTCCCCACCGCAGACGCTACCTTCCCAAACTATGGGGGTTTCTAGGACAAAAAGAGCAGGGGTAATCTGTCCCTAAGTGGGGCGAGAAGAGTAAATTGGGGAGAGGGAGATGTGTTTGGGGTCAGGGCCAGGAGGGTCGTGACAGAGTGAGTCACTGGTGTATGGAGCAGGCTCTTGTGGTCAAAAGGTGAGCCCTGGGGCCCCACCCCCTCCTGGACCGATTGCCTAGAGGACAGGCCTGACCTGACTGCAAGCTGGTGTTGGTGGAAGGCAAGTGCTTAGAAAATTGATTTCTCACATGCCAAAGCCAAACTCCCCAATTGTCAGTGGGAAGGGCGATGTGCCTCTAGGCCAGAGTGCAGTGGGTGACCCCTGCCTGACCCATCGATGGAGGTGGACTGGAGCAGAGGGTTGGGGTCAGGGTCACCCCAAGTCTCTGCTGCCCTTCCCCGGTCTATGTACCCTTGGGGGCCCCTTTTCCCAGGCCTTCAAGGACAGTGTCTCCATTCCACTCCAGTGGGTGGGAAGTCCTTCTTGGAATCTAACTTCTATGAGACAATAAAGCGCCTTGCAAACTGTAAAAAACAGTGCAGCTTTAAAGAACAACTGACGCTGTTACTCCCCCTGTTGCCACAAGCTGAGTGGGAGCCTGGGTGGGAAGAGGGCTGGAGTCCGGGGCCCCTCAGTCGCCTGAGGCTGAGGTGGAAGCGTTTGCATGCGCGGCTCTTCGTACCAGTCTACAGCACTTGCGGTTACACTTCAAGAAGGACTTCCTCAGTTCGGCCTGGGAGTCTAACTGAGGGCCCCAACAGTGGGCGTACGCACTTTGGAGTGCGGGCTGCCCAACAGGGGCAGGAATGGCCAGGACGGCAGGCCCCCGGTACCGCTACCCGGGTGCTCACCCTCCTCTGCTGCCCCCACCGGGTTGAAATGATCAATGTCCATCCTTTCAAAGATGCTGGGAGCCGAGACCCTCATCAATTTGTCCTAGAAGTTAAAAATCCAAGGATTCTCAGAATCGACCCCAGCAGACTAAAAGCTCCCAACCTTAACTAGCAATCTGCTTCCACCCTGACGTCTGGAAACGGGCGACTCGGCGCTGCCCTCCTCTATTTCCCTTTTGTTACGACTTTTATACATTCTACTGGACCCGGGGGCCCACAACGCTACTAAACTTTAAGCTATCTGAATACCGTCTACTAAGTAACTAGTAATTCTCTTTTTTTCTCTAGGATTATATGAAATAAATTTGAATTATTATTAATAATTATTTTGTAGTATTTTCTTTTAAACCCCTCGGTTTCTTTTCTTCTCTCTCATTTTTGGTTAAAAACAAAAACTATTTCTCTTAAATCTCACACCTCTCTGAGGGTCCCGTAAGCCTGCTGGGCCTCAGTTCCGGGCTTCCCCTCCTCACTCGCCCCCGGGACAAGGCAGGAGAAGGGGGGCACCCCAGGTCCTCAGTCCTCTAGCTTCTCCCTTTCTTGTTAATTCCTTTCTTTGTTTGGCTCTGCCGGCTCCCCAGAGGGGGGGGGGAGAGGAGAAGGGAGCCTGTGGAATGAAATCCAATCCACTTGCAGGGCCCCAGAGGGACCAGGCCCCCTCCCCAAAAGCAAGTGACATTCCTCCCCAAAAAAAAGTGGGGGAAAAAGGAACGTAAACCTGAACATATATTAAAAACACTTTTTAAAGATTTAACTCTGAATACAAATGTATTTTTTTCATCTCTCCCTACATATATTCTAAACCTTCTAAAGTTTTTTTATTTTTTTTAAGGATCACTTTATCATAAAATAAAATATCCTTTTCATATAATAAATTACCTAATAAAAAGTCTTTTTTTTTTCATATTAGCCCAGGTTCTTTGCTACATTTATATGGTAATAAACGCCTTTATTAAAATAGAATATTAAATTATAAAGAACTGCTTTTTTTTTTTTTGCTATTTGTTTTCTCTCTGTGTTGGTCGCCTGTCTCGCTCCCTCTCACGCTCTCTCACCTCTGTTTTGTCGCTCACTATGTGTGTTTGCGTTTGTCTCTAGGTTTGGCTCAATTAGTAAGGGTGGGATTGAATTTTCCGAGCCCCCTAGTGTAACAGTCTTCTGCCTTTGTGGGTTAAGGAGTAGAGAGGGGGAGGGTAACTGACAGACAGACACCCCCCTCCCCGCCTCCCCGGGCGACGGGGCGCCCATTTGGTTTGGTTTCTATTGTACAGACATCTCGGGATGGCTCACATTGGCGGGAAGGAGGGAAGTTGTCACAGGCCGGTTTTCCTGGCTGTGACCTCCTTCCTCTCCCCTCCCTGGCTGGTGGTCTGGAGGGGAAGGCTGAGGAGAGGCGAGTTAATTCACAACAGGAGGAAGAGGAGGGAATCTCCTCTGTACCCCCATCTCCACACCCTCTCTCCATACAGGAATGGGACTCTATAGCTCTAGTGCTCGGAGATCACTCACAACAGTCCCACCCCACTATATACAAGAAGCTCCTGGGACCCCCAGGGACTCCAATCCCCCATCCTCTCCTGGCCCGGCCAGCAGAACCAGGAGAGTGGGGTGCTGGTGGCAACCCCAGGTGAGCAGTAGGGAAGCAGCAAAGGGGGTGTGAGGCCTGCAACATGATTCTCGGGGAACAGCCACATCCCAACCCTGCTTAGCCCCGGAACGACCATCTCTGAAAACCTGCCCTCCCTCCTCAGACATGATGGGTAGGACAGAGACTTCATGATTTGCTGGCTAACAAGGGTTAGTCAGGTCCAGAGAGGGGCACGGGGAGTGGGGCAATGCAGGGGAGAAGGAGCAGCCTTTCCTGATCCTTCAAACAGCAGACCCACTGCCTGGCTCTGCTCCTCCCACTGCCGTGAAATCCAGCCCTGAGGGCTGCTACCTAAATGTAATACCCAAAGATGATAAAGGTAGCAAGTCGGACCTTTATGTTCCCCAGTATTAATCCCCTGCTCAAATTTTCACTGAGAACAGAGACACATTTCATCAGGAATTTGAGGTGATTCTCTGGAAGAGTGGGGAAGAGGGCCTCTAGATGCCAGAAGAGGAATTAGGGGGAGCCCAGAAATGCCCTCCCCCATACTTCTCCCCAGGGGGATGTGTCCCCAAAGCTGGGCTGGTTGGGGTGGGAGGGAAGGAAAGACACAGACGGGAGCACAAGGAGGGAGGGACAGCCACCAAGAGGAAGCGAAGCGAAGAGCTGGGGAAGAGCAAACGAGAAAGGAGAACCCAGAGGGAGGGAACATGGGAGGAGGGGAGGGAAAAGCTGAAGGGGGCAGAGGGAACTCGGTCCAGTTTCCTCTAGCCCAGCTTTGTGGGAACAGACAGGTCTGAGCCCCTAATTGATTGACATGCTTCCCCCTCCCCCCACGATCTATGTGGGCTTCTGAACGGGCCCCAACTCCCTCCCACTGCTGGAAACCCCGAAACAGATTCTCAAACAGGATATGGCCGTGGAGGGTCCAAAGGGTCATGTTAGGAGGTTGGAAGTCAGGACCAGAGGACTTGGGAAGTGGAGCGAGCCCTTCCGTGCACGGACGGTAACTCCCCCTCTCCCGGCCCCTCCCCTCCAGAGCAGAAGGGGCGGTAGGACACACGGGGCGGTGGGCAAGGTGGGTCAGGGTGTCTTAGCTGCCACCTCTAGCAAAACAAGTTTCTTGTAGCTGCTTCTGGATTGAAGGGTGTGTTGAGGTATCAGAGTTGTAACTCTAGTAAAATTTCCCGTCCGGTCCCCCTCCCAAACTTTCAAGGACAGGGTGACCAGAGGGTCTGAAAGTGGCCCACCCTCCGGACACCACAGCCTCCCCTCCCCTCTCCCCAGCGAGGATCGCTAAGCACCTTGCCCCTCAAATTACTGAATTCCAAAAGGCTCTGGTGGAAAGCAGCTCCAGGGGCAGGCCCCTGGGGAGCGGCCCCAGCAGGCACGGGGCAGGAGGCTCAGGAGAATATTCTGATGGCTTGCGTGGCTGTGATGTGGCAGACAGGGCACTCGGGGTCCGTCCTCTCGCAGATGCGCACTGCACACTCCATGCAAAACAGGTTGTGTCCACAGGGCACGAGGGCCGCAGTCACCTCACTCTCGAAGCACACCATGCAATCCCGTCCGCCACCGGGGCTCCGCAGGCCTCCACCCCCAAGTTTGGAGAAGCCCTGCAGTGGCTCTCCAGGTGGGCGTCTTGGGAGTCCTGCCAGCTCTGAGGAGGAGGTGGCAGGAGAGCGGTTCACTCCCGGGGGCCCAGCACGTGTCTTGGCAGAAGAGGAGGAGGAGGAGGAGGCAGAGGAGAAGAGCACTGAGGTGGGCGTGGCATTCTCCTGGCCCGCCCATAGCGGGGGGCTGGTCTCTGCTACCCCGTAGTACACATCCTGCTTGCCCACACTGTAGCCAGGAAACAAGTACCCACTGTAGCCAAAGTCCCCGCCCTGCTCACCCAAGCGTGGGGTCTCAAAGCCAGAGTCCGCGGCGCACTCTCCGATGCAGCCCAGGCTGTTCTGCCGGAAGGTGGAGAGGGGCTTGCAGGCAGGCGGGTGCACCCGCCAAGCCTCAGAATAGCGGCTGTCCAGTGCGGTGTCGGGGCTCCCTGCCAGGAAATCATTTTCATTGTTGTACTCGAGGATCTTGCCAGTGCGCACTGCGATGTGTGTCTCAATCTCCTCGCGTGCGCGCTCCACGTTGCCTGGGGCACCCGTAATCTCGAACACCGGGTCGCGGTCACGGCTCGGTGTGATAATATACGTGTTGGTCTGCTGCTGGATGCGCTTGATGGTTGCGCCCTTAGGGCCCACCACCAGCCCCACCACGCGGTAGGGCACCCGCACGCGAATGGTCACCTGGCCAGGCAGGGCAGGAGCCACACCAAAGGCAGCACCCGACTTGTTGCGTGATGCTCGGATCATGGAGAAGTGCTCCGCTGCTGAGATGATTTCCCTTCGGGCTGTGGCCACGTCCTCCCGCCGCCCAGTCACCATGAACACTGGCTCCTCGCCCCGCACAGGAGTCTTGATGTAGGTGTTGGTCTTGGCCCTCAGAGCCTTAATCTTGCAGCCTGGGATAGGTAGGGAAGGGGAGACAGAAAGAAACTCACTGGACAAGAAGGTCTGTGCTGGGACCAACACGCTCCGGATCCTTATTCAGATGCCCCGCCCCCAGGAACCTCCCAATCTACCTTTTAACCACGCCCCACAAGCTACCCTGACTTGAACAATCCACTCATCACAGATCTACCCAATGTCTCTTACCAACAACAGTTTTCAAAATGTAACAACTTTCCCTCGAATTCTACCCAGGACCCTCCAAATTCATTTATTCTTTGAAATCCCAAAATAACCAGACAAGCTGCTAACCTCAGATCTACTCACTCATTCCTCCCTAACCATGTGCTGTTCCCTCAGTTTTTCTCCTGATTCCCTGCTAGTCAAACTTCCAAATAAATTCATCACTCCCCACCGCCCAAAATCTGTCACTGACCCTGATCTTTCCACAGAACCCTAATGTACTCACGACCACGCGATCTACTCCTCACTTGACTCCCATTCATTAGAAGTGTCCTACAACCTCCTCAGAAACCAATGACCCCCATCTGTTCCACGATCCCCTCCCCCCATCAGTGTCTCCAATTCACAGCAAGTTTGCAGCAACCAGGAGAGTGTGGGGGACTGGGAAGGGCCTAACAGTCCATTTCAAGAGGAAAGAGAGGAGTATGAAGATAAAGATAACGACACGTGAGGAACTGGACCCCATGGACACTTCTGCCGCCCTGTCCCCTGGGAAGAGAGCTGAGATGGGCTGGGGGCTGAGTAGGGGGAGGGACTAGGTATTCTGGACTCACACTCCCACTTTGAAGTAGGAATAAATTAAAGCTGGGAGTTGGAGGAGAGAGGCAGGAAGAAAAAGAAGAAAGCTGAGACAAAGAGACAAAGAGAGAGAAGGGGAAAGAGAAGAGGGAGGGAGGGAGGGCAACACAGTCTCTGAAGGTTGAACCTCAATGGCTGACAGGACAAGCCTCTCTCCTCTCCCACGTCTCCTCTCCCTGCCCCGAGCTTCACAGAGACTCACATCTTTCTCCAAGCACACATGCTACACGTGTGTGTTTGCAGACACAGGGGCCTGAGAACCGTGATACACTACGTGTCTTTCTCTAAACAACACTCCTGGGGCACTTTCATACACCCCTTGAACTCACATGGATTCCCCGTCAACCTTTGCTACCTCCCACTCCCTCGTCCCTATCATCACCGACACACAAACAGCACATTCCGGTGCATGCCCACGATTTTCACCCCATTGTTACAGACACATTCACACCCCTCTTCGGGTGCATGCTCACCATTCCCTTCCTCACCCCCACCACACTACCTACGCCCTCTAAAACGAACACTAGTAGTTCTAGCTTTCTGACTCTGCCCCAAGTCTCCAACCATGGGCCTGAGGTGAGATGATGATGATGATGATGATGATTGTTGTTGTTATTATTATTATTTTGTCTCCTCCCTCCACTCCATATGGCTTCTTCTCCAATCCTACCAGATTGACATATGGGTTGGGGGTGGCTCTTCTCACTTTAGGAAGGAGAATTTACCCATCCCTTTTTTTCCTTCGGACCTCTTAGCAGTTGAGAAGTCCTACCTGTTGTCAAGCTCACATCCTTGTTGCTTTAATGCCAGTAAACATTGTTCTATTTATGAGGCACGGAGTGCGGAGGAACAGGGACATCCTCTCGAATACAACTCACAGTAGTGTCCGACAGGCACCTGCGTTCTGGCTCGAACTTTTGGGTCCGTAAACTGAAGTGACAGCTATGTACCTTTGGAGCTTGGGGATGGGTTGGAGAGGACAGGCCAGAGCATACGAGTAAGAAGAAAAGCTACTGGCCTACAGGTGCAGAAATGATGGTGGACCTGACCCAGGCTTTTGCAAGCCTGGAGAAGCATCTCTTGAAGGGAAGACCCACTGGGCTTCACCTTCCTAGAGGTCAAATATAGGAGCACTGACTGCAACAGGAGAAGGGAGATGAGACAAGGAGGAGGACTTCCATATATTTAAGGAATGAGGAGGAAGAGAGAAATCCCCCTACTTTTATGAGAGATAGCTCCATCTGATGCGGAGGCAGAAGAGAAAAGAATGACTCCATGAAATTCTGGGCCCTCCCAAGACCACCCCCACACCCACGAAAATATATTGGTGTCCCCACCCAATTCCAGGACGCTCTAGGTCCCTAGTTTCTGGCAAGGGGAAACCCAACTTTTTTAAACCAGAAATCGAAAGAGATTAAGTGCCTGGGTGGGGGCGGGGGCAGGGAGGATGAGGGCTGTGCAGGCCAGGGGCATCTTCCCTGCTCCATCCAGGACCTCCCAGCAAAATCCCCCCAGCCCCCAGCACCACAAGGGGGTGAGGTGGGATGAAGAGTAGGGCCCCCTGGCTTTGCCTCCCCTCCTTCCCCGCCAGCAGCAGGCCGCCTCCCTCACTCCCCAGCCGGAATGCAGCTCCTCTATTGTTCCCTACCGTGGGACAGCTCCTCCCCTGCTCCTCCCCCACCCCCACCTCCCCAGTCCAGCCCCCTCGCAGTTTCCAAATCACGACCCCCCCATCCCCTTTGGGAAACCAGGAGAGGGAAGGGTCCCCAAGATCCCGTCTGCTCAACCTGGACAGTCACCAACACTCCCACCCCCACCCGCCCAGGGATGCTGGAGCGGAGGAGGGTGTGGTATCAGACAGTCTACACTGGATTAATTCTACATCCCTCCCCCACACACAACCACACACATGCCCTGCCCCTGATCTCCAGGTGAGGATTTCTCACACCTTGCCCTGCCCCTCCCAGCATGCCCCCTCCCGCCCTGACCTCCTCTCTGACTACCGGAGACCCCTCTCCAGGCCTCTGGCCCCTGGCCTTGGCCATCCCAGAACAAAAGCCTGAGAGGGAGAGGAGGTCCAGACCAGGATGGGGCACTTCCTTGGAGGCGCCCCTTCCAAAACCCCACAGACCGTTCAACTTTGGTGTGCGGGTGACCACAGGCTTCCCTCTTCCCGGGAGCCCCCTCCCCATCTTTCCCCCAGGCTGGGACCCTCCCATGAGCCACACCCCCTTCCATTCCAACACTTAGCCCAACAAAGAGACAGATACTCAGACTGGCTCCCCTGGGCCAGGTCTCCCCCAAAGTCTGTAACTCCAGGAGGCTAGGGGACCCAGGGGTACCCCCTCCCCAATCTACTAACAGATGTTAGAGTAAGGGCTTCTGAGTAACTCTGAGCACATTCTGCCAGCTCTTCTGGCTTTGAGTGGGCACCCCCTTAGGACAGCCTGTCTAGATTGGGAAACCAATCCCCCTCCTCTTTCCCTCTCTCTAAGAAGATATTTCTTTGTCTAAGGGCAGAGCCGTGGGGGGAGGAAGGATCTGGAGAACAGTCCCGACTGGGGGTAGCAGAGAACTTTGTGGCGCTAGGAAATCAGGATAGGGGGGCGGGTCCCCCTTTGTGGGTTAAGGGACAGAGCCAGAGGTGGACGAGAAAGGAAATGAACTTTCCGCGCTAGAGATGGGGTGCCCCCCATCCAGTCTCTGTCCGCGATCCGGGCGCCCGCTTACCTTGCCTGCCCACGATCTCGGCCACGTGCTCGGAGGTGGGCACGGGTACACACTCGGTGGTGTTGCTGCTGCCCTTCAGGCGCAGCTCGGCCTCTTTGTAGAGGGCGCAGAGCTTGGCGTCGCTGGCCCCTTTGGGGGCGGTGGGGGGCTGAGGCGTCTGCGCCGCGGGGGCCGCCGTCGGGGCGGCCGGGGGCGCCGCGGGCGGCGGCGGTGGGGCCGGCTGCGGGGGAGCAGCCGGCTGCGCAGGGGCGCCGCCCCCCCCACCTCCCCCGTCCTCGCCTGCCGTGGGGGCGGGGGGCTCCCCCAAACCCAGGAGGCAGAGTTGATCGAGAGCCAGCTGAAGGGCGCGCTCGTCTTCCAGCAGCCCTCGGTCCTTAGCGCTTCCCCCGAAACATCCTAGTTCTCCAAAGCCCCCATTTCTTTCCATTATTCCAGATACCACTAGACTAGGCATGGCGAAACAAAAGCTGGGGGAGAGAGAGAGGGAGAGAGAGGGAGCGAGAGAGAGAGAGGTGGTGGAAGGGAAAAGAGGAGAGAGGAGGGGAGGGGAGAGGAGAGGAGGGGGTGTGTGGGGAGGGGGGAACAAAGAACTGGGGAGGGGGAAAGACGTTGAGATAGAAAGATAGACCCTCCCCCTAAGCCCCCCTCCCCAAACACCCTGTAACCCGACTCCCCTCGCCCAAGCCCCCGGGGTGGGGGTGGGGGTGGGGGGGAAAGAGAAACAAAACCCAGAAAGCGGATCTCCTCTCCTCTCCGGGGGTGACGGGGGGCGGGGGGCTGCAGGATCTCTGTCCCCACCCCTCCCTCCTCGGACCCGGGAGTCTCTAGACCCCGCCGTCCAGACGCCCCCCTTAGGCTCCCGCACCGAGCCTCAGTCCAGGAGCAGCGCTCAGTGGCCCCCAATAGAGCCCAGCCCCTTCCAGCGCTCAAACTCTTTTGTTTTAAATGAACTGGATGGAGCAGCATGGAACTGACGGGAGGGGGGCGCGCCGGGGGCGCCCGGGGCATGCCGGGAGTTGTAGTTTCCCGCCCTTGGGGGCGCGGGGACGAATTCTTGACCCGAGGAGGATCGGGATGTGCCTTCGGTCTTTACCCGCGGCTCGGAGGCAAAGCTGGGGGTGGGAAGAAAGTCGAGGTCCCTAATTTTTTTCGGGCAAGGGGAGAGAAGTCAGTGTACAGAAACCGAATGGTTGAAAAAAGGCTAATGGAGCGCGCCCCTCTCCCAAGCCTGGCTCCCACGCGGTCCCGGCAGGTCTTGGGTCCCTCTTTCTTATGGTAATGAGGGGGGACAAGAGGGCGGGGAGCGGTCCCGTCTGGGTCACTGCGGCGCTCGCTCTCTCGCTCTTTCTCTTTCTCTCTCTCTCTCTCTCTCCTCTACTCCTCCCTGCTGTGCTCCCTCTCCGCTCCCCCTCCCGCTCTTCTAGAGTCGATCCGGCTCTGGGCCGCTGGGAGAGGTTCTCCGCAGAGCAGACAAAGCCCGCAGCCGCGATGCAGGGAGAACCCGGCTCTGCGCGCAGTAGGGGCCAGGATGGGGTGCCTGGCTGGAATGTGGGACCCCCAGGCAAAAGAAGGGGTCCCCTTATTCTCAAGCGGCAAGCCATCCCCACTCATCCCTTACCCCAATCGCCCCCCAGTCTCGGAGATCCGAGAGGCACCGACTGGGAGGTGAGTTAGTTCACGGCGTTCAGATCATTGGAGGGGAGCCTGGAGGGCTGTGGAGTGAGGAAGTGGGGAGGATGAGAGGGTGGAGGGAGAGGAGAGATGTGGGAGGCAGAGAGTTGGGCGGGCAGAGGTAGACTTAAAGGCATGATGTGACTGAACAGTTTTCAAGTGAGAGCCATGAGCTTTGGGTGCCACAGAAGGAGAGAGGAGAAACGCGATGGCCTGGGGACCCAGACTTCCTTCAGGTCTGGGTCATGCAAACAGCTTGAAGGCGATCCATTCCTTACCTTCCACCATCATCCCACTCACCCACCTCTTCCCCCATTGAAAACCCATTAATTCCGTTCCTTTGACTATGGAAATTTCGTGAAAGTAAAAATAAGTTTTTAAGGCATGAATTAACAGCTTTTAAGGCATGAATTGAACTTTTAGTGCGAGTTTGGGAAAGCTGAAGTATAATGCAATCTTTTCTTCTCCTCTTACCCTACATCTTTAGCATTTCTTTTGTCACCCTTTTCATGCCTGGGTCTCCCAAGAGAAGAAAGGATGACACTACAGCATGAAGTCTTGAGGTCAGACTTTACGTAGAACTTCCTACAAGAGTTGTATAAGAATGGGTGGGTGAGTTACAGTAGTAAGGTGTCCTTTTCTGGAGCAGCTTGGAAACAAAAAACCTGAACTAGTTTTTGAGGTTAAAGTACTGCTGGAAGCACGGGGACAGATGAGATGACTTTGTAGACCAGGCACTGTGAAGCCATGAGGGAGGGCTGAGCTGCCAAGCCCAGGTCCCTAAATTGATTGTTGGAAAGAGTAAATTTGCACACCAGTGGAGGATGGGAGCCAGAGTGGAGGATCTCAGGAGGGGTTAGGGATTGGCATGCTGGGGCTCTTGTTCCTTTGCAAGGCAGAGGATTCAGGGAAGGAGGGACATGACAGGAACCCCTGGAAAACCTTGGAGTTGGGGATGGGTGCCCCCCCGGATCAGGCACTTAATATAAGATTAACAGTAAACCTCATTGTGGGATTGGGTGCCACTGCCTCCAAGCGAGAGTGGGAGAGGGAGAAATACAGAGACAAAGCCCTGTGGGGATAGGCCGTTCTCCACTCTTGTCCCTTCCCCTTCTGCCCCAGGACCCGGAATGGGGGCTATGGGGCCGTCATTGGGAGGAAGGCTCCTGCTCTGTGGACCAGGTAACTGTTTCCACACCAATAGAGTAGGAAGCAGTTGCATAGGACTTACTGTGTGCCAGGCATTTTTGTCACCGGCTGGTCTGAGCCTTCCTGTCCCCACCCAAATGAGATTTCCCTCTAGACACCCACCACTGAATTGGCCCTGCTTCCACTTTCCTCCCCACTGAGCTAATTAAAGCAGGAGGTTAATGACCAAAGAACCCCTGGGGATTTGGCCGGGAGGAAAAACAAAGGACAGAAACTTGTGTGTGTGGGTGAGGAGGGGGACAGCTGCTGGGTGGGAAAGGGTAAACAGAAGCATGGGGTAGGGGAGGCAGTCCCCTTGTCCTGCTGGGCCTACACCCCCCACCCCGTCCGACCAGGACAGAGTGGTGTGTTAATGCTCCATATGACCACCTCAGGTGCCCTGTGAGGCTCCAGATATCCAAGGCAGGAGAGGCACCTGTGAAGCTGGCCCCAGGGGGGCAGGGTGTGTGTGAGTGTACTTAGGTCTGGGGCTCGGGTGTACACACGGGAACGTGTGCCTGCAGATGGTGCAGGCCATGTCCACCACACTGGGGACAACCAGAGTGTCCACACAGCAGAGGAGCCAGTTCTAGGGCAGGGTGTTGATGAGTCCTTCCCTTTGTCCCAGAGTCTGGTGGCCTCATTGTTCAGCAGACACCTCTCTTCCACTGACAGTCATGTTGGCAGAGCTAGGTTTCTCTCCTGGCCCTGCGGCTCCTCCCTTCCGCGGCCTGCTCAGTCCAGAACTATGATGGTAAGGGCCCAAGCCTTGCTTAAACTATTTTGCTAGGTGGCTTTGCTCCCTACACCGTATCTCACCCCTCACTCTCTGCCTTACGACCAGAAAGGTATAAGGTGTGTAGGTGGCATATCTCTCCTCTTTAGGACATTGGAGAACAGGACTGTGTCTCTCATCTTTGTCATTGTCCCCCATCCTGACCTCCCAGCATCCAGCCAGTGCACTGGCCTTGCCCAGCGAAGAAGCTCAGTAAAAGTGTGTTGATTGTAACTGCATGTTTGAAGCCTCGTGGTGTAAGAGGAAGGAGCGGGCTTCTGGAGTCAAACTACTGACTGTTAGTTCTGCCCCTTGGGCATTTATTTACTGCTGAACCTCAATTTCCTCATCTCTAAAGTGGAAATAACAAGCCAAGTTCCTAGCACAGCGCTTGGCACCTCTTAGATGTTCAATCAATGTCAGTTTCCTGGCCCCTTGTTCTCTCCTTGCAGTTGATTTTGGTTAGACTGTGGTCTTCATTAATTAATTTTTTAAAAAAATGTATGTATTTATTTTTAGAGAGAAGGGAAGGAAGAGAGAAAGAGAGGGAGAGAAACATCAATGTGTGGTTTCCTCTTGCGCGCCCCCCACTGGGGACCTGGCCTGCAACCCAGGCATGTGCCCTGACTGGGAATCCAACTGGCGACCCTTTGGTTTGCAAACTGGTGCTCGAACCACTGAGCCACACCAGCCAGGCCTTCATTAATTAATTTTAATTCATTTATTCAGCTAACTACTTCCTATTGAGCTCTTAGGATGTGCCAGGCACTGGATCCTGACCCACCATGAGTCACTTAGAGTCAGTTCTAGATCTAGTAGACTTGCAGAAATAAGATCACCCTAAACAAAGAGTAGATAATTCCAAGAATAATTCCTGTTGAGCACTGGAATGCAGGTGAACTCTAAGACACACACACACACACACCAGGCTGCTGAGGAACAAAGGACCCTGTGGAGTTGTTGAGTTGGTTGTATGTGCGGTGTGTGTATACAGACCTGGCTGCAGGGCAGGAAAGGCGACCCAGTTGAGAGCGTGACCCAGGGCTCCTGTGGAGGCTAGAGGACAGGAGTTGGGTGGGTGACCTGGACTGCTTGTCTGTCTGTGTGTCTGTGTCTCTTCTCTTTTCTGAGCAAACCTGGGCCCCATTATCACTGTCTACACACCAAGTCCTAAGGGAAGGGGGCGCACACCTAACACCTGCCCCCCTCGGCCCTATTCTGGGAGCCCCCAGGGAAAGCAGAGACACCCCCAAGGCTGCCCTACCCAGCTGGCTGGCCCTTATAGGGGTTATCTCACCCATCTTACTCCTCTCAGGATGCCTCCTCCATCTGTCCTAGCCAGGGGCCTCTTCTCCTATGCTTTATAGGGCTTCTGTTTTCTTTTCTTAATACCCCTCCCTTATGGGAAGTCCACCTTGCTATCTAAACACCATCCTTCCTGCTGAGAGTGCAGCCGGTTCTCTCTCAGTTGCTGGAACACACTCAACTCATTAATTCCAATCAGTGAGAATATACCGAGAATTCTGTAGGACACACAAAAGAAACGTCAAACTTGATCTTTGCTCCCAGTAGGACACAGAAACTAGTCTATGTGACCCAGTTAATATGGACGAATAGGAGTAAATGTGAGAGCAAACAGCCCTTGGGACTGGGAGGGCTCAGAGACTGGAGGAGAGACGCGGGTCCTTTCGTTGGGGACAGTCTGATCCCCGCTGAAGCTCAGCTCGAGGTCTGGCCTGGACAGAGAGACACCTGCTCCTCCGCGGGGATCGCCACTCCACACTCCCCCACCAGGTCTCCGCACTCTCTGATTTCCCCAGGGAGAGCAGCTCGGAGGAGTTGGGCAGAGCTGGGGTCCCCCAGGACAGCTGGCTGACAGGGCCCCTCCGGGACCCAGGGCTGGACCCAGGCGTCCGGGAGGCAGGTGACACCGGAGCTGTGACAGTTGGTCCCCAGATTCCTCACCCAGTGGCGCCGGCTCTGGTTTCGGGCTGGGGCAAGGAAGGGGGAGGGGCTCCTGGTGCCAGCCAGGGCGGGGTGCTCTCCTGAGGCAGGGAGGGGGATGCATTCAACATCCCCTTGGTGGGTTGTCGAGGGATCTCTCCAGGCCCTCTCTGGACCAGGCACTGTGCTGGATAATGACAGAGGGCGCTGAAGCATGAGCCGCTCTGGCACAGATGAATTAAGTATAGAATGTCATAGGTGAAATTGAAGTTGAATGAATGAATGAATAGGTTCATCACCTACCTAACGGCCTTGTTTCACAGGGGAGACTGAGGCCCAGAGAACCCAGGTCCTGTGACTCTCTTGTGCCTTCTGTTCCATCATGCTTCCTTTTTCAGAAAAAGAAGGAGGAAGCCAGAGAGAGGGATGGGAAGGGACTTGCCCTTTCCTGAGTGCCTGCTTATTTGCAGGCTCTCTTGGCCTTTACAGACTTGATTTCATTTGATCCTCTTCATAACTGTGTGAGGCTGGAATTGCCATCTCAGCTTAACATCAGGGACCTACGGCTCAAAAGATTAAGTAACTTGGTCAGGTCACACAGCTGGTATGTGGACACTCCAGCATTCAAACTCAGATCTGTCCGACCCCAGAGCTTGGAACCCCAGAGGTAAACAGGAACACCCAGTGAGTTTCTGGAGGCTGAGAAGGGAGGGACCACTAAAGCTGGAGGAGTCTGGAGAAGCTTCCTGGGTGAAGTAGATCTAGAGTCCCTGAAGGATGAATGAGGTTCATTCGAAGGAAAAGGACTGGGGGAATGACTGGAGGTTGGTGCCAGAGGTTCCCAGGGAAAACTTGCTGGTTGGACAGGTGGCCAGCTTGCCTGGATCCTGAGGGGCAGGAGACAGTTGGAGGAAAAGGGTCTTTGAACTTTGGCCACAAGGTGGCGTTGCAGACCAACTGCTGGAAGCAGCTTCCGTCTGGGCCTGGACGCTAGGGACTAGAGGTTTCTTTTCTGCCCAGCTAGGGCTCGGTGCCCAGCCCTGCCTCCTCAGGTGTCATCTCAAGCTCCCACCTTGCCCTTTTCTGGCAGGGCATCCAACACATAGGAGACAGAGAGAGGCTACCAGTCACTCTTGACTCAGGACCAAAACCTGAGGGGCTCAGACTTGGATGTGGCCATGGTCTGAGAAGCTTCCCAGGTTATCCTGAGCCCCCTCCACCTCCCTAAGACTGGCCTCAGGTCCAGGGGGGACACTGTTCAGGGGACAGGCTAAGGAAACAAGCACTGAGTCCAACTGACCTGGGTCTGAAAGACAATGGTAATAATCCCTACCTAATAAGCATTCAGAATAAATATGTATGGATCACTTGCTGGATCAGGAACTGTTCTAAGCAGGCACTGGACATAACACGATTGAACAGGACTGACAAAGTCTGTACTCTCTCAGAGCCGGTAGTCTGTGGGAGGGGGAGGCACAGGACAGAAGTAGATCATGCAGTTTCTGGGAGTGACACTCACTATGAAGGAAGATAAAGCAGCATATGGGGGTAAAAAGGCACGAGGTGGCGAAAGGACGGTCATGTCGTGGTGAGAATTTAACTGGACGAACATCAAGCACAGTGTTTGGCATCGTGTTGGCTATTGTCACTATTATGTTGTGCCCTTGCTTCTGTCCCTCTGCACTGCCGTGTTCCCGTTTCTCCGTCCCAGTTGTTTCCACGTTTAGTCCCATTGGCCCCCACAGGGAAAGCAAGTGCTTCCATTTCCTGGCTTGGAACCAGGAGCCCTGAGTTTTCAGCCCTGGCACTGCTGAGACTGTCCAGACCTGCTCCTTCCCCAGCTCCCCCGGCTTCTGGTAAAGGACCACCACCCACGTGGTTGCTCTAGCCAGGAATCTGGAGCCATCTATGATTCCTGCCTTCTCCCATCCAGTCCATCAGTCAGTCCTCTCAACTGCACCTCAGAACATTTTCCAAATCCATCAACTTCTCACCGCCACTGCTACCTTCCTGACCCAAGCTACCGTGTCTCCTGCCTGCAGTAGCCCCTAACTGGTTTCCCTCCTCTGCTCTTGTCTCCCCTGCCCCCTGCAATCAATTCTCCACACAGTGGCCAGAGAGGTCACTTTTTAAAAATATACGCATGAAACTCATTTCTTTAAAACCTTGTATTAGCCCCCCCATTGCCATTAAATTCACAAGCAAACTCCTCCATGTGGTTTAGAACGCCCTTCAAGTTCTGGGACCTGCACACGTGTCCGGCTGACCCTGCCCTCCTCCCACCTTCCACCCCAGCCACGTGCATCTTCTTTCCGGGCTGTGAGCACACCATGGGAATAAAGGGCACCAGGTCCTGGAACTGGATACGAGAGATGATTGGAGGTGCCAGGGAGGCCCTGGGAGTGGGGAGCAGTCTAACCTCTGATCCTCAGGCTCCTGGGAGGGGGTCTTGAGCTAGAAAGTGCCCTGGAGGCCCTCTGGCCCAAGCCACCCCCATGTGGTGGTGAGCTAGCGGTGCCTCGCACCCACTGGCGAGAGCTCGCTGTTTGACTTGAAATCAGCCACGGTGAGAGAATTTACACTGTGCACACTGGCAACTGCCCCAAGGCAGGGCTTTCCCCCCAGTTATTAAACATGTGTAAGCACATCACTCTTCCACACTCTCCTGCCTTGACCACAGAACAGGAAACTGAGGCCCAGAGATGAAGAGTGGCTTGTTCAGTATCACACAGTAATTTTCTTCCTTTCACTCATTCAATCAATCTTTCACTCAAAATTTTTTTTGAGTGCCTCCCCTAAGTTGGATTTTGGAGAGACGCCACCCCTGTCCTGGGGGAGCTTCTCGTAGGGTGTAGCGTGCAGAACACGTAAACTGGCTTTGGCAGCACTGTGGGCTAAGCGTTTGCGAAAGGTAAATACTGGGTGCTGCAGCAGACTCGGGAACACTGAAGGCCGCCAGTGCGGTCAGTGGCCTCCCAGAGGCCACGACTCCTAAGCTCAACTCTGAAGGATGGCTGGGAGATAGCCAAGAGGAGTGGAGCAGAGAGGGTTCCTGGCAGAAAACAGCACTTGCAAAGGCCTAGGGGGCCTGGCAGGAGCAACTGACCTGTGTATATCTACTCCTTTGCCCTCTCAAGGGCATACACTATGTGCAAGACTCCTGTTGCCAATGGCGATTCAGGGAAGGGGTTCGCGTGGTGGAGATCCCTCCTGAGCCATCAGTCCGAAGTCCTGTCAGTGATTTGCACCAGTACCGAGCTCCTGCCGTGTACGAGTTCAGACTGGGTACTAAAGAGAGGAGGAACACTATATGCCAGGCTGCCTGGTGCCCAGGCTTTCCCAGTACCCCTTATGGCCAGTTTTCCAGAAGTACTTCTGTGCCTTCCAGGTGGGTAAGTCTTCTTCCAGGCAGCCTTTGCAGATTACTCAAGGCCCGTTGGCTGGCCCAAGCCCTGACATCAGATGTGTGCAGAGAACTGTCTACTCCCTGTGCTTCTGTGCCCACCTCCCTATACTGATCAGGGCTCTTCAGAGCAGGGACTGTGTCCAGTCTCAGTTTTTTCTTGATTGACCTCTGACCTCTGACCCTGGTGGCCCCTCCCACCTTCTCCAAAATATTTTCTCCCTGGCATATCTTCTACCTCCCTGGGTGCTCCTTTTCAGTCTCCTTGGTCCTCCTCTCCTCTGTCCATGTGGCCAGCGGTGCCCATGCCTGTAGTTTATCTGCCGGGAACACACTGGCTTGCCCCGGTCTGTGGCAAGTGGGCGCCCTCCAAACCTGGGCTGCGAGGCGTGGGTGGTGCTCTGCCTGCGACCTGTGCAAGTTACTCAATGTCTCTGGACATGTTTTCCCATTAATAAAATGAAGATAATAGTAGCAATTACCTCATAGGATTGTTGTCTAATTAGTGGAAAGAGGCATGTAAAGTACTGGTATAGCATTGTCTACACAAAGTGCTTAACAGATGTTGTCATCATTATTCAGGACTTAGTCACCCCTCCCTCAGGGTGGCCTGCTCCAAAGCCACAGCCTGGCTTAGGTGTCTGGTCACTGCCCTGGCCGCTTTTGAGGTACTCACTGCAATCTAACTGCTTGTTCCACGAGAAAGAGGACCGTTTTGGGCACGCAGACGGTGAATATCTGTGAGAGGATGAATGAGTGAGTGGTGTGGATGCCTGTCTCTCCTGAGACCGGCAGGGCCAGGGCCTTCTGCCGCTCAGGGCTAGCCTAGACATGGCCACCAGGAGAAGATGGGGCTGGTTCCCCCCAGGCCAGCAGATGGCGCCAGCGCCTGCCGGTCTCAGCTGGTGGCCACCTCCCTTGCCCTTGCTGGTTTCACATCCCCGAGCTGAGGAGGGAGAGCTGGGCTCCTCAGGCCGGAGGGGGCTCCAGGCCCCAGGCAGCTGGGGCCGATGCATGCTCACCACGTGTGGACAGATGTTTTCCTAGGGAGTGCCCAGGCTAACTTGGCAGGGAAGGGAGTGTGAGGCCGCTGGGGAAAGGCCCTGGCCAAGGGGCTGTGGGGGCACAGATCGTGGAGTGGCAGTGAGGTTGACAGAACCTTGGGGACATGAAGTAAGAGACAGTTCAATCAATGAGTCAAAAGCTGAGATCTAGGAACCAGATACAGCGATGGGGACAGTGTGCCGAAATCAATCAGCAGGAAAGGAAAGGGAGGTCTGGTTTCTATGGCAATGGCAGTGTTTGTGGCAAGCCGGGGACTCCCGCATCCCCAGGGCCTGTGGGCTGTGATTCACCACAGGAAAGGGAAGGCTGCGGAGGGACTGGGTGCTGGGGACCGGATGTCCTGGGGCTCCTTCTCGGTGCTCAGCACATGCTCCTCCAACCTCAGCCCCTGGGCCTGTGCTCTACCAGATGCTAGGAGGGGAACCGCGCTCTCTGCTCTCACTGTATTTCCACGTCTCACTTATTGCTCACAACAGCCTTGTGGAAGTACTGTGACCCCCTTTTATAGAAGAGGAAACTGTCGCCCTACCCCAGGGTGACACAGATAGGACAGGACGTGGATGGCAAAGCCAGAATTACAAACCAGGCTAGTCTGACTCTAACAATGCTTGTGAGGACCCAGAAAACAGAAAAGTAAGCACAGGGGCGTGGAGGCTAGAGTACGGCTAAGACTCCGGAGTAGATGGGAAGGGGCCCTCCAGCTCTCCAGCCTCCCTGCCCGCCCTGCCCCGTGTGCCCAGCACCGATAGGGAGGAAGGCTGGCAAAATGCATGGCCTGATATGGACTAGAAACTGGGATCCACCCTGCCTGTCACTCTGCTCCAGTTCTAGTCCTGGGGGCAGGAGTGTGTGTGTGTGTGTGTGTGTGTGTGTGTGTGCACGGCTGTGAGCATCACGTCTGCCCTGCCCACCAGCCTCTACTCCCCACTCCCAGCCCTTCTAAAGCCTGGGAGTTCCCCGTCTACCCCAGTCACCCTCAGGACCGTTTCATCCTTGTTTAGCTGTGGGGCCCCCACAGGTTCAGTACGAAAGGGGTATCCCCAGTCCACCCCTGGACCTTGATGGCCTGCAAGAGGGAAGCCCAGCCCTTCACCATCTCTTGCCCTACAGCAGAGGGACGGAGGTGTGAAGGGCCTTGGAAATCTTCCAGTTCAGTCTACATGTTCTGTAGGTAAAGAAGCTGAGGCCCATAAAAGAAAGGCAGTTTCTCCAAGGTTACCGTGTGCGTTAGTGGAAGAGAAAACTAGAGCCCTTGCCTTCTGGCTCTTGACTTTGGCACTGGATTCTTGGGAACAGTCAGCGCATGAACAGAGGAAGACAGCAAATTAAGTGGGATCCTCCAGCACGGTGCAGCAGCAGAAAGGTGTGCAATCCCTGCTCCACCTACATCATGTCACATCAGGAATAATGGAGGTGAGGTCATTGGGAAGGCTTATCACAAATGTACATCAGGAGTACAAGATCTGGAGTCAGACTGGACTGATTTCTGCAGATCACTTACCCTCTCTGGGCCCCAGCGATAAAGAGGGGTCCCCTACCTCCAGAAGTGTGGGGAGGAGAGATGGGACAGTGGGCAGCGCGTGTGAATTATGGCTTGACATGAATGTTCTTGTCTAGTGAGACTGGGAGACACAGCTGCCTCTCAGTGCAGAGGTGGGGGACAAACTGAAGTGCCTGACCCTTGATCCCTGGAAGAGCAAGGAAGGAATGTGAACTGGCGTGCTCAATACAAGCAGCAATTCTCTTCCCTGGGGGTGGGGGAAGATGGGCAGCAGTTTCCTGCAGACCCAGAGGCCAGGGAAGCTGAGCATTAATTAGCTCTGGCTTCCTAATTGGATGTAATTGCCTCCTTGTGATCAGCAATTAGGAGGCCGCATCACTTAGCACTGGGAGGGTGACAGCCCTGGCTGGTCAGGGCCCCTTAGGGAGGGAGGCAGGGCCGACAAAGGGTGGGCTCAGGAGAAGTTGCTGTGCTGCCCCGCCCCTCTCCACGCAGCCCCTCGGGACCCTCCTGGCCTCCCATCTGGACTGTGGCTTCTCTGACCTCAGTTTACCCACTCTCACCAGCTTCTGGACTTTTCTGCCCAGACTTGTGGGATCTGGGCCTGGCTCCTTTGTGGGCTCCTTTGCCACTTTGGAGTTCCAGCTGTGGGGTCAAGGTTGAGTGAAGGCTTCAAAGCCAGCGCCACCACTTATTGTTTGTGTGACCTTGGGGACCCATTGTGCCTTGTTTTCTCACCGCAGAATGGAACTGATAAGACAGTGCCTTCTGTGCAGGGTACGGTGAGGAGAGGTGGGCGACACCCGCACTGTTCAGAACGCGTCTGGCTTTGTGAGCACTCAGTAAGCATTAGCTGTTATAATTCTCACTCCAAACCTCAGCTTCTTCATCTGAAAAACGACAAACTGAAGTGGTATTTGCTGAAAAATGCCCAGGTCCCGCCCTAGACCAATTAATGAATCAAGATCTCTGAGACTTCGGGCATTGATAGTTTGAAAGCTCCCTCCCCCAAGCCGTTATGATTTCCAATGAGGGTTGAGACCACGGGATATGCGGTCTCCAAGGTTCCCCCCAGCCCTGAGCCCTAGAAACCCCAATGATCTATCCCGCCCCATCCCACACGGCACTCTGCATCGCCCTGAAGGTGCTAGAGTTTGAGAGCCCATTACTGTGGTGTGGCTGGGAGCGGGCCCCTCCTCGCTCACCTGAACTGAATGAGTCCTCCTCTATAAAATGAGGGTAATGTACTTGCTATGCTCACCTCTCAGGGCTGCCTGGAGATGTTTCAGTACTGATAGGACTTGCTATAAAGGCAGGAATTGTATTGTCGATTTCCTCAGTAAACATTTATTAAATGCCTAGTGTATACCCTATCTCCTTTACACAGTGACTACTGAGATGTAGGCTCCTGGAGAGAACTGTCCTGAACCGGCAGACAAGTCAGATCTTTGGGCCAGCCTCTGTTTGGCTCCTGCTGGGCATCAAATTCAAATGAGCCAATGACTGGAGGGAACCGAGAACAGGCCCGGACACAGAGTGAGCCTCTGTAAACGGTGGCTGCTGTTCCTACAGGCCCCGGGGTGCGTGTGGAGAGAGGCCCAGCTGCGGGGCACACATGGAGCTCTGACAAAGGGAGGCAGTGAGGGTGCATGGAGGGAAAGTGAGGCTAGAGTTGGGTATTAAAGAGTAGGGTGTGTGGGAAAGTACAGGGAGAAGTGGAGCACTTTGAGAGTGCTGGTTCATGATGGAACTACGGTGGGATTGTCAGCTCAAGGGTGAACAGAGCCCCTTCCATGTCCCAGGCACTGTGCTCAGAGCTGGGAATACAGGAGAGGACCAGACCCCCCACCCCACCCCCAGCATCTATCCTCAAGGATTTTCCCTAATGGGGAAAGACAGAGGTGTGCAGACAGCGTCACTACGGTATGACAAGAGATGTTGGGGGCTCAGCGGTGACACCTATCCCCGTCTTGGTGACACTCGTAGCTGGAGAATGAGTAGGAGTTGGTCAGAGGGCAAAGCATGTGCCAACTTCAAGCGGATTACCTTAGGTGTAAGCAGAGAGGTCGGGATTGCTGGAACCTCGAGGGCAAACCATGAGGTTGGAGGTACAAGCAGAGCTGAGCCATGGAGGGCTTCTAAGCCTGTTCAAGGTGTGTGGACTTTCTCCCTAATGTGATGGGATGCACGGTTAGTTTGAAGTCTTGTGGGAACGTGCCACGGGTGACATTTTTGGAAAGATGACAGGTTCAGCGAGGAGAAAGGATCCGAACAGAGGCAAGGGCGGGGACAGGGAAGCTGGCTGGGGGCGCCCTGCAGTTCCTGGCCAGGGCTGAGGGTGATCGGAACAGGGAACTAGAGGCAGCGCTCAGAATGGAGACAGATTTTGGAGGTAGCATCCACAGGGCTTGGGGACTCCCTGGCCAAAGGGAAATCAGGGCGGGGGGAGGCTGAGGAAGAGGAACAGAGGGGGCTATGGCTGCCGGGGGGACATGGAGAGCGTCTGAGACATCCCAGGGGGGGTGGCAAGTATGGAAGCTCGGGGATCAGCCCTGACCTGGGAGTGCTTGGAGTCCTCTTCCAGGAACTCTCTGGAAGAGCCACTCACCCTTGGCCAAGCGCCATGCTCCCCATATTCAGGACAGGCTGGGAGTTCCCGGTTCAGGGACACCATTGGGGTGGGACCCTCTCCAGCCCAGGGGGAGGTTGTCCCAGGACACACGTTTTGGAGGGAAGGAGCAGGGGAGACCGTTAGTTCGGGCAGCTCCCCACCCCCCAGACTCTGTTCCAAAGAGGCCAGAAGCGAAGTCTCTGGTCCTGGGGTACACAGGACAATAGGGAGGGTGGTCGCACCACAGTTTTGGAAGTGCTGGTGTGAGTGAGCTCCCTGCCCCCACGGTGACTGCAGAGGACCATCAGGGGAGCCCGGCCTGCCCAACCCAGCCTTCTCCATCTCCAGCCCCTCCCTTGGCGCCTCCTTGCCTCCTTCAGCGGCCCTTTGCCCTCCCTCATTAAGCTTGGTTTCTGTGAGAATGTGATTTGAATTAACTCTTGGGAGAAAAATCACAGAGACCAGGAAAGGGGGGCCATGGGGAGGGGGCAGTGAGTCATGTTTCCATGCGTATTTTTCAAACTTTCCGATGGGACTTTGGAAAACAACTCTTTTGGTTGCCAGCTTGGATCTGGCTCTCCAGGGGTCCCTAGTTCTCTTTCTGGAGGTCTTGCCTTAACTGCTGTGTCCTGGCCCACCCTTTAGGTCTGCTTTGTTTCCTGGGGTTCCCCAGATGGACCAGCTCATGCTATTGTAAGGGCCCAAAAAAGTCCCTCCTCGGGTAGAGTTTCAGTCTCTCCACAGCGTCATTTCAGTGACCGCCCTCCATTTACCCCCTTTCAGGGTGAACCCAGGGGGCCTGCAGCCACTCTGGCCACCGTTTGAACTTTAAGAACCTCCATTACCACCAGGGACCCCCTCTCGGCCCCAGCAGCCAGCAGTGCCCTCTCTGGGCCCTTCCCTCCCATTCCTGTACCCCAGTGTCCAGAGGGCCTGTGGCAGAGGTGAGAAACTATCAACCCCAGGGAGAAGCTCTGCAGAACATAGACTTCACCCTGGGAGGTAGGTAAGAAAGAGAACTAATCTGTTCCTCTTGTGTGCTGGACACATCCTGGATATGGTACTCATTCTGCATATGGAAACTGAGTATCCGCTAGGGGACTAGATGGGAACCTTGAGGATGGCGGTGGGGTGGGGAGGGCAGCCTTGCCCCTAGCTGGCTCCTCCTTGCAGGCTGTGAGCCTTTCCACCCTCCCCAAAGCTCCCATCTGCGTCCTTGGGGGTCCTGGACTAGCTGTCCCCCCTTCCCCCCTCCCAGCTTCTGACTAATCCTTCCTGGCAACAATGGTGTGTCCTGCCGCCACTGTGCCCATGCCAGCGACAGCCCACATCACATGGGCCACATCTGGTTCCATTTGAGCACACCCTCCCTTCTTTTGTCCACCCCCCGCCCCTCCCCCCGGCCCAGGGGCTGGAGCAGGGTGTGCTGAGGACCCTCTTCGCTGGGCCCATCAACATCCCCCACCCACACCTTCACAGCCTCTGATGCAGTCACTCCTCTCCTACTGCATCTGCATCCGCTCTCCAGTCTGCGTTCCCTGGACATCTTGTCTCCATTCTTCAGCATCTCCTTCCTCACTGTGTCCTGACTCCTTGGACCACCCCTCCTTCAGGCCCCTACTGAACAGCAGGTTGGGAACAGGGCATTTTCTAAGGTTCAAGTCCCCAGAGCTGTCCCAGGCTTGAGGGAAGGCCTGGCAGCCCAGGGATTAAATTCCCCCTAGCCCAGCCCTCTGGCCTGTTGCCAGGTTGGGGTTGGGGGGCGGGTAGAGGTGACCCCAAGATATGTGTGTTTGGAGGGATATAGCAAAGCCTTCAGGTGGGGGACGGTGTGGCTCCCTCCTCTAAGCTGCCGTTCGTGAGGGACGGGGCGGAGCCTCAAAGGCCCGCTGGCTACAGGCCTCCCTCCTCCTTCCCTGCTTAGCAACCGTTGCTGGGTAAATATTTGCCCTACCAGGATCTGGGGCTGGAGCTGTAGCCTCAGCCTGGGCAGCTGCCCCTCTCTTTGATTCCTACGCCTCTCCTCTGCCCTGCTCCCCAATCCTGGGCCTCTCCTCTGCTCTGCTCCCCCAAACCTGGCCCAGACCCCAGATGTGATTCCCACCCCCCTCACTTCAAAACTCAGTTCCTCCTTCCTCATGGTAGGCTTTCCCCCAGCCTCCTCCTTTCACCCACTCGTCTCTCCCTTCATCCCACTTACCCTCTTTGCTCAACTCTCTCTGGCCCATCCTCCACCCCTGATCCACTAAGGTGCCTGAGCAAGACCTCATCGTGAGCCAGACAGGTCCCCTGCCTCTCCCGGACCACATCCCCCTGGGACCCAGCCTAGCCATTGATCTGGATAATCATTGGTACTCATTGTGCCCCAGGACCTCACCTCTCTGTTCCAAGAGGAAATATGCCCCCACCTAAGCCTTACCTCAGCTCCCTTAAGCTCCAGAGGGACAGAGGTGAGGGGATATGGGATGTTTTGATGGACACCCTTTCTGTCCAGGAAGCTCTGCTTCAGGAAGCCAGCGCCATTTTTACCTCCTCTGGGGGCAGGATTGAGGGAAACATGGCCAAGAGGAAACAGATGCCCCTGTGGCCTCTCCCTGGGCAGCCCGAGCGGAGCAGCCCCCCGGGAGTCCCTCCCGGCCAGGCCCCTGCTGTCTCCCTTCCTCCAGAGGGTCCCCATTACCTGTCAGGGGTGGAGGGCCAACGTCAGGTGGCTCTCTGGGTGCCCTGTAAGCTTATTGGGCAAAGACAGCTAGTGGGGTGCCACTTCCGGGAAGGCCTTTGGGCTGTCTTAGGGACAGTGGGACAGGATCTGGGGAGCTGGGCAGGGACAGGTTTAGAAATGAAGGGGTTGGCCAGCATCATGCCCTCAGACTCCTCCTAGCTCGGAAGTTCTGGCTTCCAGGCAATTAATGATGAAACTCTGGCCCAAGGCAGTCCCTTCCCCATCCCATAGGCCCTCCCTCCAGGAGTTCCTGACCTGGCAGAGACCCGGACCGTCCACCCGCCCCACCTGGCATCTTCTGCCACTTTTCCAGAAAGCGCCCCTTGCCCCATCTCTGCCCCCCAACACGGACACAAGCTGATTAACCACCATCCTCCTCGTGAGAGTTCACTTTCCCAGTTGACTTCAGTGGCTTGAGTCCCAGGGAGACTCTGAGGAGCTTGGGGGCTTCAGGGGCTCCAGGGGTTGGGGACAGGGTGAGATTTATTAGGGAGCTGACGACGGTGAAGCTTCAGAGCCCCTCAGTTGCACAGGCCCTTCCCAGGCCGTGAGAGGAGCCTGCCTACGTTTCCACATGGTCATATATCCATGTACCATTTGTAAAAAGATATTCTCACATTTTTTAAAGAGAGCCTCCCTACAAAAATTGGACGAACTTGTAGGGAGACCAACTGCTTGGGTTTGCCAGGGATTGTCCCAGTTGGGGCACGCAAACCTAGAGCCCTCCTCAGCGTTCTGCAAATCCGGACAGTGGGCCGCTCTCCTTCCAGGCCCCACAAATGGCAGGTGAGCACCTGGAGGACTGGAGGATGAACGGGAACCCCTCTCTGCCTCACTTCTTGGAAGTGTGTAGGGGCGTGGGACTTGGGGAGCCCTTTCCTCCAGCCCCTTTACAAGAATTGTGGCGCTTCTGTTTGTTTCCTTGGCAACAGGGAGAGGAAATCCCTATTTAGGAGGCCAGGGAGGCCCCAGCAACCACACACAGACACACAGACTAGCAGGCAGCCGCCCACACGCAGAAGCCTGCGTCAGCAACCGCAGCAGCGCCGCCCGCCTGCGGCTGGGGCGGGACAACCCCGCCTGGGCCCGGGCTCGGAGTGAGCCCCAGCTGCTGTGCCCCCGGACCCGCCTGTCCTCAGACCCCGCCCCTAACCACGCCTACCTCCCTTCCCCCACCCCCCAAAGCTGGGGGATGGAAGGGGAGAAGGGGATATCATTGCTGAATTTCCGTCGCACTGGCTCTGGCCCGGTGTGTATTGTGGCGGTACTGTGTACCGTGACCGTTCCGAGCCTAGGACTCAGGGGGCAGGGGGCCGCTGGCTTGGTCCAACCTACCTAGTGCAGGTGGGGGAGGTTTGCAACGTTGGGCGGGAGCTCCCAGGCAGACTCCAGGATTTTGCTATTGGATTGGTCTCCTTGAGGTCCAGGCGGAAGAGCGGTGGGGGGTTAATCTGGAGGCAGACACAGAGGTTGGGCTTGCTGCTGTCACTGGTCAGCTATGTGGCCTTGGGCAAATCAGTTAACCTGCCCAAACCTCAGTCTCCTCATCTGTGTGATGGGTGTAATGGTGCTTGCTCTGTGCACCTCAAACAGACTTCAGAGGATCAAGGTAGTAATCTTGATTGTGAAAGGGCTGTCACCAGGGAGACCTACCCAGCCATTTCCGGTCCGGCTGGAGCAGGAGGGAAGATCGCCAGCTCTGCTGAGCTGCCGGCCTACCTATTGTAAAACGTTAGTGCTGGTTCCTTAAGGTGGGCCAGCCCTTCAGATCTGTCCAGAGAGATGTCCTGTCTCTTGCGATAGAGTGCGATGGGGTCAAGGCACTCTTTGGGGGATTCTGAGCGGGCCTGGCTGCGTGACGGCAGGCACATCTTTCCTCCCCTGGCCTCGGAAGCCCACTTGTAAAGAGAGGGTGGGGCTTATTCCCCCTGGGAGCCTCTGGGTGGGGGTGTAAAATATCACCAGGCAGGAGCCCCCAAACCCTCCTATTAAGAGAGCCTTTGCCTCTTTAGTACATTGGGCTTTGTGGGTGAGATTTCATTGAAACGAGAGGTTCTCTGGGTTTACTAATGGCTGCCCATCAATCCTCCCTGCCCACTCCCAGGGGTGTCCAGCCTGCAGCCTGCCGGCCCTGTGCAGCCCAGGACAGCTGTGAGTGAGGCCCAGCACAAAGTCGTAAATGTACTTAAAACAATATGAGTTGTTTCTTTTTGTGTGTGGTTACGTGTCACAGTGTATTTAATGTGTGGCCCAAGACAGCTCTTCTTCCAGTGTGGCCCAGGGATGCCAAAAAGTTGGACATCCTGCAACTACACTGAGCTGATCCTCTCTGAACCTGCACCATTTCTCCTGGCTGAGCCTGGGCGGAAAGAAAGCAGTCTACTCAGCTGTGCTGCCTCAGGCCAGTTACTCAACCTATCTGAGTTTTGGGTCCTTGGAATACAAAATGTAGATAATACCTGCCTCATAAGGCTGAGGTGATAAATGGGATCACTTTCAGACAGCCCCTAGCGGGGGGGGGGGGGGGGGTGTCCTACCTTTTGGCGTCTCTGAGCCACACTGGAAGAAGGGTTGTCCTGGGCCACATGTTAAATACACAAACACTAATGAAAACAAAACAATCTCATAATGTTTTACACAAATTTACGTTTTGTGTTGGGCCGCATTCACAGCCATCCTGGGCCGCTGCCTGGTTCATAGCAACCAGTTAGAGAACGAGCAAGCTCTTGTGTCTCAAGGTTAAAACAGCCACCGTGCGTCAGGCAGGAGTGACGGGAAGTCTAACCATTGTGTGGGACCACACTCATCAAAGGGTGGACAACACAGGGCCCCTCCCCCAAGAACTCACGGAAGAGGTTTCCAAACCATGGCCTTGCCTCTCAAAATCGCCCCCCTACCCCAGACCCTCCTCCAAAGAGTCGCCCCCGTCCGCTGCTATGGGGGAGAATAAGTGTCTCCCCGACAGCCTGGGATGCGTTTGAATTCTCTCTCCACCCCAACTGTCCAGGGTCATAGGCTGATGAGATCTTGGCATTGAGTCGGGCCAGCCTGTCTTAAAATTCCAGTTCTGCTGCTAACCCTGTGATCTTAGACAAGCGGTTCTCAACTGGGGAAGGTTTTGCCTCACAGAGGACACTTGGCAGTGTCTGAACATTTTCGACTGTCACAACCTAGGGGCAGAGGTGTTACTGGCATTTAGGGTAAAGACGTTTCCGCATCTGCGGAATAGGGCTCAGTATCTGTCTTGTAGAGTTACTGTGTAGGTTCAACAAGATGATGTGCATACCCAGTGCTGAAAAACAGTAGGTCCTTGCAAATACTCCCTACACAAGCCATTATTAGGCTTTGGAATCCCTCCTGGTTTCATCCGTCTAGGCCCTCTGCCTGTTGCCGGGCCCGTGCCTCTGACTCTTTCCTTGCTGGTCTCCATGCTTCCCTCCTCTGCACCTTCACCCCGCCTTATCTATCCATCAGCGATCTGTCCCTCAGACCCCATCCCAGCACCAGGTCCTGCCTCCCCTCCCCCTCCTCCCAGCCTGCACCTCCTCCCACACTTTCCCACCTCTGCGCTGATTTCCTCCCTGCCCTGCTCTGCCGGTCACCTCCCACACCTCTGGCCTCACTGGCATAAGATAGTGGAGCACACCTCAGATTTGGACCGGGATGCTGTCCAGTTTTGGGAAAGTCAGCCTCACCTATAAAATAGCGAAATAAGCTCTAGCCCATGGAGTGGTTTTGTGGACCAACTTGAGAATGCAGGTGGAAACATACAACTGTAAAGAGTATAAAAGTGTAAGTTACTTCATTTGCTGAGCATTGTCCTGCTTTATGTTTTTATTTTCATAGCCTTTACCATCTTCTTTTTTTTTTAATGGAAAATGTTAATTAATGTTAAGTAACAAAATCTGGCACAGTGTATACAGTCTGACAAAATTTTATATGAATAAAATACTACAAAAGACATAATATACCAAAATGTTAAATTTGCTTTTCTTTTTAAAGTTTTATAGTTTATGTTTTACATGTGGATCTATGATTCGTTTTGAGTTCTCTTTCGCATCAGGTGTGAGGCGTGGACTCATCTTTTCTCACCAATACACAATTATTCCAACACTGCTCATTTTCAAACTGCACCTTTGTCAATATTCTATAGACACATTTACGTGGGTCTATTTCTGGAATCCCTATTCTAATCCATTGTTCTATTTGTTCATCTTTAGGCCAATACTGCACTGTCCTTGTGTGTGTGTATGTGTGTATGTGTGATTTGAAAACATTTTATTAGCATAATATGAAAGTTTTGTTTTTTTAAATTTACCATCTTCTAACAAGCTATAATTTTGACTCTTATTTACTGACTGTCTCCCTCTGCTAGTACATAGGCTCCATGAGGACAGAGATTTTTGTCTGTTTTATTCACTGCTGCATCCCTAGTGTCTAGAGCAGTAGGTGTTCAAACGCGCGTGTTGCGTGAGTGAACTCTCTGTCTGTGGGTAACGCACTCTGTAAAGCCCCTAACTTTGCCGCCTCCAAGAAGCCCCCCTTCAAATGCTTGTATTGCAATTACTTAGTCATTGTAGCATCTCCGTTTTGTAGATAAGGAGACTTGCCCAGAGTTAGTCACCCGAAAGTGTCAGGGCCAGATGCATTTGTTCGTTTTAATTTTTTTATCCTCATGCAAGGACATTTTTTCATGGCTTTTAGAGAGAGGAAGGGGAAGAGAGAGAGAGAAAGAGAAACGTCAATTGGTTGCCCTGACCAGGGATCGAACTCAAAACCTTTTATTTATTTTTTTATTTTTTAAAAGATTTTATTTATTTATTTTTAGAGAGAGGAGAAGGGATGGGAGAAAGAGCAATGTGTGGTTGCCTCTCACATGGCCCTCACTGGGGACCTGGCCTGCAACCCAGGCATGTGCCCCAACTGGGAATCGAACTGGGACCCTCTGGTTCCCAGCCCGCGCTCAATCCACTGAGCCACACCAGCCGGGTAAAACCTTTTGGTGTACGGGACAATGCTCCAACCGAGAGAGCCACACAGGCCAGGGCCATTTATTTATTTATTTTTAAAGATTTTATTTATTTATTTTTAGAGAGGTGAAGGAAGGGAGAAAGAGAGGGAAACATCAATGTGTGGTTGCCTTTCATTTGGTCCCCACTGGGGACCTGGCCTGCAACCCAGGCATGTGCCCTGACTGGGAATTGAACCAGTGACCCTTTGGTTCGCAGCCCGCGCTCAATCCACTGAGCTACACCAGCCAGGGCCATTCATTTATTTTAAAACACCGAACACCTCCTGTGTTCTAGGCACTGTGCCAGGTGCTAGGGACACAGATAGCCAAGACCTGGCCCTTCCTAATCCTCACAGCACTTCTAAGGGGAAGAGTCATAGAGGGAAGCCTAGGGTGCTATGGGAACAAAGAAGGGCCCCCTCCAAGGTCATCGGTCTTCAAGACAAGTGCCCTTCACTGCTCAAACTACCCCTTGGACTCAACCACTATATTCTTCTTCTTCTTCTTCTTCTTTTTCTTTTAACAGAACATGATTGCAGTTTAATACACCCAAAAAATAAAGCACCACCACTGTTTTTATATCACTCATAAATGCTCCAGCTCCTGGGATTCTGAAACCCACTTGGAGCTCATCTAGTTCAGGGTCCCGTGCTGCTCTTGAACCACTGTGCTTGGTTCCACCTCTCCCTGCTTTCTCTACCAGCGGGCGGCTCCCTTGAGAGAAAGCATAGTAGCTCAATCCCCATCTCTCTCTCTTTTTTAAAATATTTTATTTATTTTTATTTTCAGAGAGAGGGGAAAGGAGGGAGAAAGAGAGGGGGAGAAACATCGATCGGTTGCCTTGCTCTGACCGGGAATTGAACTGGCAACGTTTTGGTTCTCAGGCTGGCAGTCCACTGAGCCGCACTGGCCAGGGCTCAATCCCCATATCTTGATAGCCACTTGGCCAGATCAGGAAACTGAGGCCCAGATAATTTGTTAGCTCTATCAACACACAGCAAATAAGAGGCAGGACTGGAACCCGGTCTCCAAGCAGTCACGCCGCCGCCACCCTGACCCCCAGCAGGCTGCGCTCCTCTGTACCTGGCTGGCCTCCCTGCTTTCTCCTTCTTCGGAGACTGGGGATCTGTGTGTGCCCTGGCAGGAGGAGAGCAGACTGATGGCACCTGGGGTCCAGAGCTGGGATGGAATATTTAGGGCAAAAGTGCACTTCGGAATTCAGATTTAGGATTGAGGTCATTTTGGTAATGGTGAGGCAGGGGATTCTTTGGAAAGAGCCTAGAGTGAAATTTGGGGTGAGGTTCCTCCCTTCTTTCTCTTGCCTCTTTCCCCCAAAGATAGGAGGTCCAGGAAAGGAAGAGTTAAGTGTGGTTTTGCTTCCCCAGTCAGGAGGGGAAGGCAGATGGGG